>CAEMYA010000286.1:325464-340422 GCA_903131615.1 Diplodus sargus | reverse complement strand
TGCCTTTTCCATCTTTTTTCACCTTTTTAAGCTCTTTCAACCCTGTTATTGCACAACTGTTTGGCCTTTTCAGTCTCTTTTCACCTTTTTAACCTCTTTCAGCCCTCTTAGTCTACAGCTTTTTAGTAAAAATATTGTACGGTTTTGAAAATGTCGCAGTTTTAGTTTTAGGAACTTTTAGCTCCTCTTCTGATTTTATAATGGGTGTGTATTGCGTCGGCTAGAGTGGGTGACATCATTGCTTGAGTGGGGAGCCGTTCGAAGAATGGGAGACAAAACTGTCTTCGGCTTGAGTTTGATCCCACACCTTTTGCTTTGCATAGACAATATATGCATAGAAATGTAGGAAATCTTGTTGGCTTTCAGCTGATGGTCTCATTTCAGATGTACGACTTACAGTTTTTGATGTGGAAGCCCTGGAGCGACATGAAGTTCAAGTATCGTCCCATAAGCCGCAATGTTAATTTTGACATGAGAGCATTCAGCCACATCTTCTCTCACTCAGCATATACATATTTTTGCCATAACCATTACAGTTTTTTCAAAAATCGCAGGGGTTTGGGAGGTGTTTTCCATTCATTCTAATAGGGATCTCTTAATCTCTGGCTCTCCTACTTCTCCCGCGTGTGTATCTCAAGAGTGCGTGTGTAGTGCCTGAGCTCGAGTGGATGACATCATCTTTCGAGTGGGGAGCAGCTGGAAAATCTGGAGAAAGGCTTTTCTTCAGCTGGATTTGGATCCCACATCTTTTACTTTACATAGACGATGCAGCCATTTTCGGCCTTTTCTGCCTTTCACTTTCCACCTTTTCAGTCTTTTTTTTCGCTTTTTTAAGCTCTTTCTGCCTTTAACTTTCCACCTCTATAGTCTTTTTTCACATTTTTATGCTCTTTCTGTCCTCTTACTCTCCAACTTTTCAGTCTTTTTTCACCTTTTTAAGCTCTTTCTGCCTTTAACTTTCCACCTCTTCAGTCTTTTTTCACATTTTTATGCTCTTTCTGTCCTCTTACTCTCCAACTTTTCTGCCTTTTCCATCTTTTTTCACCTTTTTAAGCTCTTTCAACCCTGTTATTGCACAACTGTTTGGCCTTTTCAGTCTTTTTTCACCTTTTTAACCTCTTTCAGCCCTCTGAGTCTACAGCTTTTTAGCCTTTTCAGATATTCATCTTTCTACCTTTTCAGCTCCTTCAAACATTCAACTTGATGTTCAGCAATTAAAATGGTCAACTTTTTCAAGTCTTTCAGCCCGCTTCAGCTTTTATGTCGTTTCATCTTTTAAAAATATTCATCTTTCTGCCTTTTGAGCTTCTTTATACATTCAGCTTCATGTTCAGCTACAGAAACTGTTCAGCTATCCACATGTTCAACTTTTTAAGCTCTTTCGGCCTTGACCTTTTCAACTTTTCATCTTCTCGACTTTTTCAGCTTTTTGGAAGTACATTCAGCAGATTTCGCTTCAGACTTCAGCATTCACCCTGTATTTTCATAGGAAACATAGGAACAAAATGTTCAGCTTTTTTAGGACATGATGGCGTGTATTTTTATTATTTCTACCTTTTATACTTTTGGAAATATTAAGCTTTTTATGCAAAATTTTGCCCATTCATCCTTATGGGGAATTTTTCAAATTTCATTC
Source organism: Diplodus sargus (assembly GCA_903131615.1). Lineage (NCBI taxonomy): Eukaryota > Metazoa > Chordata > Actinopteri > Spariformes > Sparidae > Diplodus > Diplodus sargus. The sequence goes on along the minus strand of CAEMYA010000286.1, from coordinate 338,786 downwards.
TGCTATAACTTCAGCATACCTTCAGCTATTGCAACCGTTCAGCCTTTAAAATTTTCAGCTTTTTAAGCTCTTTCAGCCTTCAGCTTTTCAGCTTTTCAACCTTTCAGCTTTTTCATAAATTCAGCTTTTTCAAAAAAAAATTTAACATTGACGCAAATGGGAAAACATTAAAATCCTCTGCAAAACTCATCGCCTTTCAACCTCTACCTATCCCTCATACGTTGAGCTGGAGACGCCATTCCAACTTTAAACAAGTCAGCGAAACTTGAACTATTGACACTGTATTCAGTTTTTAGAAATAATGTATGGTTTTGAAAATGTCGCAGTTTTAGTTTTAGGACTTTTTAGCTCCTCGTCTGATTTTATAACGGGTGTGTATTGCGTCGGCTAGAGTGGGTGACATCATCGCCAGAGTGGAGAGCAGCTTTTGAAGATAGGAGCTAAAACTGTCTTCAGCTTGATTTTGGTCCCAAATCTTTTACTTGACATAGAAAATATATGCATAGAAATGTAGGAAATCTTGTCGGCTTTCAGCTGATGGTCTCATTTCAGATGTGGGACTTACGGTTTTGGATCTAGAAGCCCGAGAGCGACAGCAACTCTCGCTGCTGTCCCATAAGCCGCAATGTTAATTTTGAGACGAATTTTCCAGAAAATAGCAGACGGTACCTGATTTGTCTATCGCTCTCCCGCCTTCATTTTACACTCTTCAGAAATAAAAACGACATGACCTCGTTCAGCAACTCCTCCTGTCACTCACCATACAATTATTTTGACGATAACCCTCACAGTTTTTTCAGAAATCGCAGGAGTTTGGGAGGTGTTCTCCCATTCATTTCTTATGGGGGACATTTTCGTCTCTGTCCCTGGTCCTGATACAGCATGTCTGCAGCCATTTCAAGCTGTTCCTGCCTTTTCACCTTTCAGCCTTTTTTCACCTTTTTAATCTCTTTCTGCCCCCATACTCTGTAACTTTTCGGCCTTTTTCAGTCGTTTTTTCACCTCTTTAAGCTCTTTCTGCCTTTCCCTTTGCACCTTTTCAGTCTTTTTTCACCTTTCTAAGCTCTTGCTGCCCCCATACTCTGCAACTTTTCGGCCTTTTCAGTCATTTTTCACCTTTTTCGTTCCTAAAGCTCGAGATTTTGACTCTGCTCCTGTGGTGACGTTACCACAGGAGGCTACTTGCATAAGCATCGGCTCACAGCCGTCCTCAGCCAGACTTTCTGAGTGAGCGCGCTGAATCTGCTTATTTCTCTGTCATTTTCTCTATAGGCTTACAGATAAAAACAGCTGCATAGTCAACATGCAGCGAGGCATTACCAAATGAACACAGATTAATTTGTCCTGAACGGACATAATAACAGCCAGTCTCGTGCCAGAACTGCCTGCAAAATATGAAAATGGGGAATGACGGAACGGAGTCCATAGAAAAACAAAGCGCACACATTATTCCGCCCTCCCAAGCAGCGCGCTGATTCACTAGCACACTGCCAATCAGAACGGCCATTAAGCTAGCACACAACCAATCAGAGAAGCCTTTTCTTTCAGCCCCCGTCAGCTTTTCTGCCCTTTCAGCTTTTTAAAATATCCATCTTTCTGCATTTTCAGCTCCTTCAAACATTCAGCTTCATGTTCAGCAATTAAGATGTTCAACCTTTTAAACTCTTTCAGCCCCCTTTGGCTTTTCTGCCTTTTCAGCTTTTTAAAATATTCATCTTTCTTTTGAGCTACAGACACCATTTCAACTTTATAGTATCTAAATATGTTGGTGATAACCCTTACAGTTTTTTCAAAAATCGCAGGGGTTTGGCAGGCATTTTGCCATTCATTCTAATTGGGACATGTTCATCTTTGACTTGGCTCCTGCTCCACCATGTGTGAAGCCATTTTAAGCTCTTTCTGTCTATAACTTTTCTCCTTTTCAACCTTTTTTCACCTCTTCAAGCTCTTTCTGCCCTCTTACTCCACAGCTTTTCATCCTTCTTCACCTTTTTTGTGCTTTTTCGGCCCTCCTACTTCATCCGTTTACACCCTCATAAGCTTTTTCGACCCTCTTACGAAACATCTTCTCATCCTTTTTTCACCTTTTTAACCTCTTCCAGCCCTCTTACTCGACAGCTTTTCATATGTTTTAACCTTTTTAACCTCTTCCAGCCCTCTTACTCCACAGCTTTTCATTCTTCTTCATCTTTTTTATGCTTTTTCGGCCCTCCTACTTTATCCTTTTAAACCTTCATGAGCTTTTTCGGCCCTCTGACTCTACATCTTCTCATCCTTTTTTCAACATTTTTAACCTCTTCCAGCCCTCTTATTCGACGGCTTTTCATATGTTTTCATCTTTTTAAACCTCTTTCTGCCCCCATACTCTGCAACTTTTTGGCCTTTTTCAGTCGTTTTTCACCTTTTTAAGCTCTTTTTGCCTTTCCCTTTCCACCTTTCCAGTCTTTTTTCACCTTTTTAAGCTCTTTCTGCTTTTCCTTTTCCACCTTTCCATTCTTTTTTCACCTTTTTAAGCTCTTTCTGCCTTTAACTTTCCGCCTTTTCAGTCTTTTTTCACCTTTTTAATCTCTTTCTGCCCCCTTACTCTACAACTTTTCAGCCTTTTCAGTCGTTTTTCACCTTTTTAAGCTCTATCAGACCTCTTAGCCTTTTCAGATATTCATCTTTCTGCCTTTTCAACTTCTTCAAACATTCCGCTTCATGTTCACCTGTGAAAATCTTCAACTTTTTCAAGTCTTTCAGCCCTTTTCAACTTTTCTGTCTCTTCATCTTTTTAAAATGTTCATCTTTCTGCCTTTTCAGCTTCTTTATACATTCAGCTTCATGTTCAGCTACAGAAAGTGTTCAGCTATCAACATGTTCAACTTTCAAGCTCTTTCGGCCTTGACTTTTTCAGCTTCTCGGAAGTACGTTCAGCAGATTTCGCTTCAGACTTCAGCATTCACACTGTATTTTCGTAGGAAATGCACATTTTTCAAGTTATTATTCCTCTTCTGTACGTTTTTTGTCCGCCTTCTTCTCCTTCAAACTTTGCCCGATTCAAACCATTCAAATATCAAAATGTGCAGCTTTTTAAGGACATTAGTGCTTGTATTTTTCTCTTTTCTACCTTTTATACTTTTGGAAATATTAAGCTTTTTATGCAAAATTTTTCCCATTCATCCTTATGGGGATTTTTTTCAAATTTCATTCTGCTATAACTTCAGCATACGTTCAGCTATTCAAACCATTCAAATATTAAACTGTTCAGCTTTTTCAGCTCTTTCAGCCTTGACCTTTTCAGCTTTTCAACTTTTTCAGCAATCCAGCTTTTTCCCAAAAATTTTTAACATTGCCGCAGATGGCAAATGAAATCCTCTTCAAAACTCATCGCCTTTCAACCTCTTTTTGCTCCTCATACATTGAGCGATAGACACCATTCCAACTTTAAAGCACTCAGCAGATCTTGAACTATTGGACCTGTATTCAGTTTTTAAAAATCTTGTACGGTCTTGAAATAATCGCAGTTTTAGTTTGAGCGACTTTTAGCCCATCTTCTGCGTTTATAATGGGTGTGTATTGCGTCGGCTAGAGTGAGTGACATCACCAACTGCCGCAGCCAGAGTGTAGAGCTGCGTCGAAAAAAATGTTCAAACTTGTTTTCAGCTTGGGTTAGATCCCTCAGCTTTTACTTGACACAGACAATATATACATAGAAATGTAGGAAATCTTGTCGGCTTTCAGCTGATGTCTCATTTCAGATGTAGGACTTACGGTTTTGGATTTAGCAGCCCAAGAATGACAAGAGGTCAAAACATAGCCCCATAAGCCGCAATGTTAATTTTGAGGCAAAATTTCTGTCCGAGAGCAGACGGTACCTGATTTGTCTGTCGCTCCTGTGCCCTCATTTCTCACTCGACAGAAATGAAAACGACATGAGAGCGTTCAGCCATGTCTCCTCTCACTCAGCATATACATATTTTGGCCATAACCATTACAGTTTTTTCAAAAATCGCAGGAGTTTGGGAGATGTTTCCCTATTCATCCTTATGAGGGCCAATTTGATCTGTGTCTCTGCTATTTCTCCTGCGTGTGTATCTTGAGCATGCGTGTGCATTGGGTCAGCTAGAGTGAGTGACATAATCACTTGATTGAGAGCAGCTGGAACACTGGAGAAAGAATTCTCTTGAGCTGGATTTGGATCCCACATCTTTTACTTTACATAGACCAGTGGTGTCAAACTGATGTAGGAAAGGGCCACTGTGGCTGCAGATTTTTATTCAACCAAGCAAGAGCACACATAAATTAAGATCAGATGTGCTCTTGCTTGGGGTTCCTCCTGCTCCAGCATATGTGCAGCCATTTTAAACTCTTTCACCCTTAACTTTTGTACATTTTCATCCTTTTTTCACCTGTTTTAGCTTCTTCAGCCCTCTCACTCTACAGGCGTTCATCCTTTTCCATCCTTTTCATGCTTTTTTCACCCTTTTAAACTCTTTCAGCCTTTAACCTTTCAACTTTTTAGCCCTTTTTTACCATTTTAACCTCTTCCAGCCCTCTTACTTTACAGCTTTATTTCACCTTATTGAGCTCTTGCAACCCTCTTTCTTACATGTTTATCCTTTTTTCACCTGTTTTAGCTTTTTCAGCCCTCTCACTCTATAGCTTTCCATCCTTTTTTCACCCTTTTAAGCTCTTTCAGCCTTCACCTTTTCAAGTTTTTAGCCTTTTTACACCATTTTACCCCTTCCAGCCCTCTTACTCTACAGCTTTTCACCTTTTCAGCTTTTAAAAAAATATTTTTAACCTCTTCCAGCACTCTTGCTCTATCAGCTATCACTATGTTCAACTTTGTAGGCTCTTTCAGCCTTTAACTTTTCAACTTAGTCAGCTCTTCAGCCCTTTCAGCTTTTCAGCCCTTTCAGCTTTTCTGGCATTTCAGCTTTCAGCTTTTTCAGATTTTCGGCAGTACATTCAGCAGATTTCGCTTTAGCCTTTAGCATTCACATTGTATTTTCGCAGGAAATGCAATTTGTCTAGTTAGAGAACCTCATAGGCAAGATATATGGGACGACGAGGACATTCTGTTTAAACAGAACTACTGTTAATTGAAACTGTTTTGTAACAATATAATTATGGTCTGTCAATTGATGTATACAAAACTACTGTCCTATACAGAATGTATTTCTAAATTCAAACTCCTGGTCTCCCTCAAATAATTTGCTTCAGCGTTCAAGGCTGTAATATTTCTCAGAAATGTGTTGGGGGAGGGACACACACAGTGGTTATTGTGGGGTTTGCATGGGGTTTAAAAGCTTTTGCCCACACAGGAAATTTGTCAGAGTACATTTTACTCAAATTGAAGAAAATTTTACTCTAAAAAAGATAACATTTGATCCCAGTCTAAATAGAGTAAAAATTACTCTTCCCACAGAGTGAATTTTACAGAGTAGTTTTTACTCTATTTAGTGTCCATAATTTACTCTACATGATGATAATTTACTCTATGTTGTATAAAATCAAAATAACTCTAGTCACTTTCCTCAATGTGGTGATGTATTTTACTCTATATTGAATAATATTTCACTCAAAATAGAATTACAATTCACTCTAGAAAGAATTATATTCTACTCCATACTGATTTATATTCTGCTCTTCACCAGATTGTATTCTGCTCCATATACAATAGTATGATACTCTTATTAGAATAATGTCACTCAAAATAGAATCTATTTCACTCAAAATATGATTATATTCAACACTATATAGTTTAATATTATCCAACTGTTTTCTTCTCAATACAAAATGGTATGTTACTCCATTCAGAAATGCTTATCACTTGTCTGGAGTGACATTTGTGAAGTTTCTCTGAACTCAATAAATCAGAAACAATTTAGCAAAGCACCTTAGCACATTTATTAATCACAAAATCAAAACATGTTTGCATTACACAAACTAATGCAACAGATAAACACATTGCAAGACATTTACAAAACACATCCACCATGTTACCAGTCAATTCCAGCAGATTTGTTTGAAGAAGCACCACGTCATACCATCAGAAATCAAAATTGTGGCCTGTTCAACAACAAATAAAATCCATATATTCAAATAAAATATAATGAAACTGCATAAAAAGTGTACAAGACAGAAAAACAGCCAATGGACCTTAATCACACAACAGCCATATTCCCTTGATGTGACGCCAAGGGTGGGAAGCTCATCGTTATTGTGCACTTTTACATTTCACAGAAAATGGTATGGAACAATGAACAGATTTGAATTATCACTACCATATGATGTCTGTATATCAAGTGCTTTATGACAAAAAAGCTCTTTGACATCAACTACATGAGGTCCAACTTTTGTGCACACAACTTTAAAAGCACTGAAATGCTCATCAAGACATATTGTTTGTAAGGAAAGAGTTACCAAAAGCAACTTCCCATCTTTGACAACAACATGGTGGATTCTCTGAAAAACTGGCATCTCACAATGAACTCTCACACAAACAACTAAACCTGGACGATACACAGTTCCACTGTGTTTGGCCCATCTCACATTTAATACCTTGGTGTCAACAGGTACCTGAAGCATCTCTGCCATCTCATAGCCCCATTCCATCACTTGTAAAGACAACATTTTACCAGGGCCTGTCGTCACAGCCACTTGTATGCCATTTGTGTTTGGTGTTTCCTTGCCAATGTTTTAGTTATATTTTTGAAGCTGTTAACTCGTTTTTTAAAGAAATTATGTTTCGCTTCATAGCGCATACACCAGGTATGCAAAAGAGGTCCAATTTTCAAAATACACATGGGGTAATGCACCATGAAATGATGCTTTGGTATCAGCCTCTTGTTTGGATACAAATGTTTGAATAACCTGTGGTGTTCTGCGATCAAGTGTTTCAAAAAAATTGTAATACCTTTTGATAACATTGGGGAAAATACAATGTTTACAATTTGGAGTAAAAGCAAAAACAAATACCAGTGCTGGTCAGTTGGACAGACTAAATCTCCAAAAATGAGTGGTAGATTGCGAAGTAAACTCCAGGATTGGATGGCATTCAATCCCAAGTCTTTTGTGTCCTGTACCAACTTCACTTCAGGTGGTTTGTTGGCTTGCTCAACATAGCCATAGTTAAAATTCTTTATTCTTGTGTGTATTTCCTCCAATGTTGTGTAGCTGTCCATCAAGTGATGTAAAAGCAGCTTCATTTCATATTGTGCCACCCCCTCCAATATATCGTGCATAATGTCAACAGAGAAATTATCACAAGTATTGAAATACTGCAAGGAATTCAGAATGCAAGACCGTTTAACACCCATCACATAGGGAAGCCTGGGATTTGTCTCTATTTGTTGGCAGTGTTCCTCATGAAGTACTCGAGTTCGCAAAACTATCTTAGGTGAATCTTCATCAAACTCTGTCTGAAAGTCCTCTTTCTCAGCAAGACAAAAGCGGCAACAATATCTGGCACTGAATGACTCAACAAAACCAAACAAACAGTGAAGACCAAGGTTGTCACCTGTAACTTGAACAATAGTTCCATATACTGGCTGATCATAAAGGGGAAGCTTAATGCCATCCCTCTCCAGTATTTTAATATCCTGCACAATCGGATCTAGTATTTTAGAAAAGCCATATGTTTTGATATCTTGGGCATGAAATAAAGCAACCAAATGAATATTGCTTAAACTTGAATTGTATTTTGGAGAAAAATTTCGCAAGGTGAAATAGATTGCACCTACTTTATATATTCCCCGTTTGGATCCTAAAGGATTTGAAGTTTCAAAATCATCATAGAAAATCTGAATCTGAATGGCATTCTTGTGTTTTGAAAACAGAGGATGACTTTTGAAAAGTTCCCCATCACACAAGTCCTTGAGAACATCTTCCCCTGGACTGGAATCAGCCTGCACCATCTCCTTTATATTAGGGTGACTGTAAATGAACTGTAGTGTTTTCAAAATTGGAATGTACATGAATTTATTAGTAACGACCACTTGATCATAGCCTCCACTAGTCCGATTGCACAGGGTATCAAATCTTGTACCAAGAACGTATTCAACTGGGTCGACACTTCCCCACTTCATTTTGAAATACTTAGTTCTCTTACTTTCAGAGTTCAACACACAAAAAGGATTTTCCATTTTTTCAAAACACTCATCGATTTTACACTCAACTTCACTTTTGTTAGGCTCTTGTAATGACAGACACTTCTTCACAGATTCTTTTGCTTGATTGTAGACATCATCAACAATCGCTTCCATTGAAGTCACCAAAGAGTTAATGACCGTTTCAGCTACACCTGCCTCTTTAAGTTCAGCTACTGTTGTAGCACAGCTGTCTACAAGATTCTTACTGACAAGAAGGGGGTAAGAAGGGGGAATTGCTGATGGCAAATCTTCTAAATTACTAGATATTACATCTTCAGTTGTAGAGAGGCCTTCGCCAGGGTCAGAACCAGAATCAGAACAATGATCATTATGTGCTATATTAAGGTGCTTTCGGAAACCAGAGAATGTTCCATAAACCTGTAAACAACCAGCTTGATCACACTTAAGACGAAGAGTCTTTCCTGAGCAAAGTCCATGAACCAACTTAAAGTGCTTTATCAGGGAATTAACATCCACCTGGTGACATCTGCAGAGAAAACCTAACATCTCATCTAAACTCAGTGCAGCATCCGAGCCCTAACTTCAGCAACCCTGGGACTCACTTTAGTGGTAGCAACATCTATTTCATAGATGGTGGTTTGCAAGAAGTTGTACACATTTGCCAGATCGTGGTTGTATGATGTACCAAAGACAAAATGAGCTTTGAAAAGCTCATCAAAACAGGCAAGAGAGTCCGGTGACTTGCATGGTATGGCATGTTTGTCAATGATGATGAAGTACTTGCGTATCACGTTTTTCTGGGTTCCCACAGCCAGTAGATACGGTTGACGGCTTTCTGTGATGCTGTCTAGATGCCCTTGGATGCTGGTCCCAGTCTGTGACATGAGAACTTCGTTTAGTTTATTAAGATGAGTAGCAGTTCCCTAACAGCTTGAGAATATATCTTTGATCTTGAGCACAAATCTTCCAGATTGCATTAAACTATAACCTCACCTTAATGAACTTCACAAGATGGTCACTGGCTTCTCTGGCAGAGAGCTTTCCTGGTCTCTTGCGACCATGAGGTGATGGTGGCAGAAGGTGGACAAGGACCAAAATGGCTGATATTTCACTGTCCCATCCTAAAAAAAGAAAATTCAGGAATGTTTTTAATAACAGTCATTCCATTTCTCTAGCAAAAACAATCACCACTTCTATTATTATAGTACTTTCCAGCTTACCATTTTCTACTTCTTCAGTCGATTCAGCATTTTGTACCAGGTCTTGAAGTTCAGCTGTCTGCGTGAGGCCACGGCTTTGCTGAAGGATTTTCCTCTTGTAGACTGTGGGCCACTTCTCCAGGAACCTTGCAGAGACGGCATCACCAAACATCAGACTGAAATCTTGCTCAATCTGCAGACAAGATGAAATAAGTAAAGACAGAGCAGTGAATATTACTAATACTATTGTTTTGAAGGATATTCACAGTTTCAAAGTGAGGGAGTTGAAGATCCACATACCAATCCTGCAATGTCTAGAAATCTTGGAAACGCTGTGAATATGTCGGAAGACTTCACTGGGTCATGAACCATCTTTTGGCGATAGGTGAAGGTCTGCTTCATCTTCTCCTTGACAACTGCTTCATCGACTGTATGCTTCATCAGTGCAGTAGCCTCTGAACACAGGGTGTCTGTGTTTAGCCAGTTTTCCTCCACAAAGGGTTCTCGATCACCTTCTGGACCACCTGTAACATTGTAGACATTTTACAGATTACTGACAAAATCAAGCACTGATCTGACCCAAATTTAAGTGCTTTGAATGATTTCTTGCACACCAACAAACCCCTCACATAATCATTCTCCAAACATATGTCATGAACTAGACTTTCAGTCAGCGTACAATTAAAATAAACATACTTCTTTGTGTGGGGGACTGTCTGCCGGTCCTCTTTGGTCCCTCTGATGCTTCCTTTTGGACAAATTTCAGTCTCCATGCCAGATACCCACTCCCATCTTGTGCATTGTAAAAATGCTCCTAAAGTAAAAAGACATTCAGTTTTGGGTAGCAGGTTAAATATATGTTCATACTTTTCCTTTGTAACATACATATCCACAGATAAAGAGGTCGACTAATATTTGGCTTTTTTGTGAAAGTGAGGATGAGCATTAAAAAAAAAAATCTTAAGTTGGACTAAGCCACCTAATAGGAATGTTCAGAGTCCCAGAGAACAGAGAGGTGAAGGAGAAATGGGTTAGACTTAGTCTTGATTCACTTACATAGCCAAACCTGCTCCTAGGATCAGCCAAGTATGGAAACAAGGCAGTAATGCCCCTTGCGTACTCCTCTTTCACACGCCTTGAAGGACTCGTCATAGACATGTACACACAGATACACAGACGTCACTTCATGAGATAAAATTTTAGAATTAGATGCAACTGACAGATGTTAAAAGGAGGGATGTTGTGCTACTGAGTCAAACCAAACGTTTAGGTGTGTTAACATACCCATGTTCACTTGTCATATGTGCAACCAATATCTTGACCATATCACGTCTTCTGGAATCAGTTAGGCTTTTTGTCCGGGCATATTCATTAAGGATCCTCTCTCCTCCAGGTTTGTTACTCAGAATGTTTTCAATTTTCTAAATAAAAGTCAGATTTTTTACATTTTTATGTAATCAAGGAACAAATAGTGTGATGATGCTCAGGTTGAATTTTTTCTTTTTTCTAGGATTTTTTTTGACTACTTGTCAATCTTAAATTTTTAAATAACTGTTTAAAAACATTCTTAAAACATGGAAGAAAATCTGCTGAGCTTACCTGAGCTAGAGAAGCATCCTCATTTGCATGCCTTGTAGTAGGACTAGGCTGCGAAATGATGGTGCTATCAGAGTCCCCCTCCTTGTCTCCGCTGATGCTTTCAAAAGAGCAACTTGCAGAGGAGCTCAATGAATCTAGCAAACATTCAGATTTAACAGCTGTCATTAACACAAACAATTACACAAAGTGCGTGTTATTCAGGTTTGGGATTGGAAGGGACAGGTTAGCACAGAAAATATGACTTCAAAATTAAATGAGACTATTCAGTTTAGATTTACTGCTTCAAATTTCAACATGATACCAATTGTACAATATAATGTCCAGCCCTAATTCAGAACATGTTTAGAAAGGCAGAAATATATATATGGCTTAACTCACCATCAAGACTTGGGTTTACAGGCAAACATATCTCTAGCACTCCAAGGTCTTGACTCTTTACAAGAAACTCAAACGCTTCCTCATCAATTTCAGTTTTGGAGTCATCATAAACTTTGACGTCCAGGGTTGGAATGTCAAATTTCTTGGCAACTGTGATGACAAAGTAAGATTGCACAACCTTATTGATGGATTTACTGAGTTTAGTAGACAACAAACAGATCAATATATTTCACATACCAAAAGAACATATTTCACTCACCACATTCCAAAAAGCATTTGAAAGTCAGTTGCCCCTCATAACAAATGTACTTTTGGCGATCTCTGTACTTCACTCGTACGGCCTGCATCCTTGATGACAAGGGAAGAAAGTTAATGTCAATTATATAATCACACATATACACAGCCATTTGCTAATTTCACCAGTGACAAGTTGAGAGAATGTAATGTCAACTAATTAGATGCACATTCCCAAGGTAACTACAAACTACTATCCCAGAATATGCAAATACTAAAACAGATAACAGCAATATGGTGTTGTGCCTCTAATGAGGTTACTTTATTCAGAATACCGTTATAAAATTATGGTCAAAACAAGAAACCATCAATGACAACCGACACTAACTGTTTGGTATTTATAAACACATGACTGTATAAATTACCATTACTAGCTTGCTTCACTAACACCACCAATCCGTCACAGATCACACGTGCCTCTTAGTATGTGGACTGAGGTTTGCCAGTAACCAAATGTTTTCAGTTATACACACACACACACATACACATACATCAGTTATCACAATGGACGCTAACGTTAATGATCGTAGACTTCATACGCCAAGTTTCATGCCTCAGTCAACTAGACGACACATGACTTCTTATGTGCAGTAATTTTAGCAGTAAACAGTGAATTGTTCTGATCAGAGTAATACATGGAAAAAGGTACTACACAAGCCACATCGACGGATATCAATTTAATTTGATGTTTGACCTACCAAAAGTGCAGCTCCATGCTATCCATCTCACAACAAAGGGCTATCTGCTCACATTAAAACAAGGCTTTCCATTTAAGATACAGCAAAAATGTTCAGCGCAAATTGAGGCATTCTGTTCAGAGTCAAATACACGTGTTACACCTCCATTCTCACTAACACAAGAGCTAACGAAACCCGCGCTGATAGACCATCGCCTTACCGCTAAACCGAGTCAAACACTCTGGTTGTCCACACAAACTGCTTTGGAAGTGACTAGCGTTGGTCCGCACCAATTTAGATATTCTGTTCAGAGTCAAATACACGTGTTGCTCCGTCCGCTCTCTTGCTAACAAAATTGCTCACAAAACCGTCACTCTCCCGTTAATACACGATTCATCTATTAAAGGCTGCTATTTGTTCAAAGTAAGACATGCTGGTTGTACAGTCAACTTTAGCAAGTGATGGGCGTCCTCCATGCCAATTTAGGCATTCTGTTCAGTGTCAAATACAGGTGTTGCACCGCTGCTCTCTTGCTAACGCACTAGCTTACGAAACCTACACTATCTTATATTTTAACCATATCTCCGTTGATATATAAAAGTGGTGTTAGCCCAAGCTACAATATGTATTAATGACATTAAACCCCGATAATGCACTGAGTAAAATTATTATCCATCACATTAAATGAAGCAAAAAATAATGAACTTACCTGGCATTCTACATTCGACCTCCACGAACGCAGTACTTTCCGCTCCTCTAACGTCTGTGACTACCGCGATTGAGCGCGAGTCTAATGGCGGCTGAAACGAAACTCAGCAAATTGGTGGGCGTGGTTTGTTTTACTCCAATAGAATTTGCTCTGTAACTTCAATCCCACTCTATTGGCTTCTGGTAAAATTGTGCACCAAAATGATTTTCTATTACTCTTTCAGAGGAAAATAATAGTTACTCTGGGAAAAACACTCTCAAGAATTTCCTGTACACTAGCTACCTAATGCAGCCTTAAATCAGATATTCTCAATTTTCATTTCCTCTGGAATAACCATATACATTATATGTATATATATATATATATA
>CAEMYA010000286.1:307739-323335 GCA_903131615.1 Diplodus sargus | reverse complement strand
ATATATATGTGTGTGTATATGTATATATATATGTGTGTATATGTATATGTATGTATATGTATGTATATATGTGTATATATATGTGTATATGTATATATATATGTGTATATATATGTATGTATATATGTGTATATGTATGTGTATATATATATGTGTATATATGTATGTGTATATATATATGTGTATATATATATGTGTATATATGTGTATATATATGTATATATATGTATGTGTATATGTATATATATGTATGTGTATATGTATATATGTATGTATATGTATATATATATGTATATATGTATGTATATGTATATATATGTATATATGTATGTATATATATGTATATATGTATGTATATATATATATATATATATATATATATATACACACACACACACACACATACATACATATAGGCAGTTAAAGTAAACAATTAAATATACATTTCAGTAATACTTCCAACATCAGGCCCAGGTGTCGGTCGTCAAACCTGACACAAAGTACTGGCAGACTGTCTTAAATCATCAGTCAGTTATTGATCCTGCTGGTCATTAGAAGCATTTTTTATTTTATTTACATAGTTATTTGTACAAGTCACTTCGAACAGTATATTTGTGGGAAAGGGTAAGGACAGAGCAAACATGTATTAAGACCAAAAATCAGTTTCTTTTCTCAACAACAAAAAGGAGAAAAAGGCAACTGAAGACAGCATTGTAGAACTGAAATACAGTGTTTGCCAATCATATCAAGAACATATAAACTTCAGAAGTCCCTGAGGTGTTCATTACAAATACCAGAGAGCACTTATCCCAGACTCATTGTTTCAAAGTATGCCCACTGAATAAAAGAACTGGTTTAAAAAAGTACACACATTTAAGTCCAACATTATAAAACCACTAAAGGAAAATCACAGGCAGAAGGTCCACTCCATAAGAAAATCTATAGACCGTGTATACCTGATGGATAAAACAACCAAACAGTAAAAAGACTGATGAACTTTGGAAATGTTCTCTTAGATTCTGACCTGAGCTTTGCTGACTGGGTCATAGTTGAAGTAACATTAATTTTAATGTCATAATCTGGGATTTAGCTGGCAACTGATGTCTTGTCCACTAACAGACATTCAAAGAAAAATACATGTGGGTGAGGGCAGGCTACTCTAAGTGCAGCAGAATTCATTATTTCTATAATTAGCTTGCCATTCCCTTTGCATACACAGTATACACAAATGACTTCTCTCAGGTGATACATTCATCATTCCCAACATTTAACTTCCAGGAGTTCCTGACAGGATGTTCTTCACAGCTTTTTCTCCTTTTCTCTTTTAGGAGCCTGAAAAATGTTGATCATGGAACAACATGATATAAAACACAAACCAAGAACAAAAAAAATAAAACATCTAATCCTTGTGGAATAATCCCTGGGCCATCAGATAATCTAATGGGGAAGAAATTAAATAAGAGAAGATGTTCTTCAATTCTAGACTAGTTGCGGTAGGGCTGTGATTGTGCTTGATGTGCTTCAGCTGTCAATCATCTCTGACAGTTCCTGCAGCAGGTCATCCTCTCCGATGCCAGGGTCCACGTCTTCCCCCTCCAAATGGTCCTCAGTGAATTCATTGATAAGCTCCTCAAAGTCATCCACAGCAGAGCTGGAAGCAGCAGCGCTGGCAGTGGATGCAGCTACGCTTGTCCTCCGTGATTTGGGTTGAGTGGGAGTCTTCAGCACTGGGCTGAAATGTACAGAAAGGCTTTTTATTTACTTAAAAGCTGCATTCATGTCAAACATGAAAAAAAAAACACCAGAATGCCTTCCTTTAATTGTCTAAATTTGCTACAAACTACACGTTTGATGGAAAAGTTGGTATGGTCAAAATAAAACACTGATGTATGAGAGACTCACTTTCCTCACTTGGAGAGTGACAAAATATTTGAGTTCACATTCTAGAGTCAACCAAACATTTCATGCTGCAATATCTTGGTTTCTATGTGATCACGAAATTATACAAATTCCATCCAAAAAATGTTAAAAATGTAGCAAGAGAAAAGCCAAAGAGCATCCCCCACACCTGCCTACAGATATTTGCTTGCCCGAGTCTGACATTATCAAGAAGTAAGTGTTCATTATATTTAAAGTTAAGGTATTAAGATCTACCTTTGGGGGACTGTACAAGCTTCTCTGGCAGCAGCAACACTGACAGTCGGCTTGGTTTCTTGGTTCAAACCATGTTTGAAGACGGGGACAGTCTGGAGCTCCTCTCTCAGTGGGCTTGTGTTAGAGC
This sequence comes from Diplodus sargus, assembly GCA_903131615.1. NCBI lineage: Eukaryota > Metazoa > Chordata > Actinopteri > Spariformes > Sparidae > Diplodus > Diplodus sargus. The sequence continues at coordinate 321,054 of CAEMYA010000286.1, read as the reverse complement.
CCGAATCCAACAAGGTGCTGGGACTACAGGGAACAGCAGAGCTCAGCTGAGCCTCTGCACTGGAAGATGGGAACACCTGACAATCGAAGTCACTGCAGGTCAGTAACAGCCCTACAATATTTAAACTGAACGACAATTAAACTATAAACAGACAAAAAGGACAAGCTACACCAGAGAGAAACAATCTTAGTAAGTCTGTTTAACAAAAGGTCAATGTGAGTCATGTTGAGTATACATGCAAAAATAAGCTATGGGGAAATAAAAACAAGGGAGGTATGCAAAAATAATTGGTGGTTGAAAAAATGCAGGTAGATAAATATAAAAATGCAGAAAAGAGGAAAAACTTGGGAATATACAAGCAAACAATAAATGTGCCACATCAAACTAATTAAAGACATGAGAGACATTATTTAAGAAATATGATATATATGATCAGTGTGACAGTCTACCTGTGTGTCTCTGCATGTCGTCCCCTGCAGTGGCTCCTCCAGCAGTGTGGAGGCACTGTTCAGAGGTTTAACAGCAGCAACGGCAGACCGTGCTGCTCCCCTCCTCTTCTGGCCTGGTTTCACCTGCACCGCAGGCTTCACGACAGACGGCTTCACATTCAGTTTGGGCCTCACTAAAAAAGCAAAGAATTTATTATATATCACTATTAAGTTTAAGAATTCTTCATCTTCTTTTTCTATTGTTCTCGTGGCGGATGTACCTTTGTACTAGTCTGACACACAGGAAGCAGGCTGTTGGTATAAGCCTGCTATTGACTGATTATTCCAGTAAAGATTCTCATACCCCTCTGCTATCTGCATGTTGCATATCACCTTTTAGAGGGGGCACCATTGCTGCACCCTGGGCTTAGTACTGCCCAAGACTGTTGTGATTGGTTTAAAGAAATACAAACCAGCCACAGCCCTTTTCCATTTTGACAGAAAGATCATGGCCGACCTTTCTTCACTCGGCACTAAAACACAGTGTGTACATAGGTCTGGCTGTGTGAGACAAACAATCAGGTCTTTTCCCACAGGTGCCTGCGTTGCCTGCATATCCAAGTCTAAGCTGAGCCGCCTTAATCTTTGACAGAAACATGGGTTGCAAAATGAAGCATTAACAAGAGTTCACAGTGCAGTACCTTTGGTGTCTGTAGTGTGTTCTGGAGAATTCTTCTGTTTACTGTTGAGTGTTTTCTCAGCAGTAGGGGTGCCTGCAGCAGTACCCTGAGAAGCTGGTCTGGTCTGCTTGGCTAGTGAAGATGTGGTGGAGCTCCTTGTGTTTTTGTGTGGGATCTCCCTTGAGCTGTTGGGGCTCTGTGAGCACGACTCAGTCTCATCCTCTCGTGGAGAAGAGCTCAGCTTCACAGGGACTGAGGTAACAGCAGCTCCTCTTGTACGAGGAGTACTGCTGCTGTTCAGAGGTGAAGAAGTCTTGGATTTGAGGGGGATCAATTTACGAACAGGGACCTTTTGGTCTGGAAGGGTATTGTCAGGGGCTGGAGTGGTGGAGGAAGGTGATGAAGAGCCTGGCGGTGTAAGACTGTCTTTAGCAGGAACCTTCCTCTTCAGCGTTCCTTCAGCAGTCTGTTTCTGACAGGGTTCTGCTTCAGTTGAGCCTCTGGCCTGTTCCCCCATTTCCTGCTTGCGAAAGCGTTTCTCCCGCATGATCTCCTCAAAGGTCTTGACCTTGACATTGTTACCATAGGCGATGGTTGTCTAGAAAGAAACAGGAGAATTCCAACCACACAAAGTCAACAGAATAACAACCAACTAGAGCCCAACCAATTTACCAGTCTGCCGATTTGATACCGTACATGGGCATGTTATAGACATGTCTGTATCAGCAGATTTGTTTACCTATATGTTCTATTATGAAAACTTTATTTGACAGACCATATAGTGCAGAAAGCAATGCTTGGAGTTTAAAATGGTGTCATCATGTACTTTGTGCAACAGAGTGCGTTTGACTCCAAACTCATCTTAAAACCCATCTTTTTTCTTCAGCTTTCAACCCAGCATGAGACTCTGCTCTTGTTTTAGTGTTTTATTGTTTTTATTGTTTTAAGATTGTTATTGTTTTACATATTGTCTTTTATGTTTTATGTTCCATTTGTTATTCATGTCCAGCACTTTGTCCCAGCTATGGCTGCTTTAAGTGCTTTATACATAAAATTGAGTTGAGTTGAATATTAATAACACTCTCCAACTCAGCAGCACCAGCGGCACATGTAGGAGACTGCCTTGACAGTGGTAGAGACTGTGTGACGTGAAGTCATGTCTCCACGCAAGTGGCTGACTGGTTTTGTGAGTGAAACATCTACTACAAAGTGAATATACAATGCCCCCTTTGGTTTCCCTTTGCAATATAACGTTAACCCTGTCCCTGACAGCCACCATGTCACTAATGCTCATCTGACATCTTGCGAACGTTAGCAAGGTAACTAGCTAGCCAGCTATGATACAGTCATTACAGTCAGTAACATAGATTGAAAACTAAGCGTCGGAATATAGCTGCAACTGAGAAGACAACGGTGCAGTGGCAGGCACGCGGGAAGATGTTTTAAGTAGGGGGGGGCTGCCAACTGAATGAATAAATGAGTGACGTCATCGTATTTTTTTTGCTACTGTACCCTAGCGCAGTGGTACTCAACCTTTTTGAGTCGCGACCCCCAATTTAACATGCACGCATGATGGATGGATAAAGCGCTGTCCAGTGCTGAAACAACGCCCAATCAATCAATCAATCAATCAACGTCGCATTTACAAACACTTATAAGTGTTTGTCTGATGATATGATCACACTTCCGCTATTAGTTTCTTTATCATCTTATTTTGAAATATTTCTTGATTTTTTGAAAAACATAAAGCAGCATCAAGAGGAAATTTTCATGTGAGTAACAGATCGACAATGGTTGCTACATTCCATCATATTGCTGTTAGTTGAGCCGGTTAAAATGTAAACAAATAACTCAAACTTTCTTTTTCTTTTTAATGAATTAAAACGATCACCAGCGCGTGCTAATTAGGAAGCCTTAACAAAACACACTGGGGAGAAAAACAGCCCATGTTTCATTTTAAACATCTATGTTGCTGAGAGCTTAAACATGAAAAAGACGTGGACTGTAATGTGAAAGTGATGTACATTGCGGGGACTGCTGCCGGTGAAAGCCAGCCAACAACCAGCTGATGACGGTGTCTCCACCTGCCTCTCTCTCCCGGCAACCTGGACCGTCCAGCGCGCAGTGGAGAGAATACCTCATACCTCTATGTGTGATGTGAGTGGGAAAGGAGATGTGGACAATATATTTTTAGATATAACAGAACTGACACAAGGAACATATCCGGAATCCATTTACGCCAGTTTGAGACAGAGTTTGCGCCAAGCAGTAAGGGCTAATCTGTATAAACTGTATTATTCATTGTTAGCACTGCGTTGTATACAATGTTGCTGAGGATTGGATCTCTGTAGGCAGCATGTAAATCTCGCCAATGTAATAATGTCCTTAAACGTAATAAACCAAGTAATAAAAATCTAACATTTAATGTAATAAGCCCACAAATGTAATATATTTTCCACAAATGTAAAATCCGCTGCCTTCTACAAACGTAACACGCGATTTCGCACAAATGTAGTATATATTACGTTAGACTTGGCAGGTAGTGACGCGTCAGGGCTTCTTTGGTTCAGCACCGCAAACAGCGGTGAGAGAGATGATCCTCATTGACAAGAAGTACTTTGCTCATGCAAAGAAATAAATCTGTTTAAGACTAGAAGCAACACTGCTAGAACGGCCGTAAACGGTCATTCTGACCGCTATATATATATATATATATATATATATATATATATATATATATATATATATATATTTTCCCCAAACATTTAGGTTTACAGTGATGTTACACCCTTCAGCCACCACCAGGGGGGGCTGCAGCCCCGGCAGCACCCCCCATCCCGCGCTACTGTGCAGTGGTTTGAGACAAGTGCTGAGTGTTAACTTAATGCTATATTGTAACCTAGTAGGTAAATAGACGAACATCCCCATCTATTTACTCCCTGTGACTACAAGCTCATCATACTCATTAATGCTAAATGTTAGCAGTGAAATATTGCTAAAGATGACATGCATTTTATAAAATATTTTCCGATTGGAATTAAATTAATTGAAATAACGTTTGGAACAAAGCTGCAGCATTGTTCCATCTCAAAGCTAGCTTGATAAAGATCAAGTGTTTTTGTAAAGCGCAGTGGTGGAGTGAAACTAAGTTATTCTTCAAATCAATATTTCATACATCTAATATATGATCAGTTAAACTAACTCCACATACAGACCACACAGAAAAAGTCTTATTTTTACTTCAGGTCGAAAATTCAGGATATATGCTGCCAAATCGGCAATTGGTGTATTTTCCACTCTTAAATTGGTGTTGGTCTTAAAAATCCGATATTGGTCAGACTCTACAAGCAACATCAAACAATACTGCACTGTCTTAATGCCATACCTCAGGAGAAACAGTGGGAGATTCCAGTAGCCTTTCTGTCGCTTCAGCACTCTTCACTTCTGATGTGATGTTTCCTGCTGAGATCAACAGAAATTTCATTTTAGAAATTCAGCAACATGGTACGTCAGATGAAGATCACCAAATTCAAAATGTAAATCAATTTGAAAGATATTGATGGTAGAATTCACTGTATACAATGTTTGTGTCAACACACAGGGAACATTATTACAAAGGCTCAAGACAAGCACTGCCTTACTTTGGGAAGCCAGTTTCTTGATGCGCAGTAGACAAGGCTTCTTTGCACCGTTCTCCGTATCAGAGCTCTTCTTGTTTTCAGCCTCCAGCACCTGCTGAACCTGAAGCCTTGCTGCCTTCTCCCTGCGGATCTCCTCCAGGGTCTTTACTCTGACTCCCTCCACATTTATGGTCTTATGATAAGGCCCAGCTGAGTTACACTCTCCCTGGCTCTTGCCTGGAGCTTTCTCCACACTGTGCTTGGCTTTCTTAGGGCTGGGGCTCTGCTCCTGCTGCTCATCCTGTCTTTTCTTCCTGGCATGAAGGATCTCTGAGAATGTTTTGATGTGAGTGATAGAGTGGTCTCTATTGGTGATTGCTCGTTTCACACACTTTGCGGTTTTGGTATTGTTGATTTCATAAGCCCTAACTGAAGGGCCATCTTTGGACTGCGTCTTTGCTGCCTTCTCCTGTCTGATCTCCTCCAGAGTTTTGATGCGGATCTGCTCAGGAGCTGTCCTTGGCTCTGCGTTGGTTTCAGCTGTTATAAAAAAAAAATGGGACAATAACAAACAATGTTTTAATCATTCTGCATAATTATCATCTTTCCAGAAATAATAATCAATATCAACCTCTCATGTTCTTCAGACTTGTTACCTGGTTGAGTTGCAACAGATCCAGCAGACAATCCAAGTCTTTCCTTAATCGGCTTCAAAGCTACAGAAGCAGAAGGAAGAGAAGTGATTCAATAAACATAATTAATTCTAGACTGTAAATTATGAGCCACATGAAAACAACATTTATTTACACATTTCATCATCAGAACATAGCTCTTTCCAACCTAAGATACATCCTCTATCATCAGCATGGAGTGAAAGGTTACAGGTGTCCTCATACTCACCTTTCTGCCGAGGCATTACTGGCTCCTCCACGTCCACAACTCTTCCCAGACGCTCAGCCAGACTCCTTTTCAGTGGAACGGCTTCTCCACTTATTCCATCTACAACAAGGACAAGTCATGAGCTTCTAATCTGAATTCTCATGATTATCATTGTTAGCACTGCACTGATATCTGCTGAAAGCGTGCAACACGAGAAAAAATTTACCAGAGTGGGGTATCTTCCTGCCAAGCCTTTCAGCCACACTGCCTCTTGGTCTCACGGTCTCTTCAAAGATAAGTGAACCTGGGTTAAAACAGGGACCATGTGCTGGGTAAGAAAAGGGTATTAGTGATTTCACTGCCCTTTCTGACCGAAGGTAACAGTCACTGTATTGTCAGTTTATTTGAATTTTTTTTTTTTGTATCTGTTATAAACATTAGCAATAGCTGTCTATCCAACTGTCAACCTAGTATGAATGTTTTCTAGGTTTCATTTTAGTCAATAGTTAGGTTTCCAGCTCCCTGAAACATGACAATCTCACAAGTTCTTGCTGTTTACCATCTCTCGCCTCATAGAGGATTGGTTGAAAAATTGACTGTCTGTTTTCTTTCTCTCCATTGGCCGAGGTATCAGCACTCTGGATGGGGTAACCAGCTCTCTTCATGCTGGCCTTCAGAGCCTTCCTCAGCCTGATCTCCTCTAGGGTGCTCACTCCAAAGTTCAATGAATCACCTGTCAAGACGCAACATGACCACACACACACGCAAACACACACAGGACTTGAGAATAGTACAGCTTTGGTCACAAATTCTGATGAATTATGACTCCATACCTGATTTGGGTAGTTTTCTAGGAGAAGGCCCAACCTTGCCGTCCTCTCCCTCCTCTGAGACTGGATCTGGAAACATAAAGATATATGCTGTAAAGACCATATGGAATACCTTTCTCAAACTGAAGACAAATAAGTAATTCTGAGATCAAATCCAGCTCACCATCTTCATCTTCATCATCATCTGCTGGATTAATCACCACTGGTGGGTGGGTGGGACTCGGTACTGGCTCCTGAGCTTCTGTCTTGATGATCCCTCTAAGCTGGGGATTGGCTGCAGTGGGAAGAGGGGCAACTGGTGGGAGAGCTGGTTCCTCAAGCGGCTGCTCCTTGTTCTTGCTTTGAACTGGAAGAATGCCATCGATTATCAATACCATCATTCAAAGGTGGGTGGCAAATCAACATTTCATTTCTTAGTTTGATTGCTTAAATAAAGCCCACTCACTTTTATCAGGTGGGACAAACGAGCCATCAATGTAGCGGGGCCTTTCATGGAAGAAGGCACAGTGTGGCTTCTGACAGCCGGCTGCTTGGTTCTCCCAATAACAAGGTATCTCTTTTCGATTTTTCTGTTTCGATGAAAGAGATTAATATGTAGTAACATGCAGAGAGAGCAAGCTGAGAGGAGGCAGGCTGACCCCAATTGAGTCAGACCAGGTGTCCATAAAAGTGGCACCAATACACGTGACGGGACAATCAAATTAAAAAGAGTGTTAAAAATAAAAGGATCTTTAAAATATTTACAATCTGATCCTAATTTAGCACTCAGTAAATCACATCACTAATCGTGGTATTGTTTCTCCTAGCAAAATGAGGTTTGTTCAAAAATGATTCAAGTCTATGGCCTGAATACATGGAAGAGTCTGGACTTTAGATTTCAATGGTGGAACTACTATCTCAGATATTATAGAGGAGGAGACAATATTTCAATCACCCTTTTTCCCAAGGGAAGCATTTTGATTAATCACAGATTTTAGAAATCTACAGAGCAAAGACAGATAAAACTCACCAACAGTCAACAGACTTGACAAAGTTAAGTTCTTGTTTTGAGTTGCAACTGTTAATGTAAGTTTATATTAATGCCAGTCTTTTGTGAACCTCACTCATTGCAATGTAGCATACTGAATTGATGGCTTGTTATGTGATTGCTTTTACAGTGCAGTCCAATAATGGCCATTCAAGACAGACACAACCTTGAGTGGGCAAAGCTTGAAGGAAACATTTTTGAGCATTGTTCATATTAGAATGCATGTTCAAAATTTCTTACTGTGATCTCCATGTGGCGAAACTTGCACACAGTACGGAAGCAGCGTCCCTCCTGCCAGAGGTTGCAGACGGTCTCATTGCCCATAGCTGCCTCACAGTGTCTAAAGGGGCAGCTGTCCCCCTGTACAATAAATGAAACACAGTAAGGCTCCAAGACTTTCTTCTGGTCACACCAAGTGTTACCATGGGAGCTTTGTGCTCAAACATTGCCTACTTTAGTGCAGGTGGAATAATAGAAGAAGTAGCAGTCATCTCCATGGTTGGTCATAGTAATGCTGGTATGCGTCTTGAGTGACAGAGGGGATGAGGTTACGACCTTTAAATCCAGCAGCTGGTTCTCTTCAGGGCCAACAGGACTCTCCCTGATAACACAGAATGAAGCAGCACATGAAGAAGATAAATCGATTATCAAATCACTTCAAACATGTATGAACATGTAACATTAATACCAACAAAGCAAACCTGCAATTTATTTTTTCATAAAAAATACAGTGACTTGCTCAAACCTGTACATTTGGGATTCTTACTGGAATCAAGTACGATATCTTGAAGTTAGATAATACAAAAATGACTCATTCATGTACTTTGAATGCAATCATAAATGCGAAAGACATGTAAAAATTTGGATCACATGAGATGCAAAACTGGCACTACTAAGACAAGAAGGGAGGCACTGTTATTTTAAGGCATCAGGATACTTGAGATGAAATTGACAATGTGCAAATTTGAACTCCAGTCTATCATAGGGCTCCAGACAAACATACATTTCCTCAGTGTGACCTAAGCTCTGTCTGTAGAACTGCTCTGACAGGCCCTTGCCTGCAGTTATGTGTGAGGGTTTCTTTCTTTGATTACATGATTTGAAGTTGAGTATCTCTTCAAGGACAGGGCTTGTTTTGGAAAATCCTGTGCACAAAGAGGGAAAATCTCCATATTTCAGAATGTTGTTCAGAGTTGTAAATCATATAAGAAATGAAACAGACAAACATGGGACACAACTGATTATGTGACCTGGTGACCAATCAGTGATGTTTTTTCTATGGGAAGTAGACACAGCTCCTAAATATGTTCAGTTAAAATGGTCACTAAGCCTCCACACACTACACAAGTAGTCATTCGGTTAGTACTAATCAGACAGTTTTGCTATTGTTTTTAGCATTGTGCCACCTTCACCTGAGGTGGCTGAGAAGATGTCTCCCTCTTGAACGCACTGCTGGCAGGGTGTCTCCGTGGTGGTATGGAGTCCTGAAGGAACACTTGATCCGTGAGATAAGAGGAAAAGGGGGGTGGGTCGCCCAGAGACACTTGTCTTCCTACGACATCCCTTTTTTGAGACTCTCTGAGACATCTTTATCTCCGCCAGACTGCTAAACACTACTGATGGTGGGTGCAATAGAGTCCTTGGGGGATTTTTTTTTAATTATTTTTTTATTAATAGGTGTAACCAATGAAAAGAAAGAAATATGGGGACATAGACAGCCAGAAAAGAAAAAAATAGATCCAAAAATGCTTAAATTGATGTGGAAAAAGGGGATAAAGATTGGATGGTGGGTGAAAAAAAAATCTTCAGCTTCTTCATGGGCTTGGAAGGATTTTGCACACCTGGCGACATTTGAATGATGCAGTAGAAAAAAAGGCATTCAAACTTCTAGAGATTTTCAGCTGTTGATTATCAAAGCTGAAGAGAAAAAAAAAATCTTCTGCCAATGTATTCTGAAGGGAGGGGCAAGCTATCCATATCCAGGGATTCCCACAAAGGGCCAAGGGGATGGTTTTAAACCTATAAATCAATCAAAAACACTTCCCATGGAACTGAAAAGAAGTTATTAAGAGAGAGGCAGATTTGCACAAATACAAATAAGACATTTCAACAGAGATGTACAAAAAGCATTCTGAGACAATATGTTCACAGCAAGGACATCCAAGTAAGCCAAATTCTAGCTTACTAGGTTAACGTTAGACCAGAGGTCCAGCTTAGTGGACAAACTCATTGTCACTATGCTGCTACATCAACCCATGTTTAGAAAGCTAAATAGAGCACATTTGAATATGCAATTATCTGAAGCCTAGACCTGGGCTGTTTATTTACTCTAAACATGGAGAACTTAACGTTAGTTCCAAACTGATGATCAGCCTGAAGAACTACGACTCTGGCTTCCATCTTAAGGGACAGGGAAAATGCAATCTTAAGTAACAAAATAGCATTTACACGAAAATAACATTTAAAAAATGCACCGATTTGCGACACAAGTAGAACTTGAACAATCTGTCTAGGGTCACAACATTAACGGTGGTCGTTCATCTTAAATTACGGGTAAAACATCTGCGACAGCTGATCGCAGTCGACGTTTCTTGGCATACAAGATGTGTTACAGGTCACCTTCAATGTTGCCTTAGGATATGTATGGTCAAGCTTATAAACCAAGATAGTCAATGAAACAATGACATACTTACTGTTTAATAAAAAGCAGCCCAAAGCTGGCTGGAACGAACTGAGAGCGATTCCCAGCAATGACGAAACACACTGACTTAACGTTACTGTATCGAGATTGGCAAATATAAGAATGTCAGCTAAATATCCTAAGTAATAGAATAAGTGTTAATTTCAGTAACCCTTGCTAAGTAGTCACTGTTAACAGAACACTGTGTATGTTATATGCTCAACAACTGAAAAAGTATAATCGTGATCAGTATTTTAGCGAATGCTACAAAACAGAGGCCTACCGAAACCACCAATCTTTCGCGACCATATCATTAGCGTTAGCTTTTATTTTGTCTTTACTTTGGTATTCACTCTTTATATATTCTAGCACTACTGTAACAGCCAGGTATATTGTGAAAACAATGTATGCAGTCTTAATTACCAGTTTCAGTTTTAAAAAAGATATATTTTTAAAATGTTGTCATGGGAAGAGTCCGTCCCTGCTCGTTGACTGCCGCAGCGGCACTGAAGCAAAATGGCGGCAGCGAGATAAAAATACAAGGGGGGACCACCAAGTGTGCTGCGTTCGGGTCAATGGGAAATGTTGTAAATTCGAGAACTCTTCTAAAAGTGTATTAACCAGTGGTGCTCCCAGCTGTGGCATGGCCCACTTGATAACTTCCACTATGATTCAGAAGGAAATGTACTTTATTAGTTCACGACGACCAAACAGTAAATTATACTGAATCATTATTGCATCAACAATAATAATCCAACAGCATAATCTACAATATCATTTAATTTAATATTTTCTATGTAATTTGTTGGGCTGTCTTTGTTGGTACAATTCAATAATTATGTGCTAATTTATGACCGTACCGTTCACGTTGCAATCAAGATTATTTCCACAAGGGAGCAGTGGAAGCCCCTTTTCACGTGGCGGATGTGCCTGCATGACGCCACTTTTATGCCTCTCCTTTTATGTGGTAGCCTTATTTATGTAAAGGCCTGCTTGAAACTTATAATTCAAATGTCGCAAACATTTACAGAGTCAGTAAGACTGTGAGTCGGGTAAAACCGGGTTTAATGTCACGTCCTAGGGTAAAACTTGCAGAAATTATAAGGTGACGTCTTTCATTGATCAAATTTGTAGGATTCTACCATTATTATTACAACCACTACTAGTACTACTACTACTACTACTACAATAATAATAATAATAATAATAATAATAATAATAATATAGATAATAATAATGATAATAATAATAATCCTAACCCTAACCCTATTATTATTATCATTATTATTATTATTATTATTATGATAATAATAATAATAATAATAATAATAATACAAATAACAAGAGGAGTAATAAAAAAATACTCCCACATATCATGGGGTAGTAGGAGTCGTATACTGGTGGTATTTATTTCATCATTAATTTCTTTTTTTTTAAATGAAAGATGTGTTTTTTTTATATAAATTGTATTAAGATTTTATAGCAAAAGATCATTTTGGATAGTAAAGCTGAGATGTTGGAAGAGCATACGAACTCTTCTAAAAACAAATGATTGCCTTCAGACGGAGTAAATGTAATAACTAATATTCTGTGGTTGAAGTAGGCCAACTGGATTAACAAATGTTTCGTTTGTGACTGAATAACATTTATACGTTTTCGTTATTTTGAAAAGCACTAACCGGAAGTGTGTATTTTATTTTGGTCAATGGGACAGCATTTCAGTTTGACGAGTCTTATCAGTTGCTCGCTTGGCTGACTGTTCTGACTCCCGCTGACACTCAGTAAAAGTTGTATCGCTTTCCCCTCTTTGAATGCAAGCGGAGTATAACTTTAAACTAACTTCACAGCCAAACTCACAACTTTAAGAGGGAAATAAGAACTGCTTTCTCGTTGTTGCACGTCTCGATGGACACTGTTCAGGTTGGTGAGTTAGCTGAATACCCAGGTTGACAAGTGTTAGCATTAGAATGTCGCTAGCCGTAGTTTGCTAACAAGGGCAGGGCCAGTTAGCCGCAAGGTGACAAACAGGTAAAGATAGTTGTTCGGGTACTTATGTGAACTCGTTTTCATCTGGCAAACGAGGTACGTGTTTGCGTATCTGTCTTATGACACACTTTTTTGGTATCAACAGAAATTGACGTCTGGATTTTCTCTGGACTTGGGACCACTGAAAGAACCTCTCGGATTTATTCGGGTCCTAGAATGGGTAAGTGAAATCTGAAAGTACTTTGAATATTAATAAAACGTACTAACATCAGTTGCAACCTTCTACGTGATCAACCACCACATGTGGTCAGCATTCCTCTCATTTTATCCTCGTGATGTTAATATTTCGTGCTTGTCCATTCCACTAATTCCACCAGACATCATGCAAGTGCCTCTCAGAGTGTTGTCATCAAGTTAGTATTGTACATGTTCTAAAGTGACATGGCTGAAAAACCCCTCAGAAATGGTCACAGGTTCCCCTGACTTTACTTTGCTCATTTGCAACTTCGCCTTGGCTTTCATGCATGTAGCTATTGATTTACCACGTAAAATGTTAACCTAAATTAGAATGTCTGTTGAAACTTACACTCTTTCCACGGCAAATTTGAATATGTACTTACGATATATACTACTACCTCCACTTGTACTAATATTTGTGGACCAAACTGGAAGCTGAAACAATTATCAGGAAATTCCTGGAAATTGTGAGTCCTAAATTGAAATGGAACAACTAACATAATAGTCGTTGCATCATTTCAGATGGTTGTGCAGTGCCGTCTAGAACAGGAGTGTGGTTTATATTGTTTGTTGTTACAGAAAAAAAATCCATTCACACTGAAGCAAATGATCAAGTGGCTTGGGCCAAACTGAAAGCGGATATCTGAGTCAGTGCAGTGAACTAAATGTATGCAGCTGTTGCAAGGATGGCCAGCTGGCGGGAATAAAGCACCTTGGATATACAGTATGTGCTGCTGATAAGTAGAACATAATTTAATATCGGTACCATGTGTGTAGGGATGTAACGGTTACCGGTGTCACGGTAAACCATGGTAAAATTCCCGATGGTGAAGGTTACCGTTTAAGTTTTAATTACCGTGGTAACCGCCACGGTCGCCGCGGTCATACATATATATATATATATATATATATGTGTGTATATATATATATATATATATATATATATAT
>CAEMYA010000286.1:265676-294431 GCA_903131615.1 Diplodus sargus | reverse complement strand
AAACTCTCAGGTCAGTCTTATCCTGATCCGCAGAGATATTTGACACACACACACACACACACACACACACACACACACACACACACACACACACACACAGACAGACAGACAGAGATTCCTTGCTTTTATAGAGAGATTAAGATTCTGTATTTCTTTGGTTAAGCTGCTATATATTAGAATTTTAAATTCCCACTTAACATTTTCAAACAAATTCTCATTTATTCTGATTTGTTCATGTTGCTGGTGCATGTTTTTTATTTTAATATTACATAATTCAGTACATTTATAATTGTGTTAATTTTTTCCATTTTGTTTTAACCAAATTAGAAAAGTAATGTTTAAATCAAGCCTGATGTTTCTATGCGCATATGAATGATCCCAGTCTATCCCAGAATGTGGGGCATACACTTAACACTGGTATCAGATCGTTACTCGATATCGGCCAATATCCAAGCCCCAGGTATTGTATCGGGTCTGAAAAAGCTGGATCAATGCATCCGTAGTCCATCGGCCCATCCCAAGCAATGCAACTACAACTTTAGCTGAAAAGCTGAAATCCTTTCAACTTCTAAAAATCACTAGAAAAATGCAACTTGAGGTGCGAGAGAGGACTGTCCACCAGGAAAGCCATTCCACAGGAAAACAATGGGAATTGGGCTGCTGCAATCTATGTTGGAACTTGGTCGTTAGTTCAGTGGCTCTGCTTTTTGACTTTAAGGATCTTTTCTCCATTATGACAGTCACCGTGCTTTCAAATCTGATTTTCATAGCTGCAGATATTGTTGTTCCAAGCTTTTAACTCTTAACTCTACCTCCAGTTTCTCCCCCGGCAATAGTTGCAGTTTGTTGTTAGTCTTCAGTCTTGAGGCTGAAATAAACAGAATTCTTCCACAGTGAGATATTCTTAGTATTCTAGTGCTGGGAGAGACAGTTTGCCTCCCCCTCTCCCTCCTCTAAGTTCTTGGAAGATGTTTATAATTGATATTACTGGATGTCTAACTGGTCTGTATGCCACAGTCTGTAAAAAAGGATGTTGGCCAGTAGTTTTTCACAGTGTCAGGTGGAGGGTGGTCACCACTAAGGGAGGTGAGGGTCAAGTTATTTTTGTGGTCATGACCCACTGCTGCTGTTTCTGGATCACTATCACTGTACGTTCATGTCATGAGCTATATACAAATAAAAGTTCTCATATAAAAAGCTAAATTGCTCATGTCATAGCCTTATAACTTGCTGTTGCTGTCTCTTATCTGTCTCACCACTCCCTGATCAGCAGTGGTAATGAGGAATGCATCTGTCAGTCTGGGAGGCTGGGTGGGGCACTGGATTCTGGACAGGGAACCCCTGCCCTATCTGGAGGGTTTATTTGGGGTGCTGTCAGATCAGCCTGGGTGGGTCAAACAGGGCTGAGATGAAAGCTGAGAAATGTTGTTGAGATCCAGAGACACCAGAAAGATAAAACCCATTCTTGAAAATCCTCAGTGGGCCTGAAGCTTGCTAAATACTGAGCTCCATTTCTCTCACTGTGTTCCTTCTGTCTATCTTGCTTTGATTACACTACTGCAGCCTGCAGGCTGTTCAGTTCGGTGGTTGTCCTCACCCTTAAGCCCATTGTATATAACTTGATGTATGTAGTTGAAAAGGACCCTGAGAATTTGGGAATGTGTGTTGCGAAGATGTGGGCGTAAGTAAACAAAGGGCATTATTCTTGAGAGAAAGTACGGAAGCAAGAATCACATGCCCGAATCAGAGGCATTTCATTGGAGGAAGGATGTCCTGGAAGGTGGGGGTGTGTGTGGAGGGGGGTGCCCTTTATCACTTAGCACTTCTAGGTGCTGTAGTGCTCTGTTCATACATACTTTACAATACAGTGACCGCAACAACACCATTTGATTATATTAAAAGAAAATGTTTGTGACCATATCATATGGTCACAGTAATATGAAAACCACAAACCTCCAATTTTGGTTGCCTATGATTAAGTTAAAGTGAAACTCTCGCCAAAATGCAACCAAGGCTTTTTTTGTGAATGTAAATGAGTCAAACCTTCATGTAACAGCATAATTACAACGAAACGCCACTTTTAAGATTGACCGTATTTTCGTTTTCGGCTCAAACTCATTTTCAGTGGGAGTGCATGGGGCACTTTTATGCCAGCATCAAAATCTCTATTTTTAAAACACTAAGCAGGCTCGACACAACATGAAACTTTGCTTGTAGTATCACCAGGGTCTCTACACATGAACACGAGCATTGAGAACATTGTTTATGCACACAGAGTTTACTAAAAAGAAGGTTTTTGAACAACTCATGTTAGCAGATGTTTCCTCCTCTCGCCGTCGTCATGGTAGCCCAGACGTACTCAGGGATCAACACGTCTGGGTAGAGTGTATGTGGTTCAGTTGAGCGATGTGTAGACACCCTGGTGGTACTACGAGCAAAGTTTCATGTGTCGAGCCCTCTTAGTGTTTTGAAAATAGCGATTTTGATGCCAGCGTAAAAGTGCCCCATGCACTCCCATTGAAAATGAGTTTGAGCTGAAAATTAAAATACGGTCAATCTTAAAAGTGCCTCTTTTGTCGTAATTATGCTTTTACACGAAGGTTTGACTCAAATACATTCACAAAAAAATCCTAGGTTGCATTTTGGCGAGAGTTTAACTTTAAGGGATTACAAGTCATTGGTGGGTTGAGGTCATTTTCCAAACCCTTGTACCTATTCAAAAACTTTCAAAACATTGTGCATAATACCAAATATGCATTGTCAGCCTGCAGCAGGTTTGTTTGTTGCTGTGAACTTTAGGTATCCCTGCCCACTTTATCCAATCATGACAGCCAAGCAAAGACTGTTTAAAAGATGTAAGAGTCAAGGAGAACTGCCTTCATGGATTCTCTTACCACTGCTATGCACACGACACCCAATTGTTCTTCTCTTTTCCCCATCCTCCTCCAACACCCACATTGCAACGTGCATGTCAGAATGTCTGGCAGAATGTCGACACCTGCATATCACCTCAAACTCAACCTTAGTAAAACTGGACTCCTCTTCATCCCAGGGAAAGACTGCCCTTGCATGGACCTGTCGATGATGTCACGGTATCAGCTTCGTCGACTGCGAGGAACCTAGGTGTAATCCTTAACAGCGGACTGTCCCTCGCCCCCAACATCACTGCTGTGGCCCGATCCTGCAGATTTGCCCTCTACAACATTCGCAGGATCCAATCTTTCCTCACAAAGGACTGGACGCAACTCCTGGTCCAAGTGCTGGTCATCCCCCGCCTGGATTACTGCAACTCGCTGTTGGCTGGACCCCCAGCGTCTGCGATTAAACCGTTGCAGTGTATCCAGAACACTGCAGCGCGACTCGTTTTCAATCTGCCGAAATTCCTCCCTGACCTCCGTTGGCTTCCTGTTGCTGCCTGCATCTTTCATGGATTTCTGACAGTTTGTAACCACTTTTTTATGAGAGCATTTGGAAGAACACCAATCAATGAACACGCAAGATGACCATTATCAGTTAGTATTTAGGGGCATTTCTAACATACATTTCAGCCCCTGTAGGTATAGTACTATGGACTGCATTGAACTGAGCAACCTCTGATACTACTTCATGTAAACTGTGTAATGTTTAGAAAGCTTACGTTGTGAGACCATTTAAATTTCTATTCATTATTACGTGTGCTAGTGTTGGCTTTTTGACAGAGAACTGCTGTATGAAATCCCACTGTGCCCTGAGCCTGCTCTGTGTCTCTATTTTAGCACATAATGCCTTGCCTTTAAAAATAGAATGAAACAGTAGCCGCCAGGATCTCAACAGCGTTGTAGTCGGGTTGTAATCTGTTCACAGATATAGTGCCTTAACAAGTTTTTTCCTGGCTCAGAATGGACCCCTGGTGCTACCTAAGGGAGTAAGAGTTTTTTGTCAGTATCACTCTGATTTCTATCAGAGATTAGTCTTAAAAACTTTTTTGTACGATGTGAATCGCACACTTTCTACACAGCACCCAGTAGAGCCTTCACGATTCATTCAGGTCTGAGCCCAGTCCCGGTACTTCAGCCAACATCATTCATCCTGACTCGCGTGTTTGCGTGCATTTAAGCTGCAAATGAAGAGAGGCAGTTCAAAACTTCAAATGTTCAAATCAAACTTTAATGCTAAACCTACGACCTACCCGAGAGATTAGTTGGAAACAGCCACAAACTGGACGTACTGAAGGTATTTCTAACACATTCAAACTGGACTCGGACTGCAGTTTGTGCTGAGTGGCATCACAGTTTTTCTGCAGTCAGTTCATGTAAAGGGTTAGAGGAAATGGTCTGGGTTTCCCCTCTGCTTTCCATTCTTCCTCCTGGTGTCTGCACTCTGTCAGCATAGTTGAATATATCAGCTTGTTTTTCTCACTGGAGAAGAACATTTTGCTGACATTAATTCTTGCAAAAATTCAAAATCCAGCTTCTACAAGGTAAAATATTCATTCACAGTGAATAGACAACATTTAAAAAATCTTGTTTATCTTTTTCTTGTTGTCAGGTTCAGTGTTGTCTTCTGAGTGCTTCTTTAGAAGTATGTTACACTTGCAGCAGTATTTTATCAGTCACCACAGGACAAATCTTTAAGTTTTTATTAACCTTTATTAAGCAAGGCAAGTTTATCTCCTTCCAAACACAACAGCACTTGAAAATACATTACGTAAGGCGAAGAAATGCAGCAGAATACCATGGAGAAGGGTATAATTAATAAAAGTAGAAAAACGCAGACAGAGGAAAAAAAACCTGACAAGAAATAGTGTTTCTGCACCTATAACCAGAAAGAAATTGCCCTCAAATTAAAAAAAAATTGCAGTATAGCAATTATTAATCAATTCACTATGTGTTGCCTAATGATATAAGGGAACTACTGTAGTCCGAATGTGTGTCAGTTGTTCATCACTTTTTGGGAAGACCAGCCAAAACACCACCTCTTGCTTGAGATAAAGCCCGAAATGAGTTTCTCTAAAACTTGCATGTAGGTAAAATGTTGTACTTCTTTGTTGTTTTCCCATGCTATATGGCTTGGTAATTAATTTCAACATTTGAATATCAATGACACCTTTGGGTAAATGGAACACCTGGAAATGGCTGTTGTTGTTTTGTATATTTCTAATATTAATTGATTAGTCAATATTAAACCTTCAGTAAAATTGGAATCAAGTTTTGTAATACCCATCTAGCCAGACATCAAATGTACAGAACAGAAGACAATCAGCTGAGTATATAATGTCTAATCCTGCTTTATACGTGTATGCAGAATATGACATTTAGCTTAATGTAAACTGAATAGAGCTGGACTGGCTGAATCTTAATGTTTGGTTTGTCAGCTTCATGCTATGGGTTTGCCATTTTTGCTTTCAGCTGTCTGAGGGGGGAGGAGGGAGTAAGTTTCCTGTGTGGAAAACGGATGTAACAGAAGGGAAGAGAGTGATAGTGAAGTAGAGAAGTTAGTTCAGAAGGTGGAAAAAAAATTACATTTGCTCCTAATAGGGAGGGAAAAAGAATATTGTATTTAAAACATGAAGCTTACCTCTGATCATAAAAAGCAGTACAGTTTGAAAGTGTCTTAAGTCATAGATCCCCTACAGAGATGTATTAAGGTATAGACTTTGCTTGGAACAACAGTGTGTCTGATTTTTTTTTTCCAATAATAAGTATAATTGCTATATAAAAATCCTTAAAAAGGCATCTCCTCCTTCTCCTTCATGAAAAATTCCAGAATCTATGAAAATGCCATTCAAATGTAGTTTTCCTGCAAATTAACTGCAGAGTCGATTCTCAGTATATGTGCACTTGCGGCTTCTAGTTTCCACATCATAATGGTACAATTTGCTCATTTGGCTAGGATCAACTTCCAGACTACATCACAAATCATGCTCTCATGAACGTCTCTTAAAATCAGATTTTCGGTGAAAACAGAAGTTTTTCACTTTCAGCGGACAAATTTGAAAACAGCCTTCTAGTGTCAAATGCTGCACATACATCATTCTACACAGTTGAGCATTCAACCATAAGAACAATAGGAAAAGCAAATTTTTCACTAAAGGTCACTAAAAGTTTGCAAATCGAGGACTTGATAGCCATTCGATTGGATTTTAGGCCCCTATCAGTCTAACAAACTTGCCTCTCTCTTTTTTTTTTTAACCCTGTTTCATTTTTATCTCCCCCTACAGGTGTTCACCATCTTTGCCTTTGCCACCACTGGAGGTTACTCTGGGAAGACTCACTTCACAGTCACCTGCCCTGGGGCCGAGGCGAAGGATGTCCAGTCTGTTTTTGGATACCCATTCAGGTACTGTTAAGGCACTAGAACTTCCAGTCATTATAGCCTTTGTTGTTTATCTGCAACTTACTTAAAGTTTGCAACCCACACTAAAACACCAGAACAAACACTTGCTAGATTGTTCTCCTTTTTCAGTGAGCATCACAGTTACGCATTAGCGCCACCATCTGGTAAAAAGCACCATTACTCAACTTTAATTGCTTGCAAAAAATAATAATAATAATAATACATTTTATTCGTAGGCACATTTCAAGACACCCAAGGACACCTTACAACGCAGGAGAGCATAGTCACATTAATTAAAACAGCAAATCATGGCAAGGACTTGACCGGCATGAACAAAACAAAACGAGACATAGCTTGGAAAAAAGGAAAGAGGAATGTGGTTAAAAATCAATCATATCAATATAAATCATGATATAGCAAATGTATGCAGAATCATAACCATCTTATTACTTATGGAAAAATGAAAAATAGTCACTCTTGTTTGTTCAGTTAATTAAACTTGCCTGAAAGAAACAAAAATCACAGGTGTTCATTGAAGTAGTGATGATCACATTGACACTTGAGAAAATGGTGTGCAGGAATGGACCGACCAGAGCTGATGGCATCAAAGTTGTTAGAAGAAACAAGAGTGAGAAAAAAACATTCAAAGCACTGCTCTGTGCCTGAAAGGTTTGCGGTTGGATAATTTTGAAACAAGACCATGGGGATATTGACAAAGGATTGCCGCCTTTTCAGGTTGAAATGGTAAACTTGCATTAGTTCTTATTTACTGAAGGACTTTTTCAGTCGTGCATGGAGGGAGTGAGATCAAAACAATGAGAAGAAGTTTTAATACAGTAGTTCAGATAACAATCCTTAAGTGATGGCAGCAAATTAAAGAATGCACCATAAAGTTCCTTTAAGTTGATATCCAATTAACTGTGTTTTGAAGCGCAGAGATTTACTATTATCATGCAGTGCAATTTGATTATTATCACTTTAAGATTTAAGAATGTCTGATATCAGGAATTAGGTCTTGTTTGTTTATTGTGATAGCTTATCATTTTAGAAATAATTGAAGGAAAGTGTCAAATCACTGAGACTTTTTTCTGATGGAGCTGATTAAGGAACAGAGTTGAAGGTTCTGTTTGATTTTCACACACAGCCTTTTTATATCTCCCATAATTCTTTCACATTTTCTCTTCTTGCCTTCGTTGGATAGAAGAGTAACCCAGGTGAGGACTTGTTTTCTCTGAAATCACACACCATGAGAGTAGAAACAGGAGTCATTAGAGCCAGTGTTTGCCTTCTCCCTCTCTACCTCCCATCAGGTTGTCTGCCAATCCATATGAGATACCATCATGTAACGGCAGTACACCCTCTAAGATCTTCCTGCAAGGCGACTTCTCCTCCTCCGCAGAGTTCTTTGTTTGTGTTGGTGTGTTTGGGTTCCTTTATTGCACTGCCACACTGATCCTCTACCTGGGCTACCAGAACATCTACCGCCAAACCACACGTGGTCCCATCATAGTGAGTATTTCCTCTGGTCAAAAAATGCATTTTGTACATACTACTTACCCCCTCAGCCTGTCATTACAACATTGCAGGGGGCTGTGTCCGTGGGAGTAGGTTATTTAAGGTTCTTGAGAGACATGACTTATGATCCAAGAAGTCCAGTTAGGGTAAGTAGGGTGAAACAGTGCACAAAAATCATAGTTTGGTAGTTACTAAATGTTGGGGGTTATGGTTTAGCAAAGCTGGGAAAACAAGAAAATGTAGAAAATAAAATTTCTGTGGCTGTTGCAGTCATTAAGGCACTCAAATACTGGCATACTGACAATAGGAAAAAATTATTATACAAACATGATGAATGCTCTGAATTGTTGATAGGTCCTGAACAACTTGAGCTTGTACAAGGCAGGGTTATTATAGTTAACGAAAATTGAGACAAAAACTAAAATTAGCAGTGAAAAAATAATTAAGTTAACCGAAATAAAAATAAAAACGACAATTAAAAAAAACGAAATAAAAACTACAATGAACAATGCAAAACTAACTAAAACTAAACTGAATTGTAGATAAATTCAGCTTCGTTTTCGTTTCGTTTTCTCCCTTGATTAGATGCGAGATGCCTGTCCTGCGGCAGCTGCTGTGCTGCCACTCTTCCTCCAGAGGGTGGCAGTATAGCGGCTATCATCTGCGGCATACCTGAAGAAGAAGGTGCTTAACGGGCAATTTATGATTAGCTAGAAATGGCTAAAGTTGCAGCAGGACGAAAACAATATGGGACTATTTCGAGTACGACCCACTAGCCCTTTTTAGATAGAAAAGGCGGCACATTTGCTCCAAGGTAAGGGCGGCAATTTGCCGGCCCGTCTTTCTAAAACCGAGGCGTAATATTCCTCCTTTCCAAAAGCCGTCTCTGAGGTAGGCGTAAACATGTGACGTGACGTGAAGCTGGAAGTTGGGCTGTGAACGGTGACATAGAATTTGTCTTCAAAATAAGAGCTTTACATTGTACCCCACTGGAGTTTAGAACTGGGTTCTTAGCGGGGGGGCTTTTAATTTGAAAGTAGCGACCATCCTTAGCTTTCCGACATAACATCAAGCTAACACAACAAAACAGTTACAGAGACCGAGGCTCCTGGACCTCAGCGGCTGTTCAGTTGTTCATCTTAATGTCCACGGATGAAATGAAGGACTGACTGCTGTTATCAGCTGTTTTTTGGTTTTAAAACTCCTCGGTTGTGGGTCGCACAACAGTACAGGTTGTTGACACCTCCGCCCATCTCACCCACGGGCCAGCACATTCCCGCCTCGGTTTTAGATAGCAGTCGAAGCGGAAATAAGTGTACCCTCCGAGGCGGAAAATCGGCGGACCACAACAGACCCCCAATTTGCCGGCCTCTGTCTAAAACCGCGGACCAAGCCGCCAAAAGGACGGGCAAATTGGCGGCCTGGTGCTCCGTCTAAAAACGGCTACTGATAGATAAGAGTAAGTGTATATCGTGATGAGGACTGATGGGAACATCTGTGGGATGCAACTAAAAGGGAAAAATCACACAAATTTAAAAGTTCATCTTCGAAGCTCTCACAGAGATGCTCATGAAAAGTTCACAGCGCGGGAGAAGAAGGCGGCTAGCCCACAGTCAGACAGCTGCCCCGCATCAAGAGCTCCACAAACCCAGCAAACCTTACCTCAGTGCCTTGCACAGGATAGCACATGGTGTGCTACCACCCAAGAGCACCATAAACGTGAGCAGGCAATGGTTGAAATGTTTATCGACACCGGGCTTTCCACAAGACTGTGCGACAACACTTCATTCAAAGAATTCTGCAGGATGCTGGATCACAGATTCAAAGCTCCGGGGTCTGCCCGAGTTAACAGGTTAATCGGTGCAAAAATGAGCCACTGAAAAACTTAGACATTGTCAGAGAGGCTAGAAGATCGACTTTGTGTGTCGATGGATGGAGCAAACGAGGACTGACAGCGGCATTTCTTGGGATTTCTGCTTGCTTTTATCACCCTTCTACCGGCAAGGCACAGCATGTGTTATTAAATTTACATCGTTTAGATCATCCACACACTGGTGAGTCGATTGCGCGCTGCACAGACCTGACATTGGAAACATGGGGCATAAGTGAAGACAAAGTGCTTCTAGTCGTAACCGACAACAGCAGCAACATTGTGAAGGCAGTGCATCTGTTAAGAGAGCGAGGAGGACAGGTGGAAGATCCTCATGGCACAGACCATTCAATGGACACGGAGGCTGAAGAGACATACAACGAGGCGTCAGATACAGAGATCGAGGTGATGAATCTGGTAAGGATATTTATTTAGTTAACCTTAAACAAG
Organism: Diplodus sargus; assembly: GCA_903131615.1. Classification (NCBI taxonomy): domain Eukaryota; kingdom Metazoa; phylum Chordata; class Actinopteri; order Spariformes; family Sparidae; genus Diplodus; species Diplodus sargus. The sequence goes on along the minus strand of CAEMYA010000286.1, from coordinate 284,281 downwards.
CAACATTCATCTGGAGATAGACACTCCTTAATACCTGTTAGGGGCATGATTGAATGTTTTCCTCAAGTTATTTTTTTTTTAAAAAGCCCTCCTGTTTTGTCTTTTCTCTCGGGAATCTCCTGTAATTTTACAAGCCCCAAATTTGTTTATTAATAATAATGAGAAGCGCACAATAACAAAGGTTTTAATTTGAAAGCTTAAAGTGGAAGCTGCCACAGCTCTGTTAGTTGGACAGAAGCTGAAACACACACCACATGTTTTTAACTGTAAATAAACGTGCAGTATTATTAAGGTCACAGTGAGTGATGGTGGTGTGCTGATGTGCATTATATATTGAATGGTGTTCTTAATCAATATAACATTAACATACATGAGGTAGGCAAAATAATAGGAACACCAGTAAAAATTATGAATTCATAATTCCAGTTAATGTTTATTACTGAAGTTGTACTAACTTAGTACAACCTCAGTAATTAACATTAACTGGAATTATCCATTTTTTGGGCAATGTTTACAAAACAGTAAATGTATTAATTTCAAAAAGTAGAAAAGACCTGTTGTATTGGATTGAAGTAGATTGCAGAGATGTTCCTAATGAAGTGGCCAGTTACTGCATCCTATAGGGCAATGTATCCTGGGAGATACAAGTCATAAAATCCTAAACATTCAATAAGTAGTAGAATCAAATTATTTTTCACAACTCTTTATTTTCATTCCTGCTTGTGTAATGGTTAAAGACTTTGTATTTAAGACATCTACATATTTGATTGATTCCATAAGTCAGTGTTTTTGGATTTATTTTATCTTCTGTGATTTTTATAGAACTGGTCAACCTTTTGGACAATGAGGACAACAACAAATTCCAGAGGATGCCCTGCCTGGCCCACACCTTACAGCTCGCATTAAAAGATGCAATGAAGCACCCGGGTGTCTACTCCACCATAATGAAGGGAAGACAGCTGGTTCATGCTGTACGGAAGTCATCTGTTGCAAACGAACAAATGGTGAGAAGATGTGGCAAAACTCTTATACAGGACTGCAGCACACGCTGGAATAGCACCCTAGACATGATCAAACGACTGCTGGAGACGAAAGGAGAACTCAATCAGGTGCTGGAGGACTTGGATATGGACACTCTCCTCACAAGTGACTGAGTAGATTTTCAAGCTTTGCCCAAACTGTTTGAGCCTTTTGCTGTGCACACTGACCAACTCCAGAATGACAGCCAGTCCTTGTCTTATGTAGTGCCATGCCTTTTAAACCTGGAGGCACACCTACTTTCCAGCACTGTTAATCTGAAGCCTGTTGCTCAACTGTTGTTGAAGTCTCTGAGAGATAGGTTTGCTGGCATTCTCAACCCTGACTGTTGTACCTTTGATGCCACTGCGGTAGGAGCCTGCCTCCTGGACCCCAGTGTTTCATTTCTTCTGCAGTCACCAGAACTGAAATCCTTGCAGAAGGCAGCAGAGTCCTTTGTGCAGGCCCTGGCAAGACAGTCTCATTTGACCACAGATGACAATGCCTCAAGGGCCACTGAAAATGCCTCACTGGTGGCCAAAGCCCTCAAGAGATACTCCTATGTGGCATCCTGCCTGGAAGGGAGCAGGTCAGCCACTGATGTTATGAACTCTACATCAAGTGAGATGACAAAGTACATGGATGAGATCAAGCAAGGGATTGTCTATGAAAACCCACTGGATTTCTGGAGGTCAAGGGAAGCCATTTATTCAAGACTTGCCCTAGTGGCTTTAGATTTAGTCAGTCTCCCAAGCATTTGTGGAGGGCATTTTCTCTGTGTGGACTTCTATCGTCGGGTCTGAGAAATCGGACTACGACTTCTCTTGACAACGAGTGTTCCTCAAGATTAGCAAGAAGTTATTGCACTAAAGATATGTGATGTGAGCGGTATGTGGGCTGATTATATAGTTTGCCTTTGGATAAGGGCCTGTTAAACAAAAGTTAAAACAAAAGTTTGATTTACATTCAGAAATCATTTGACTAATAGTGGTTCAGTAATGAAATTAAAGGATTTGATAATCTATATTTGGTGTCACACATTCTTCCATCTTTTTCAGCATCTACATTTCAAGGATTTCTCTTAATACCTGAAAAACTAAGACTAAAACTAAATAAAAACTAAACTGAAACAAGTCAATTCCTCAACATAAAAAATAAACTAGAACTACTAAATCAACTACTAAATCTAACTAAAACTAAACTGAAATAAAAAAGCAAACTGAAAAACTAAATAAAAATAAAACTAATAAAAATTTCAAAACTATAATAACCTTGGTACAAGGCAGACACAACAGACTGACTAGGCAATAATGTGTGCAATGTGAACATGTTAAAGTTTCAAACTAATCTTTGTCCACTTTTGCTGTTACTTACTGGGAAATTGTGTTGTCCCCAAACAGTGGCTCTTAATGTCATGTGAGGATCCTCCTGCACTGGTCTTATTTGTGTTTGCCATTCATATCCAACAGCAACACTACATGAGCTTGACTAACCAGACTAGGCTGACTAATATGCTAGCTGATTGACAACAACCAGTGCACTGCCAATACTTTCAGGCTCAGTGTTACTCTCTAGGATAAACTCATTTTCAATAGGAGTGCATGGGGCACTTTTATGCTAGCATCAAAATCGCTATTTTTAAAACACTAAGGAGGCTCGACACAACATGAAACTTTGCACATAATATCATCAGGGTCTCTACACATGAACACGAGCATTGAGAACATTGTTTGTGTACACAGTTTACTATAAAGAGAGTTTTTGAACAGCTCACGTTAGCAGTAGCGTCTTCCTCTAGCTATCGTAATGGCAGCCCAGACATACTCGGGGATCGACATGTCTGGCTAGAGTGTATGTGGTTCAGTTGAGCTATGTGTAGAGACCCTGGTGATACTATGAGCAAAGTTTCATGTTGTGTTGAGCCTTCTTAGTGTTTTGAAAATAGCGATTTTAATGCTAGCGGAAAATTAGTTTGAACCGAAAACGAAAATACGGTCAATCTTAAAAGTGCCTCTTTCGCTGTAATTATGCTTTTACGTGAACGTTTGAATCATATACATTCATCAGACGGGAGATACTGAAACTACTGGTGACAAAGTTTGGCCTTGACTGCACAGCTGTCAAAAACATTGCTGCAAATGGGAGACACTCGGTTCAGTACGGTGTACCTCACACTGACTTCTATCCACCTGTTTCCTCAGAAGCCTATGGGGGCTGCCATGACAGATAACTACTTCCGCCCGCGGTTCTCTGTTTCCGGTTGCCTTGCAACTGCATGACTGACCACTGCTGCCAAGCTAGCCCTAAACAACTAGCGTTATGTCATAAAGGCTGAATTGTTTTTAAAATCAGCTCAGGTACAACATGTGCCGTTGTTGGTTGCCACAGCAATTCATGAAAATTGAAGTTTTTTTCAGAAACGTCTCGTGTAGTACATCAGCAACTTAGACAAACATGTCCGTGCCCTGTGCCCTGAACGTCATGCTGAGGAAGGGGGAACGGAGGCTAGCGTGGCTCGCAGCTTTCAGACTGATATAAATATTTGTGTTTATAAATATATTCCACAGAATAGCTGCTGCATGACTGCATAACTTCTCTAACCCGACAATGTCCCAGCAGCCGCCTGTCTCCACGACTCCTCTTTCCTTCAGCATTATCCACGTTGTATGTTTAACGTTAGCTTGATTGACGCTGTGGCTTGGCGCTAATGTTACTGCTGCCTTTAGAAGTATAAACTTGCTGTGTCTTTTCAACAGTACTTTCCCGATTGTGTTACTGTGCAGGTAGTTGTATGCTTCTGTGCTTTTGCAAATGCATAATTCTCCGCCGTCAACACCTTCAGAAAATAAGATAGTTAACGATCGATGTAACGTTAGCTAACGTCGGGCTAATGCTTCATGTCATCTGCCCACTCCGTGAGAACTCAGTGAGAACTGACGGCTGAGGCACTGTGAGAACTGTCCTCACGACTTATTAAGACATCCATACTGTGTATCCACCTCCGATTTTTATCCATTCTGTCGCTTTCTTTGAGTTAAAAGACGTTTTTTAGAGCGAGCATGACAGCTACGTTAGCGTAAACACAGAGGTCAGCCAGCTCAACCGGAAGAGCATAACCGACTACCGCTATGAACCATGGGTAAACTCACGAAGTCAGGAATAAGGTGGATACAGGCCATTTGCTCCATGAAAAGCTGGAGGCGCGAGGGAAGAGCGCGTGCATTGAAAAAATAGCATCGGACACACTGGGCTTTCTGATATACTTTCTGAAGCCGTTCTATGAATCTATGAGACGAGTATCCAACACTTAATCAAGTGTGTCTCTGGTGTGAGAAACTGAAACGCCACTGTCAGCCCAATGCCCTGGACTCCCCTCAGCAAGCTGTCATGCGTGAACGGCACGAAGACCTGCTCGCGGGTAAAGTGATAATACAGGACCTCCACAAGACCGCAACATTCCTCTGGCCAAAATTTAACCAGCTGAGAATGTTGTCACACTCTGACAGGAATGCCATACATGCTCATGCCCGGACTCTTCTGCAAGCCATGGCTGCAGGTGCACCAGATGTGGAGATTCGAGACCCAGATTTCTCCGGAGTCGAACCCACTCCTCCCGCAAAAACGGCTAATTTTGCGGAGTGGGAAAATGTAATGCAAGCTGACTGGGAAGATGACGAGGTCACTCTCAACACTGAAACGGCTGTCATGGAAAATCTAATGGATATCCTTGGCTGGTGGAAGTCCAACAAACCAGCCTACCCAAAACTTCAAAATTAGCCAGATCAGTACTGTGCATCCCGGCCAGCAGCAGCAGCAGTGAAAGGTTGTTCAGTGCTGCTGGACCGTGCTGAAGCCATCTACAGTGGATTCAATAATCTTCCTCCACAAAAACATGTAGCCTAATCTTGGTGAGTAAAGGTTTTTCAAATTATAACTAAATATTCATTGAGTCTTAAATGCATAATGTAGAGAGAGTATATAGGCTAATGTTGGCATTATTCTTTTATTAAATTATTAAAAGACGTGCGCACATTTGAATAATGTCGGGCTGCAAACGGGTTTGGGCTTTTGAAAAGCCGAAAACTTTTGGCCACTGTCTTTTGACAAAATGGGAAGAACCAGAGGAATTAAAGACAGGAGAGACTCCCCGACTGAGCCCAGCGAGCATGCACAAGATGGCGACCAGGCCGGGGCCGAAGTCTCCGACGAACTGGCCCGTAACCTGATGACTGCTAATATTATAAAAGTAATCGATTAAAACTCAGTCCCCTGGCCGAAAATATTCACAAACAGGCTGTGGATCTCCAGGCCGCAGGCAAGCGACTAGATGAAGCAGAGGCTAGGTTGCTAGTGGCTGAAAACTCTACCACAGCGCAAGAGCTGAGGATTGTCAAGCTGGAAAAGCGGGTCGAGGCTCTGGCGGAGGGTCTGGACATGGCTGAAAATTAGCAGACGTCTAGCAAGAGCTGAGGATTGTCAAGCTGGAAAAGCGGGTCGAGGCTCTGGCGGAGGGTCTGGACATAGCTGAAAATTAGCAGACGTCTAAATATTCGGGTTGTCAGTTTGGCAGAGGACACTGAAACAGGCCACCCGGTGGAGTTCTTTGAGTCGTGGCTACCTCGTATCCTCAAGATGACTACAAAAGCCGGACGGATAAAGCTGGAGAGAGCCCACCGCTCCCTTGCACCTTTGCATTGCATTGCAGAATAAAGCCCCCAGGTCGCTGTTGCAGCGATTCCATTTGTTCAAAGATAAACAGAGGGTGATGGAAGCGGCGCGTCGGGCCAGTCAAGACGGCAGATTAATGTACAATAGATCCAGGCCTTCATTCTTCAGCGACTTCTCCGTGGCGGTGATGAGGAGACGCAAGGCATACAACGCGGTAAAACAGTGGGAGTGGGATACCCTACGGCCTGCTCTTTCCGGCTACTCTGCTGAAGTGAGTAGATTTTTGAAGAGGTTGGGGTTTATTATGGGTCTGGTCTGGCTATCCTGCTACTATAGCCAGTGAGCTGTCTGATGTCTAACTTAAATACCATTAAGATTTGCTCTTGGAATATCAGGGGTCTTCAAAAACCTGCTAAGAGGGGGGCTGTATTGTCATTTCTGAAAAAAGAGGATGTTGCCATTGCTCTCCTCCAGGAGACTCACTTGGAGGATAAAGACCATGTCAGACTGCAAAGGAATTGGGTGGGGCAGGTTTTTGCAACATCATACTCATCCTTTAGTAGGGATGTGGCCATTTTAATCAGTTAAAGCATTGCATTTAGGTCCCTCAATTGTGTAAAAGACAGCCACGGCCGCTATGTAATTCTAAAGGGAATACTTTCAGGCAAGGAGGTAACATTTATGAATCTATATTGTCCCCCTGGTTATTCCCATGATTTTCTCTCTAAGGCTTTTGCAGAGTTTGCTGAGCTGGCTTCTGGGGACTACTTTGTGAGAGGAGATGTTAATTGCCACCTCAATCCCTCGCTTGATAAACTTCCCCCTGGCAGTTCTCACCCCTTAGGGCAGGCTAGGGTTCTCACTTCGATATGTCAGGATATTGGGTACTCATGTGTGGAGGGAGCTCCATCCCACTGATTCAGAATTTACCTTTTCTGCCCCCCATAAAAGTTATACTAGAATTGATTATATTTTCATCCCTTCCTCAAAATAGGCAGTATTATTTTATCTGACCATGCCCCCTTGTATTTGGTTTACTCTCTCTCTGAGGACAGGGCATTGTCAAGGCGCTGGAAATTTTATCTATCTCTTCATAAAGATGACAATTTTATCTCCTACTTTATGTCAGAATTCAAAACGTTTTACTCAGTTAACTTACCATCTAGGGCCAGTTGTTCAAAACATTTGATCTGGATCAAAATTATCCGAATTTGGAAATCCCATTTTTTGCTATCCAGGATCAGGTAATCCGTCTTACTTTTACGCCGGTTTTTCAAAGCAACATTGGATTGGATCACCCTGATCCAGATGCACAGTTTTCAAGATGACCAAATCCGGATTACCAGAGCTCTAAACCAACCGATTGGATGGCATAATATTAGGAGAAGGGCCTATCCACTCGTACCATGGCTGATGACTCCTTTCCTTGCAGCAACCACACCTGCGCAGGCACGCTTCAACACTGCTCATTGCAAAGAAAGATGTGCAATTGAGCGTTTAAATGGAGTTCTGAAAAGACGCTTTGCATGCCTTAACTACTTGCGAGTGGAGCCACGAGGAGCATGCAACATAATACTTGCGTGTATTGTCCTGCACAACATCGCTACCAGGCGCAATGTCCCTCTCTGTGATGATGTTTATGATGCACCTGAGTCTGTTGAAGAACCAGACCAACCTCTGGCGTTCTGTCAGAATGAGGGACTAACTGGACATGTCGTCAGGGATGCAACTGTTAGAAATTATTTTTGACAGGTGATGATTGTTTCTTTGAAATTAATATACAGTGATGAATGACAGAAAAATGTAATATATTATTTTTGTTTGTTATTAAAATCTGTTTGGGGGGATTGTTTCATGGGGATAAGATCATTTTTATTTTGATTTTATTTTTACTTTACTATACTGAAAGGCTTAATTGGGAGCCTATGTCTACTTTATTTACTTTAACACTGTAATGGTTAAACAAGTCAAGTGCAAAATAAAAGTAAAATTATATACACACATGATAAAAATGTATCATTTGATCAAAGTTTTCCTACATTTTCTCCCTGAAATCCACCTTGAAATCCTACCTCCTGTTGGGATCAGGATAATCCTGTTTTTTTGGATCAAAGTTATCCAAATCCTAACTGAAACATTTTGAACAACACAAACTGAAGGTTTGATCCAGATTCAAACTAGGATTGGATTCCGTGATCCAATCCGATTTCAGAATCCTTCTTTCCCTTTTGAACAACCCATTTTCAAGATTTGATCCAATCCGATAACCAAAATCCGATCGGATTACCTTTGAACAACTGGCCCCAACAGATAACCCCTCTCTCCTCTGGGAGACCTGTAAAGTCTATTCCCGGGGACTGATTATGTCTTTTTTTTGCTTCTAAAAGATGTCTGAAGATTGAACAGCGAACAATTCTTGAAACGAGACTAGCCGACTTGGAGAAACACCATATATCAAGTCCAAGTCCAGAATTGCTCAAGGAGCTGTACAGCACTGACCACTCTTCTGATCCAAGACTCAGAGCACTCCCTGAAATTCGCCAGACAGAAGCTGTATGAGTTTGGGGATAAACCCAACAGATATCTCGCCAATCTTGTTAAAAAGAGGGCAGACTCTCAGACTATTGTCTCTATTACAGATTCCAATGGTGTTAGAGCATTCGATACCAAGACTACCAATGAGGAATTTGCGTTATTTTATTCTAATTTGTATAAGTCCGAACAGCCTGACAATGCCCGAGCCCTCATGCATCTGTTTTTTTCAAATTTGAACCTCCCCAGAGCTACAGAGGCTCAAAAACTACAGTTAAATGCCCCGATTACGAGAGAGGAGGCTCTGTTTGCCCTGAAATCTATGCCATCCGGGAAGGCCCCAGGGCCAGATGGATTTGGGTGTGAGTTCTTTAAGGAGTTCAGTGGTGTTTTCCTAGACCCCCTACTGAATATGCTTAACCATTCATTTGAAAGTGGAATCTTGCCCCAGTCACTTAGAGAGGCCAATATTTCTCTTATCCTCAAAAAAGGAATATGCCCAGACAATTGTGCCTCCTATAGGCCAATAGCCCTACTTAATTCAGATAAAAAACTGCTCTCCAAAATATTAGCCATGCGTTTGGAAAAGGTGTTACCTCATATCCTCCTGAGACCCAGCCCATTGATTTATGTCCTCTATACTGGACACTTCACATGCATCACCTTTTACTCTTTCAAGCTACTCAATCAATCCCTGCTGTATTGTAAAGAGGACATCCTGGGCTTTCCAGTGATGTGTAATGTGATAGGCTTGGATGCTAGGAACTTCCCCTTCCTTTTCATCCAAAATGGCCGACATTCCATCAAGCACATTTTATGGAAAGAGGAGCGGTAAGTCAAATAATGTTTATCTCTTGTTTTGTTACTATGATAATCATATATTTTCTTGTTTATTAACATGTCAGGAATGATAAATTACGTTCTGAAATCAGCAAAGTTATTTGTGTTTTGAAATAATAGTCCTTTCATGAATGTCAATTGTAGTGGACACCAAGGCCATCTTCATGTACTTAATGACAGAACTGAAGCAGAGAGAATTCTTTACAAGATAGTTGAGGGAGATTCAGATTTGGAGCTGTCTGATGATGAGAAAGATGAGGATGAGTTTGAACCTGGGATAGAAGAAGATGCTGGAGGTTCAGATGAGCAGACAGATACAGACACAGAGACAGACAGGGACGAGCACGAAAGACGTCGCCCTCTGTGGGCCAGGAGTAGCACGTATGTTTTATTTAATTCCAGGATAATATATTCAGTTCAGGTTATTTGCTACTATTGATATTCATGATAAAATGATAATGTATGGGTAATTCCATGTGTACATGTTACATGTATCACCCATAATGCAGACATATTGCTATGTATCAGTGATATTTATCAGTGATCCTTGAGGTTTGAAGATTTCCAAAGTGGTGTCATGAAGTAAATGCAAATTGTCTCAAGAATGCAAAGTTTGTTGACCATAACACTGGAATTGTTCCAGTGATGCACTACTACCTGACTGCATTTAATCTAATTAGATTTGTTTTTTCTCCCGTCATAATAGATTCACACCTGTGCTACCTGGGCTTCCTGACTGTCAAGATGACCCTATAACCCGTGCAGAGTGGATTCCAATTAAGTACTTTTACCAGTACATTGACAACAAAGTCTTTGAAAATTTGGCAGCCTTCACAAATCAAAGAGAGCTACAAATTAGAGGGGTGCCTCTGAATACTACTCCACAAGAAATTAAGATCTTCTTTGGAATATCGGTCCACATGGCCTGCCTTGGCTATCCCAGAATCAAAATGTTTTGGGCCAAAAAAACAAAAGTGCCAGTTATAAGCAGCAAAATGGCAAGGGATAGGTTCTTCAAGCTGAGAAGCTCGCTCAAGATTGTTGATGACTTGGCTGTAACAGAGGAAACAAAGAAGGAGGACATTCTTTGGAGAGTCAGGCCATTACTTGACCGTGTGAGGCAAGGCTGTCTCAGCCTACCAAAGTCTGAGAAGGTTTGCATCGATGAACAAATCATCCCTTTCACTGGCCACTGTCCAGTCAGGCAATATGTTCCAGGCAAGCCAAACCCTACTGGCCTAAAGGTCTTTGTCCTTGCTTCCCCAAATGGTCTGATGCTGGATTTCGAAGTGTACCAAGGGAAGAATACATTCAGGGACCAAAGATTGGGCGTTGGAGCAGCAGCAGTCCTACGCATGGTTGAATCTGTTCCCATAGGAAGTCACCTATTCTTCGACCGATACTTCACAACAATCGATCTTATGGATGCATTGCTGGCAAAGGGCCTTCCAGCAACTGGAACCATAATGAAGAACCGAGTCCCAAAACTATGCAAGCTACCAGGAGACAAGCAGTTGCGAAAAGAGGGGAGAGGAGCATCAGTGTCGGTGGTGAGAAAGAGTCCTCAGCTGGCAATCATGAAATGGTTCGACAACAAACCAGTGCTGATGGCTTCCACTGTACATGGTCAAGATCCTGAAGATATCTGCACTAGATGGTCCAAGAAAGAAAAAGTCCAGGTCCGGGTGAGAAGACGAGCAGTCAGCGAGTCAAGGAGACCCATTAAGAGATATGGACATATAATGACCATGCGTTCAGTTTAAATAGAAAATATACTATCATCCTTGCAACCAACAATCCAGAATGATGAATAATTTTGTTTTGTGAATGTATTTTTGGTTTAATATCACTGTTACATTTTTTATCTTCTAAGTTCGGCTGTCTTTTCACACTAAAATGGTCCTGTGGTCCACTACAGTGGACATGCTGTAAAATAAAAAATAAAAGTACATTTAAAAAAGTCTAAATTGTAAGATGTTTCTTTAACCCTAAATAGGTAGGAAATCACAAAAAAAAAAGAAAATGGAAGACACCTTTTTGCCTCGGGTCCCAGGAGGATTATAAAGGAGGACCAAACCGGTTTGATCAAGGGTCGGAACTTCTGTGATAACATGAGAAGGCTTCTTAAAATTATTCAGCTGACCCAGACCTATAAGGACCCTGCCCTCGTGCTTTCTCTTGATGCTGAGAAGGCCGTTGACCGGGTCGAGTGGTCATTTCTTTTCTTTACTCTGGAGAAATTTTACTTGGGCGACAATTTTATAAATTGGGTTATGGTTCTGTATAACACTCCGACGGCGGCAGTTTTGACTAATGGGCTTAGATCTAGCAACTTTCCTCTCCACCGTGGGAACAGACAGGGCGACCCTCTCAGTCCTTTGCTCTTTGACATTGCTATAGAGCTGCTGGCCCAAGCAATAAGGCAGGATGCTCTAATCTCTGGTATTTTTTGGGGGGAGAGAGAAGAGAAATTACTTTATACGCGGATGATGTACTGATACATCTTTCGCATCCTCAGACCTCTATTCCTCGTTTGATTAAAGTTTTCTCATCATTTTGCATTTTCTCTGGGTACAAAATTAATTTTGCAAAGTCTGAGACTATGTCACTGGGGTCATTAACATGTGTTCCAAATATGGCAGAGCCCTTCCCCTTTCGCTGGTCTCCCTCGGGTTTTACCTACCTGAGGGTTCATATAACACCTTCATATGGTCAAATGTATAAGTCCAACTTCCCTCCCCTCCTGGATGCCATTAAGGCAGATCTGGATCGCCGGGCCCCTCCTCCTGTTTCTTGGCTGGGTAGGATTGCGCTCATTAAAATTAAGATCCTGCCAAGACTGTTGTAACCACTACAAATGATCCCTATTTTATTATCAAAGTTGTTTGTTTTTTTTGGTTTTTTTTATTGGAGACCAGCGTTTCATAAGCATCGATATAAAATATACAGTTATTCCACAGCTGTTTTTCAGCATCTTTTTTATATGGTACATGAGAACAAGGAACCAGAAAAAGAACATCTCCCAAGAGCAAAGAGGGAGAAAAAATAAATAACAAAAATAAATAATTAAAATAAAATTTATAAAAATAATAATAATAGTAACTAGAACTGCAAGCAGTTATGAACGGGGGCCAAGCCCCCCCACGCGACTCAGACACCGTGCACCGCAGAGCCCACCGAAGTTGGCCCTAAAGGATGACAGGCTCGGGGCAAAAGTGAGGACACAGGCCAACGTCTGAGCCGTGGTATTCACTGTAATGGGAAGTGCACTGGAAGTGCAAAAGGCTGAATGTGTGCCGATTTGGATTTGTTGTAATAAGCCACGGCCACATTGACCAGTCATGACCACCTTCAAGATATGGCCTCAGGATTGGCCCTACATCATACAACCAAATTGTGTAGCCTTTCAAGAGATATAAACTTCCCATATTTTTAGCACCCCCTAGAGGCCAAAATCCACGAAACGTGGCTCATCCCTTCCCAGTGTCATGGCAACCAAGGATCTCAAATTTGGTGTTAATAGCATTTAGTTTGACCGAGATATCAAACAGTTTCCATTTTTATAGCTCGCTACAGAAATTTGTTTGTTAATAATTTCCGCATTTTTCGACTGAGCAAAAATCTTTTGATAACTTTAGATCAGGTCCATCTGAAGAGTGTACGTGCCAAGTTTCACGCAGATCGGACGAAATCCCAAGGAGGAGTTCGAAAAAGTAGTTTTTGCATATGTGGCAATTTAGCGAACGAAATGTGCAGCAGAAGTGGGCGTGTCCTATGTCAGAAAACCCAGCTCTAGTCAGGGAATATATGGATATAAGGCTTGCGAATGTGTTATTTAAGATGTGGAAGTTACAGGCAAAAACGCGATTGCATCCATTGTAGCACCACCTAGTGGAGTACATGTGCAATTTTTGTTATGGAAGAACTGTTTCCTATTCTTTATGTACCATATACATCTCAAAGCTCCCAGCATAATAGTTTGGCTAAAATCAATGTTTGTTGTTTATGTTGTAATAAGTCACGCCCACATTGAGCAGTCATGACCACCGTCAAGATATGGCCTCAGGATTGGCCCTACATCATACGACCAAGTTTTGTAAAAATTGGTGTAGCCGTTCAAGAGATATAAACTTCCCATATCTTTAGCCCCCCCTAGTGGCCAAACTTCGCCAAATTCGGCTCATCCCTTCCCAGTCTCATAGCAACCAAGGATCTCAAATTTGGTGTTAATAGCATTTAGTTTGACCGAGATATAAAACAGTTTCCATGTTTATAGCTAACTACAAAAATGTGTTTGGGAATAATTAACGCATTTTTTGACCGAGCAAAATTCTTTTGATAATTTTAGATCAGATTCAGCTGAAGAGTGTACTTGCCAAGTTTCACACAGATCGGACAAAATCCCAAGGAGGAGTAAGAAAAAGTAGGTTTTCCAGTTTTTGCGGAAAAAAATTCTAACCGGAAGTGGGCGTGGCCAATCGCAAAGTGATTCAGCTCCATTCCGGGAATCTGGAGATACAAGGTTTTTGAAGGTGCAATATACGGTGTGGGAGTTATAGGCAAAAACGTGTTGGCCTAGATTATTGCGCCCCCTGCCGGCGGATATGTGTAGTTTTTTGTGTTTGAGATATTTGCAGGAGTCTGGACCAACCCTCCAAATTGCACTGCCCTCCCTTGCACGGTTTATCCTGCAGCACCACTTTTAGCCGGAGAAAAATAAAAATAATTAAAACTGCAAGCAGTGATGAACGGGCCCTCGCAGTCCACGCCTGCGGCGCCATCGGACTGCATGCTCACCTGTTACTTGCATCTCACGACGGGAGAAATCAAGCAGTAAACGTAATGTCATTCGGACGATTTTTGTCTGACTTCCTGTGTCCAGTGGGTGGCGCTATGGATACGACACAGTTTTGATGCACAGATATATGCAGGGCGCTTCCCTCTACATTCCTGAGATATTTGGCGCCGATAGGACATTGTATGGTGAAGTTACGAGGAACTGATGCTTCATGGCGAAGGATTTAAATTGACCGGCACACCATGGCCAGCAGTTATGATGTAGGCGACAGCTTTGAAAAGGTTTTCATCTTTAAGGTCTGTGGATGATACTGAGTGACTGTGAAGTCTGTTGTGTTAAATCTGTAGGAGAATGTCATTACAGTGCAAGGATTGGAAATAGTTCAAAATGGCGGCCAAAAGCAAAATGGCCGAATCAGTATCGATGCAGGGTATGAGATTCTTCCCTCTGGAAAGGGACAGCGGTCAAGTGAGCGGGTTTGGTGAGTGTCCTGCAGTAGCTGTGGTATGTGTTATTTAACGAAAGAAATCACTTAGTTGTTTCAAATTGCAGGTGAAGCCACTGCGTTCATCGCGGAAAAGCCAGGCAGAATCACAACTACACACATGTTGTTGCCTGCCACATTCACAGGGCAGACACAACATGCAAATGGCATTCTTAGCAAATTTGCTTATTTGAAAATTGTGTGCTGTGGCTAACTACCACAGACTAATCCCTTATGTGGTGCTAAACATCACCCATCAATTATGCCATGTTGTAATGTGCAATTGAGACAACTGCCTGCAAATGCCATGAACATCTGACATTGTTTGTCATCACTGCACATAAATGAGTGTAAAATAATGCTTCACTTGCCTTTGTACAAAAATTTATTTATGGCTGTCTGTGAATGTCAAGCTTTTGATCTAATTTCTGCTTTGTTTGCTAGTTTTTATTCCATAAAGTGCGTGCAGCTACATTTTGAAGTTTCAATAAAATCTGATAAATATAAGGCTGACTTCCAGCAATGGAATGGAATTATTCAGAGGTTATCCAGAGGTTCCTAAGCAAAAAGGATACATGTGATTTGAAAGACAACAATGCCATCTAGTGGCGACTTGTATCACTCACTGCATGTAGGAAGCCCAAATTGCCTGAGATAACACTTACTTCATGTTTCCAGTGGTCTTCACGTGTAAAATAGCGCTACCTACTGATCACTTTTGGTGTGTGAATTACAGGGGCCATTCTCGCCCACCCCTATGAATTTAATTTCCATAAGTGTTATGGTGTGTGCACAGTGCCAAATATAAAATTAAACTGAAGATTAGTTAAGAAAAATGTTAAATTTAGAGAAAAATATTATAGTATTAGTGAAGAATGTCTAAACTCTGTCTTAATCCAAGCAGGTTTATCTTGAACAAGGCTTACTTCATCTTAAAACTAAACCTTAAAACCTAAAGCCTGTCCTTATTTTCATACATCTTACAGAAATCACAACTAGAATGACTTATAGGCAGTGTTGGGCATGTTACTTTTAAAAAGTAATTAGCCATAGTTACTAATGCCAAAATGTAACTGAGTTAGTAACACAATTACTCCACTGTAAAAGTAATTAGTTACCAGGAAAAATAACTATTGCATTACTTTTATTTCTTCCCCCTTTTGAGCTCGGCATTCATTTTAGCGTACTCGGCATCTACATATGTATTAAGAAAATGTCTTTCTGCATGGCGGATTGTCACCTGCTCTCCCCGATATTTTGCCAATGAGGCTCTGAAGGAGTCTGAGTCAACAAACGGGAGAAAGTTCTCAACAACATACCTGCCTATCATTCAATTCAATTCAGTCTGTGTCACAGGTTATTGTTGAAGCTGTTAGCGGAGCTCACGTTAGAGTCGGAGCAGACAGCGTCCAAACGGCTCCGAAAGCTTCCAACACAGCAGAACACACCGCACAGAAATGTTCCCGACCTCGTCCGAGTCTCGCCAAACGCTTCAGACGTCCAACGGTTGGGCCGGTGTGTTGCTTCCTTTAGCCACACCTGGACTGCTATCATCACTCAACATTAGAGAGCCAATCATCATCACTTACGCGGTTGTCCCGCCCCTCCCTACTCCCTCACCGTAGGAAAATAAACCAGCCCTGCTGCTCCGGTGGCTGAGAGCGAAGTCGGTGACAACAGCTTCAATGATCAGCTTCAGTTTGTAACGCGCCACATTTAACAGTCGGTAACAGCGTTGCGATGGAAATAGTAATTAGTTAGATTACCCGTTACTGAAAAAAAAAAAACGCAGTTAGAAATGCTGTTTATTCTAATGTCGTTATTCCCATTGAAGAGCGTTCAACATTTCGGACTGATAAAAGATATCTTTGTGATAGATTCCTCTTTAGTTGCTTTTGAGTACCAGCATTATGAAACACTGAATCTGAGTCCAGAGTTGTTGGCATTTGAGGTGGCAGTTCCCAATGTTGCCCTCGCTACAGAATTTGTAAAAGAATTGACTGCATTTCCAAAGTTTGGTGCAAATCAGTCAAATCGTCTAGGAGGAGTGCAAAAAAGCAGGTTTATCACTTTTCACGATTTTTACGAATGGAAAAAACGCTTTCACGTGGAAAATAGTGCCACCTACTGGTCATTTTGGGTGTGTGAGTCACAGGGGCCATTCTATAGCACCTCTATGAATTTCATTTCTGTTCATTTCAAGTGTTATGGTGTGGGCACAGTGCCAATTATAAAAATTAAATTGGCACCACAGCGCCATCTGCCATCAAATTGGTAAACCCTTTATAAGCTCTCCTCAGAAGGACAATAAGTATACGAAGTTTCGTGTCAATCCGATGAATGGATGTGGAGATATAAGTTAGCTCAGTTTAAAGAGCGCCACCTTGTGGTCATCACCTTAAATTTGGCACAGGGCCTCAGCGGCCTATGGCAAAGTAGTAACCTCAGTTTCATGTCATTAGACCATACCAATGTGGAGATATGCAACACTTCCTGTTTTGAACCAAATCTGCAGGAAGTTGATATTTAATAACTTGAGTATTGTGAGGCCTATCAAAATTCTTTTAATAACTGTTTGTCAGGAAGGTCCACAGATGCTACATGCAAAGTTTGGTGCAAATCAGTCAAATCGTCTAGGAGGAGTTCGAAAAAGTAGGTTTTTCATTTGTCACGATTTTGCGAATGGAAAATTACCGCAAACGTGGGTGTGGCCTATACCAGAGCATTCAGCTGTATTCAAAGAACACGTAGATATAAGGTTCAACAAAGTGCTACATATAATGTTTGAGTTATTTGCCAAAAACGCATCTATGCGCATGCAGGAGGCAGGGCATCACAATAGGGGGCGCTACAGAGCGTGCAGGACATGACCACACCCAATGACAACACAGATCTATTCAGGGCGACTCCCTCTACATTCCTGTGAGATTTGGCAGAGATTGGAAATTGTATGAAGAAGTTATGAGGACTTGATGCTTTACGGCGAAGGATCTGAATTGACCGCTCCACCGCGGCCAGCAGGTATGACGTAGGATAAAGATTTTCATAACTTTTCATCTTCAAGATCAGAGGATGATACTGAGTGACTATGAAGTCGGTGGTGTTACGTTTGTAGGAGGAGATCATGTAAGTACGAAGATAGGCATTTTTTCAAAATGGCGGCCAAAAGCAAAATGGCCGACTTAGTATTGATGCAGAGATGTAATCGGGGAGACACCCTCTACACCTATGAGCAGTTTGGTGTGGATAAGAAATTGTATGTTGCAGTTATTAAGCCTCGATGCTCGACGGCGAGGGGAAAAAATGGTTTCCACTGCCCCGCCCACTAAAGTATGACGTAGCTGAAAAGATTTTAATAACTTTTGTTCTTCAAGGCATGAAGATGATAATTGAGTTAATTTGAAGACTGTGGTGTTTAAGCTCTAGGACAAGATAGTTTTCAAAGTAGGCATGAATTGGACAAAAATGCCGCCACACATTAAAATGGCGGACTTCCTGTTTGAGTGGCGATATCAGTCCAAATGGGTTGTTTGTGCGTCTGGTCATGAGGAATCAGCGTACCGAATTTCGTTCTTCTACGCACTTGTGGGGGGCGGGGCTGAACATTAGGGGGCGCTACAGAGCACGCAGGTCAAGTCCGCGCCCAATGACATTAAATTATAAAAATTTTCGCCAGATGTGACGGATATTCCAAAATTGGTGAGTTTTGGGGTATGTTCAGGCTTCCAAAACTGCAGTTAAAGCGCAGAAGAAGAATAATAAGAATAATTTTTCCAATTACAATACAATAGGGACCTCACAGGTTGATGACCTGTTCGGGCCCTAATTAAAACTGCGAGCAATGATGAACGGGCCCTCGCAGTCCGCGCGAGTCGGCCTGCGGCGCCGTCGGACTGCGTGCTCACCCGTTACTTGCATGTGATGCTGGGGAGAAAACTGGCAGTAAACGTCACGTCAATTGGATGATGTTTGTCTGACTTCCTGTGTCCAGTGGGTGGCGCTATGGATACGACTCAGCTTTGATGCAGAGATATATTCAGGGCGACTCCCTCTACATTCTTGAGAGATTTGGCTCAGATTGGTCATTGTATGGTGAAGTTATGAGGACTTGATGCTTCATGGCGAAGGATTTAAAGGAGAAATTCGGTCAATTTCAACATCAGCTTTATTGCTCAAGCTACCCTTGACTTGCCAGTACCGAAAACGCGAACACTTTTGGTCCACCCCTTACAGGGCTCCTTGAACGGAGAGTTAGCATTGACAGCT
>CAEMYA010000286.1:245882-264401 GCA_903131615.1 Diplodus sargus | reverse complement strand
ATGTTAGCTGTCAATGCTAACTCTCCGTTCAAGGAGCCCTGTAAGGGGTGAACCAAAAGTGTTCGCGTTTTCGGTACTGGCAAGTCTAGGGTAGCTTGAGCAATAAAGCTGATGTTGAAATTGACCGAAGTTCTCCTTTAAATGGACTGCACCACCACGGCCAGCAGTTACGTCAGGCCGGGGTGTTGTCGGATTGCGCGCTCACTTGTTATTTTCATGTGATGCTGGGGAGAAAACAGACAGTAGACGTCATGTCAATCGGACGATGTTTGTCTGACTCCCTGTGTCCAGTGGGTGGCGCTATGGATATGACTCAGATTTGATGCAGAGATATATTCAGGGCGATTCCCTCTACATTCCTGAGAGATTTGGCGCAGATTGGTCATTGTATGGTGAAGTTAAGAGGACTTGATGCTTTATGGCGAAGGATTTAAATGGACGGCACCACCACGACCAGCAGATGTGTCAGGCTGCAAAGCCGTCAGATTGCACGCTCGCCTGTTACTTGCATGTCATGCATGGAAGAAAACAAGCAGTAAACGTCAAGTCAATCGGATGATGTTTGTCTGCCTTCCTGTGTCCAGTGGGTGGCGCTATGATTATGAAACCTTTTGATGCACAGATATATTCAGGGTGACTCCCTCTACATTCCCCAGAGATTTGGTGTGGAAGGGAAATTGTATGTTGAAGTTACGAGGACTTGATGCTTTATGGCGAAGGATTTGAATTGACCACACTACCATGGCCAGCAGGTATGACGTAGGCGAAAGCTTTGAACAGGTTTTCATCTTTAAGGTCTGTGGATGATACTGAGTGACTGTGAAGTCTGTAATGACATCCTCCTATAGATTTAACACAACAGTTCTAGGATTTGAAATATTTCAAAATGGCGGCTGCAATCAAAATGGCCGACTTAGTATTGATGCAGAGACGTATTCCGGGCAACACCGTCTACATGAATGTGCCTTAAGGTGTAGATTGGAAAGTGTATAAAAAAAATGGTTTCCACCGCCACGCCCACCAAGTATGACGTAGCGGAAAGGTTTCCATAGCTTTTCATCTTCAAGGCATGAAGATGATGCTCATTGAATGTGAAGACTGTGGTGTTTAAGCTCTAGGACAAGATAGTGCTCGGGCCCTAAAAATCTTTACAATTACAATAGGGTTCCTAGCACTGGTGGTCCTAGGAAACGCGTATGCTTGCCTCGGCCCCTCGGGCTTGGCCCCCTAAAAAATAATAGATAAATGAATAAAGGATGCCCAGCGTGCTCACTAATATAAAAATAAAAAGGTTGGATACAGCAAATTAATTCAGTTGGAGTCCAGAGAGGAAAGGGTGTTCACATATGTGAATTATTAGCTGTTGAACCTCTTATGGCATATTTAACTTTTTCCAGAGACAGGAAAGACATTAAATCACTTAACCAAGAGGTAGTGGGAGGAGCGTCTGAGCTTTTCCAATGTAAAATAATACGTCTGCAGGCTATGAGAGAGGCGAAAGCAACAACGTCAGAGTTTTTCTTAGTGAGACTAGTTGGATTACGAGGTACCCCAAAGATGGATATCAGTGGGCAGTTTTCCAACTTGATATTGAGGGCATTGTTTAATGATTTTAAAAAAATGCATGACCAGAAATTGACTAGTTTGGGACAAGAAAAGAACATATGGACATGGTCTGCTGGGGATAAACCACATCTATCACAGATATCATTTGTGCCTGGAAATAGCCTACTAAGTCTGTTCCTGGTGAAATGAATTTTGTAGAGAACCTTAAATTGGATTAAACTAAGACGAGCACAAGAAGATGTAGAATTAACCCTGATCAGCACCTCTCTCCACCACCCATCAGTCAAACCAAAGCCAAGTTCCCTTTCCCAACCACTCTTGACCCTCTCAAGGGGGGACATATTCGAAGATGATGTCAGGTCATATAAAACTGAGATCTTACTACGAGCCATTGGAAGGGAAAGTACCTCAGTGATAAGAGATCCCGCTGGGGACTGGGGGAAAGGAGTCAAATGTGTACGAGCATAGTTCCGCGCTTGGAAATATCGAAACATATGAGACCGAGGTAAATTAAATTTAACACGGTGATCATTAAATGAGGCAAATGTGCCCTCTGAATATAAGTCTGAAAATCAAACCAGACCCTTCTCCCTCCACAAAGTGAAAGCGGTGTTTGCATTGGAGGGGGGGGAAGAGATGATTACTGCAAATAGGGCTTAATGGGATGGGTGTTGAAAGTTTGAAATGTTGCCTGAATTGTTTCCAAATTTTCAAAGAGGAAAGTACAATTGGGTGTTTAATATAACTAGGATAGTGAGTAGCTAGAGGGGCACAGACCAGAGCCACCAGAGATGAGGGATGGCAAGAAGCATCTTCCATTATACACCAGTCCAAGCCAGGAGAATTACACCAGGCATGGATTTTTTGAAGATTGGCAGCCCAATAGTAAAATAATAGGCTAGGCAGTGCAAGGCCCCCATCTGATTTGCCTCTTTGGAGTGTTGTTTTGACGTGCCCTTCGGTAATTACCAGCTCAAATAAATTTAGAGATCATTTTGTCTAACATTTATAGTATAACATCTATTATGAGCTAATCGCAATGGTAGTGCCTCTGATGAGATCTGTTTGGCTGCGTTGTTTACCGGAAAACACTTGCTTTTCCTGATGTGTAATTTATAACCTGAGAATGATCCAAAAGTTGTCGGGATTTGTAAAATATTATCTACACAGCTAATCGGGTCTGTGACATATAGCAACAGGTCATCAGCATAAAGGGACACTCGATGTTCCAGTCCAGCTCTAAAAATACCAGTGAAACATGAGGAAGATTTCAGAGCAATGGAAAGAGGCTCTATTGCTATGGCAAAAAGCAGGGGTGACATTGGACAACCTTAGCGGGTCCCTCTTGATAGAGGGAAATATTCAGACCTTTGAAAGTTAGTTGTCACACAAGCAGAAGGGGCCGAGTATAAAAGCTGTATCCAAGAAATAAATTTAGACCCAAAGCCAAATTTCCCCAGAACAGAAAACAAGTATTCGATTCGATCAAAGGCTTTCTCCGCATGTAAAGAGATAACCATTTCAGCAGCTTGGGACATGTTAGGAGATAGCACAATATTTAAAAGTCTTATAATGTTAGATGATAGTTGACGACCTCTTACAAACCCCGTTTGATTTAAAGAAACTATGTCTGGTAAACAAGGGTCCAAACGGGATGCTAGTACTTTGGCTACAAGTTTTACGTCTGAATTAAATAAACTTATCGGTCTCCACATGCTACATTCATCTAAGTTCTTGTCTTTTTTAGGAGTGAGCGAGATTGAAGCCTAATTTAAAGTTGGAGGCAGAGAGCCTCACTTCAGTGAGTCATTAAACATGTCTAATAACAATGGAGCGAGTTGTTGGGAGAATTTTTTACAAAAGTCGACCGGGAATCCATCCGGCCCTGGAGCTTTGTTGTTTTGTATTAGTTTAAGACAACAAATTAATTCTTCCAACTTTATGGGTTTTTCCAACTCTTCTTTAATACGAGGATCTATGGTAGGTATATCTATGTTATCCAGGAAATTTGCCATTATGGTGTTATTTACAGGAGGTTCCAATTGATACAGGTTAGAATAATAGGAAGCAAAGATGGAATTTATTTCAGCTGGGCTGGTGGTTAAAGGGACTTAGGGCAGGATCTAGAAATAAGACTCAATAGCGACACGACGGCTGTTAGGGTAACTGCAGCCATCAGCCAAGCCGGCGCGGGAGCATGAACTCTTCACAGCAGTGCAGCTGATGCTGTGACACGTTATTTATTTACTCGCTGTTCAGGTCACTGTTTACTGCAAGACCTCCGCACAAGCCTCCGCAGAACTTCGTTGGTAGCCTACATCTGCGAACAGCATCATCTCAAGCGACGAAGTAAGTAAACTAAGTGTTAATTTCAGTGCAACTTTAGTATATTTCTTTGACAACATCTGCGCATTAATTCAGCAAAATGATAGTTGTAATGTAAATACGTTTGCTTTACACTGGCCAAATGGTTACTAAAGTTCAAATTTCACCAGCCACGGTGAATAAAGAGCTAGCGATAGCCATTGTTTTGTGACTGAAGCTAATGTGACTGCCACCAACGTTATGGTGTTTGACGAGCATTTAGCTTGTGGCTGCAGCTAATTTCTGACTGTGGTAATCACCAACATAGCTAATATTTATAACATTGGATGAAGCTTGCTAACACGCTGACATAAGTGTGCAGTCATTATCATGTAACAGCAGTAGTATGATTCAATGTCTCAAGTGTTATGTGCCAGTGCCACTGAGATAATGTGTGAAACCATTCCTGTTATAAGACAATATGAATAGCACTGCGCCATAAACAGAGTAAATACAAGAAAAACAGAAATCATAGCTGGTATTATACTAAGTTGAATCAGAATAAAAATAACATCAAGTAAAATCATAACATCCCTTTGAGGATTAATAAAGTTATTCTTATTCTCATTGTTTTTGTTTCAGGATTTGGAATTGACTATGGAAGGAGTGGCACACATGGAGGAATCTTCAGAGGAGGAGAATGTGTCGGCAGGTTCCGGACCAGTGTCTGAGCAGGAGTGCCCATCTGGAGATGTACTGCCTGGAGCTGCTGTGTTCTTCACATCCGAGCCATAACTCCCTAACCCCTTTGCGAACTACACAGGTTACAAAGAAGCTCCAGTTAGGGTGTCAGACTAAAATTTTTAACTCTGTATCTGTGATCACACTACCTCAGAAAATAAACATTTTTAGCCAAAGATTCCACTTTCATCCAAAAAATAAATGCAATTTATGTACACTATGTATTTTATTTTCAAATTTGCATTATGTACATTTATTTATTTATTTATTTTATTTTTTTACACGTTCATGATAAAATCAATGTGTGGTAGACAAGACGGTCTTGTCTTCTCTCTTTTCTTGCTCACAACTCTGGATCATGTAGCTGAGGCCTTTATGGAGAGAAGAGAAAAGTAGCGTTAGAACACATGCTCACAAAGCTTCATAATCGTTTCGTTTCGTTTCGTTTCGTTTTCATGTCCACTTGTCCATGCGGGTCGCGGGATGTTGCCGCTTTTTCCCCCTGAGGGGTTGCGGGGCTTACTGGGGCCAAATCCAGTTTCACACAATGGGCGTAGGCCAGGGCTCACCCTGAACGAGTCGCCAGCTCATTGCAGGACCTTCAGGCCTGCAGGATTCATAATCAAATCTAGTTATTATTATTTTTAACTCTACCCTGGCAGAACAGATATAACTAATGGCTTGATGCTGATTGTTTGAGCATTACAAATAGAAGTGCCAGACTTTCAAATGATTTAGCAGTGTATTAAACTTGGTGATAGTGAGCAGAAGATCTACATTTTTCTGCAGTATTGGACCTTAGTACAGTACAGCTGGCACTTACAGAGAATGACTTGTGACTAACTTCCAAATTGATATTTATTTCAAAGAGGTATGTTTTGACTTTGAAACTGATCAGACATGATTGTGTGATGTAGGTGAATGACATACCTGTCCTCTGTGAATGTGTGTCTGGACCAGTTCAATATCAATTTATATAGCACCACCTGAGCTTGTTTACATGCGATTGTGTACTTCACGGTTAGCTCTAAACTGCCTTTTATTCAGCTACATCACAACAGTATCACCAACAAGTCAAAACAATAGCCCCTAACACGTAGCCTGTAAACATCGTTACTGTACCCCTTAAATAGCGTATGTCCCGGGGACAGGAACGAGACAGGAGCCATCTCGCTGTATGTATGATATAGCCTTATCCCCTAACGTTATACGCATGAAGCAGCCAGGAAGCCGGCTCGCTGTGTGTAGCTAGCGGCTAATCTGACACAGACACAGAAACCGTTAGCCTGTTGCTACAGCCAGCTGCTAACATCACCTCCCGGATAACAGTTGGGCTTTCGGTCCTATATATAAAAGCGACATATTTCTAACCATTCGTTTTCAGACTAAAGGACCGTAGGAAATGCGCAGTCTGTACATACACAGGACCGGACTAAGATACATGTTAGCAGCTAACGCTACTTGCACGTTAGCTCACTCCGAGTCCTCGGTGTTCTCATAAGATTTTCAAATCAAGCTCTAGACATGACCTGTAATGTTTTCTTACCTGGTTACTAGGAAGTGAGCCATGTCAGCATCTGTTTTCAGTCCCACTTCAAGTTGAAGCTGCCTCCATGAGTCGAACGCATATCCAATTTTTATTCAGGTGCTAGCTCGGCTTTGGTCGTAATTTCGTTTCGACTCATGACTTGCCGCTTATAAAATCTTCATTTTCCTTTTAGTATAACTTTTTATTGGACTTTGTTTGGTGCTGGGTCATTTTTTGGCCGTAGCAGAATCCATTGCTACCCAAACACTCGTTTGGATCCACCGCGCTTGTCTTCTTCCGGTCTCCAAGCCGTCGAGGACGCGCAATCAGCTTCATTTGACGTCTTGTCCGCAGGACTGCGTGGGAAATTCGCACCCAGAATTGCAGTACGTTATGCAGCACACAGCCTGTTCAAGGCAATGGAGAGATACGTGGGTGGGCTCATTCTTTTTGGTTTTGAACGCTTCATCACCTATTAGCATTACAATACTTAAAGTTAATGTTTATTTTTTCACAAATCCTGCCCTAAGTCCCTTTAAGGTGTGAGAGGAGTCATATATTTGTGATATAAAATTTGAGGCTGACTGATGTTTAAGTTGGAGGGCGAGGAGACGGCTGGCTTTGTCACCAGATTCATAGTATGTCCCTTTGGTCCGTCTAAATAGGTGCTCTGCTTTATCAGTAGAGAGATGTCATAATCAGATTGTAATTTGATTTTTTTAGCGTACAGTTCTGGATTGGGAGAGCTTGAATATTCTCTATCTACGCTGAGAATTGCATTAATAAGCTCTTGTTGCTTTTGTTTATTTTTCCTAGCCAGATGTGTGCTA
The DNA here is from genome assembly GCA_903131615.1 of Diplodus sargus. Taxonomy (NCBI): domain Eukaryota; kingdom Metazoa; phylum Chordata; class Actinopteri; order Spariformes; family Sparidae; genus Diplodus; species Diplodus sargus. The sequence continues at coordinate 257,432 of CAEMYA010000286.1, read as the reverse complement.
TATGAGATAATATCTCCCCTAATTACTGCTTTTGGACTCAGTCTTATTATTCTCAAGGAAGACACTCATTTTCTTTGAAATATATTCACAGAACTCATCTTTAGCTAGTAGCCCTGTATTAAACTTCCACTGTTTTGTAGTGATAGATGAGAGTGCTAAATTTAATATGTGTGGAGCGTGATCAGAAATAGCAATGGCAGCGTATTCACTGGATTTCATAGCAGTCAGAAGAGCCCTGTCTATAAAAAAAAGTAGTCAATACGGGAATAAGCTTGGTGTACTTTAGAAAAGTATGAAAATTCTTTTGAGAATGGGTGGAGCAGGCGCCAAGCATCTATGCAGCCCAATTGACTCATAATAGATGATAATGCCTTCGACATGGCAGAGGGTACAAGTACTTTCGGGTGGGATCGGTCAAGTTTCTAACTAAGTTCAGGTCTCCCCTAGAATGAGACGATGAGTATCCAAGTTGGGAATTTTTGAAAAAAGGGAAGTCATAAAATTTGTATTGTCCCAATTAGGGGCATAAACATTAACCAATACAACTGAGGATTGAAATAATGTGCCACTTACTATTACATAACGCCCATGGGGATCAGATATAATCTGATTAGGCGAGAACTGGATACGTTTGTTAATAAGAATAGCAGCGCCCCTGGATCTACTATTGAAAGCTGAATGGAATATTTGCCCAATCCAAGGTTTACGCATTCTGCAATGATCATTTATACGCAAATGGGTCTCCTGAAGGAAAGCAATGTCAGTGTTAAGACCCTTGAGGTGTGAAAACACTTTGGATCGCTTTATTGGGTCCCCAAGTCGGCGAACATTCCAACTCACAATGCGAATACTAGACCCGCTCAGTCCTCTCTGAGAGATACCTGGGTTAACCATTAATCACTTGCAAATGATAAAATACATAGATAGTAATAAGAATGGCAGGAAATAAATCAGCACCCTGGTTCTAAACTAGATGAGCTTTACAGTAGCATCCAAATTAAATTGGCTTTAAGAAAGAAACAAAAAAAACCTTCCAATAGATGAAGAAAAAACACGCATTCCTCCAAAAACACAATGAACCATCAAACAAGTTGCTTCCTAAGCTTGTCATAACGAACCAGACGAGCTGCAGGACTGAAGTACACACAACCGGTTTACCAGTGCAGTAGGTTCTGCCTGCTGATTAACCAAAATATACGCCATATAGGAGCAGTTATTTATGAAAACACTCTGGAGTAACACTGGAAGACTGAAAAAGGGGAAGGACCAGTATTTGTACCAGGCTGAACATGTAATCCCCCAGGCAAAATGTGCTGGCAAGATAGGAGAAAATCCCTCTTTAAATAACTAAACTAAATAACTAACTTCCTCGTAAAACAGCTCCGCCTGCTCCGGGGAGTCGAAGATGTGGGTCACACCGTTGAAAGTGACGCGCAGCCGGGCAGGGTAGATCATGCCAAATCTTATCCCTTTCTTAAAAAGCAAGGATTTCACCTGGTTGAAAGCAGCTCGCCTCTTCGCCACTGCAGCGCTGAAGTCCTCATAAAACTTGATGCTATGACCCCCATATGTCATATTGCGGTGATCTTTTGCCCATACTAACACTTTCTCTTTATCGATGTAGCGGTGAAAGCGCACTATCACAGGGTGGGATCCTTGACAAGGTTTGGGTCTGAGACTACGATGGCCACGGTCTAGTTCAGGTGTGGAGTCCGATAGAGCCTCTGCAGCCACTTCCTTGAATAAATCTGCCATGAATTGTCTCGGGTTGTTACCTTCAATCTCTTCAGGAAGCCCAATCACTCTTAGATTCTGACGCTTTGAGCGAGACACCAAGTCCTCCACGGTGGCCTGTAGAGCACTGTTCTCTTCCGTCATCGAGGTTAGCTTGGAGCATAGCTCCACAATGTCTTGCTCCAGGCTAGTGATGTTATCCGAATGGGTCGAGAGGGCCGCTTCCATCTCCGAAATTGTAGAAGTGTGTTTAACCATGGTGGCGGCAATGGATTCAAGAGCCGAATTAATCGGGGCGAGGGCCGCATTCACTGAGGCAGTGAGCTCCGCAGTGGTGCTTTTCCTAGATTTTTCCAGTTCGATGATGAGCATTTCCAAAGTGAGGGGTGAAGGCCCTGACGCCATGTTGCTAGCTTCCCGACCAGAGAAGGGGAGAGTCTGTTGTTGTGCCTGACTTTTCTGAGTTTGTTTACTCATTCTTGCGCAGGTTCAGCGCGGCGTTAATTAACACGGATAGTTACACTGAAAATATACTTGAAAGGATGACGTAATTAACAAATTTTCCCGAAATTGTACGGAGATATGCCCCCACATGTCCGTCCTCTACATCGTCAAACCGGAAGTCCATTATCAAACAAAGTTATCAAGGTACTAGAAGGCTGGCTGAGCTCCTTCATCTGGAGCAAAAGGAAGCCCAGACTTAAGATGGCTAAGCTCCAAATGGCTGGTTCTGATGGTGGGTTAGATGTACCAAATCTGAGACTATACCAACTGGATGCACACCTACGAGTTATAGCAGACTGGCTCAAAGATGACCCAACTTCGATTTGGCTTGATGTTGAATCCTCTTTATCAGTGTGTCCCATTTTGATTTTATTGTTTGTGACTAACCTTGAATCTGTCAAAGACTTCTGCACTAACCCCATCACTCTAAGCACAGTCAAGGCCTGGCGGTCCATTCGTACTCTAGAGGGCAGTACTAATCTAACATCTCCTCTCACTCCTATCCTAAACAGCCCTGACTTTGTGCTAGGCTGTCAGGTAGTAAATATGGTGCAACCGAGGGCTCACAAAACTAGGAAGATCTATTCAACGGCCAGATCTTACTATCCTTTCAGCAGCTACAGCAGCAGTATGGTTTACAGAAATGTGAATTTTTCACAAATTTGTACTTACAAATTAGACGCTTCATCACAAAGGACACTACCTCAATATTTAACTGTGCCACTTCACCTGTAGAAAAGGCCTTATCTTTACAGATATCTAAGACACACATCAGTGTTTTCTATAAAACTCTAAATTCTTATTCACTCCTGACCTCCCTACCCACAAAGTGGGAGAGACTTGGGCATCTTTATAGATGAGGCTGACATTCACTGTCTTTGGTCATGTGTGAAGCTACATTTGTATTGGTCTGATATTGTAAATGAACCGTCTGCTATTTTTGGTGTTTCAATACTGATGGATCCCATGTGCCTTATACTGGGTCTTCCAGATGCTCATATCATTAACACCAAACACAGGAGGTTATTCAATATATTGACTTTTGCTGCCAGGAAGAATATCTTGCTGTTTTTGGATCAATGATGCTGCTCCAACTAAAAAGTCGTGGCATAATCTTGTAACGGACTGTATTTCCAATGAATATATTACATGTATGCTTCACTCCACATTGGGCACTTTTTATAAGGTCTGGGATCCTTACTTAAATTATATTGGTCACATACTGTCATCTTCTATATTGCGGGGCTTTCCTAAATCTGCCTAGCCTGTCTTTTTGTAATTTATTTATACTTAGTGTGAAACTGATGTCTTCTTGGCCTTGTAAATTTTCTGTTATAGAGTATAAGGAGAGGGGGATGGATACTATACTATACTATGCCTGCTACTGTTTTGATCATTAATATTCCTTTTCTTTTACCATTATTACTACTTTACCAACTCTTTTGCCATGTCATGTCTGAGCAGTTGTGTTTGGTCTTGTTTATGAAAAAAGAAAATTCAATAAATATATTTGAAAAAAAGAGCAGTCAATCAAAATGCACTTGCTGGGCTCGGGCCGAATTCTTTTTTTTTTTTTTTTCCCTAATATTTTTTTTGCCTTTATGGCTTAATTGATAGTATAGCTGAAGAGGGTGACAGGAAACAGAGTTAGAGAGGGGGAGTGACACGCAGCAAAGGGACCTAGGCCGGGAGTCGAAACCGGGTCCACTGCAGAGCCTCAGCACATGGGACGCACGCTCAACCAACTGAGCCAAACGGCGCCCCTCGGGCCGAATTCTGTTGGGCTCGGGCCTTGTTGGGCCTAACTTTGAAGGCCCGATTACAGCTCTAATTTGTGGAGGTGACCTCCGTCCCATTTTCACATTACATTTATTCTCATTCGCTGACTTCGTTCTTCACTCTGACCCAGAAGTTATTGTGACAGGTAATAAGATAAACGCACTGCTACCTTGAGTAAACTTGTGGATTTCTCTGGATTGAACATTTTAAGAAACCTTTTGGATAATTTCAGTTCCCAACTCAGCAAAAGATATAACAAGATCAAGTCATTGTTAAGTATTCTTTATGCAGGAGTAGGCGTTACACATAAATTAAATCTCTAAATTCAGTGACTCAGATCATCTGTCAGAGAGCCCTAGCAAAGTGCAGTGCTTGCCCTTAAACAGGCTTAATTCTTAGTTGTTAGATAGTTACTCTGACTTCTGAGTTGATTTTTTTCGTCTGTTTGTGAAAAAAAGTAAAAACAATTTCAAAGATGTGCTATAAAAAATATTCCTGCTATTTTTCTCACCAACACCCGCCATAACCACCTGGGCCATATTTTGTTTTGTAACAAATTCCATAATCAAGCTTCATATCTCTATGAAGGAGGAGCATACATATTAAGGATTGAGACATATTTCCCATATAGCAGTAGGGCTTGGTACCGAATGTCGGTTCTTTTATGGCACTGACCGAAATGCTTAGGCAGTACCTAGTATCAAAATATGCCTCGTCTTTCGGTACCAAGTTTCGGTGCCCAGAGTTTAATCACGTGATCAAGATCTGATAATGCTGCCGGTGATTGGCTGTAACGTTACACGTGACTGCGGCATGCAGGAAAAATACATACGTGGTTACCAGAGACGCTTTGTGGTTACGCCCACAGACGGGATTCACGTGTATCTGTGTTGTGAACTGTAGTTGTGTGTGTCGTCGAGCCGGTTTAAAAAATGCCACCGAGGTGAAAACCGTGGCTCCATTATAGCAAGACTGATGCCAATCTTCCGTGATGCAATATATGCAAGAAAGTCATCGTTGCTAAAGCCGGCAACACGACTTATGTGATGAAGCGCGTGACCGTGCACAGAATCAATTTAAGAGCAGAAATTTGCTCCGTGTTTGACTGCAGGAAGAGCGGACCGCAGCCATCCTCCTCAGCATTTAAGTCCGCCTGTGGACGTTACAGAGCCCGAGCGGCCGATTCAAAATCTCCACCACCGGACACTGGATAAAGCTTATTTTGTAAAGATGTGCTCATCAATTGGGTCGGCTGGTTAAACAGCTCACCTAACGTTCACTGTTATGTTTATCTTCTCCTCACAGTAGACACCATCAGCCAGGAGCAGGCTTGTCTGTGTCCTGAGAAAACAGACATGTTGATTTTTCTGAAGAAAAACTGCTAGCGTTAAGTGAAAAGTCCTCAGTATGTAGCAATGAGCATTAGACATTCACTTGTGACTTGTTTGCAAGTGTCCTGTTGCACTGGAAATTATTTGTTTATTTTTTCTGTAAGAAAACTGCTGGCAGTGGAAAAATACCAAAGCTGAAAAGTAAAACACAAGATTTGTACTGCAATGTGTTATGTCATTTTCTTTTTGTTAGAATTGAAATTTTAAAATTGGTATCGAAAAAAGTATCATTCAGGAACCGGTATCGAAGTGAAGGTATCGGTCATTTTTGATTGATACCCAGCCCTATATATAGCAGACACTTAATTACAATATATCATCCATAACTGTCCTTGACTCAAGACTCCACTTTAATTTCTTATTAATATAAATATAGAGATTTACATTATCTCACAAAAGTGAGTACACCCCTCACATTTCTGCAAATATTTTATTACACCTTTTCATGGGACAACACTGAAGAAATGAAACTTTGATACAATGTAAAATAATCAGTGTACAGCTTGTATAACAGTGTAAATTTGCTCATTTCCCCTCAAAATAACTCAACACACAGCCATTAATGTCTAAACCACTACCAACAAAAGTGAGTACACGCCTAAGTGAAAATGTCCTAATTGGGCCCAAAGTGTCAATATTTTTGTGGCCACCATTATTTTCTAGCACTGCCTTAACCCTCTTGGGCATGGAGTTCACCAGAGCTTCACAGGTTGCCACTGGAATCCTCTTCCACTCCTCCATGACGACATCACAGAGCTGGTGGATGTTGGAGACCTTGCGCTCCTCCACCTTCCGTCTGAGGATGCCCACAGATGCTCAGTAGGGTTTAGGTCTCGAGACATGCTTGGCCAGTCCTTCTCCTTCAGCCTCAGCTTCTTTAGCAAGGCAGTGGTCTTCTTGGAGGCGTGTTTGGGGTCATGTTGGAATACTGCCCTGTGGCCCAGTTACTAAAAGGAGGGGATCATGCTCTGCTTCAGTATGTCACAGTACATGTTGGCATTCATGGTTCCCTCAATGAACTGTAGCTCCCCAGTGCCGCCAGCACTTATGCAGCCCCAGATCATGACACTCCCACCACCATGCTTGACTGTAGGCAAGACACATGTATTTGTACCCTTCACCTGGTTGTTGCCACACACGCGTGACACCATCTGAACCAAATACGTTTTTCTTGGTCTCATCAGACCACAGGACATGGTTCCAGTAATCCATGTCCATAGTCTGCTTGTCTTCTGCAAACAGTTTGCAGGCTTTCTTGTGCATCATCTTTAGAATGGCTGACCTAAACCGCTGTATGGTCTTGGCCACCATGCTGTGGCTCAGTTTAAGGGTGTTGGCAATCTTCTTATAGCCTAGGCCATCTTTATGGGGAGCAGCAGTTCTTTTTTTCAGATCCTCAGACAGTTCTTTGCCATGAGATACCAAATTTAACACACCTGCTCCCCATGCACACCTGAGACCTTGTAACACTAATGAGTCACATGACACCGGGGAGGGGAAATGGCTAATTGTGCCCAATTTGGACAATTTCACTTAGGGTTGTCGTAGGGCTGGGCGATAATCATTAAAATCGATTAATTCAAGTGTGTGGTTTAGGACGATTTAAAAAAAATAAAATCGATTTTCTCTTTAACTTGCTCAGCCACCGCTCCCCATGGGCTCCCGTAGTTCACAGTAAGCTCCGCCCCCCCACCGCTTTTACTTTCCACGGAGAAACAAACACAACAACGTGGCAGCAAACCAAGAGATCCTCCCTAAAAAGGCACAGTCTCATTAGTAGTTTGGTTTTGGGACCCAAACAAACCACGGTCCGCTGCAAAATTTGTGTAAAGGCTGTTGTAACTAAATGTAACAGGTGTGGATAGGGGATGAAAGAAGATCAACCAAGGACTTGTTTTCCCACATTTATTATCTGCAGAAGACGGTAATACACATTAATTGCCTTTTGTTCCTTCTCTGCACCTCTGTTCCCTCAACAATGCAAGGCGGCAATGTGTGCCTCGAAATACATATAAACACATTATTTTAATATTACAGTATATATTCGGCTCAATATACACACTACTAGCCAAGAGCTATTTAAATTGGCTGGAAAACATTTCAACTGTAACAGCATATCTCCTCAAAACCATGACAACATGGATAAAAGGGGGGGACAGCGAGGAACAGTGCGTGGATGAGAGCGGCTGTACAGAGAAAACAAAACTTAACACATGTAGCTAGGAAAAGCACGTACCTGCAGAAGACAGTAATACGCATCAATTGCCTTTTGTTCCTTCTCTGCACCTCTGTTCCTAAACAGAAAAAATACCAGAGTCTACATTAATTAATGGATGCTACGGTGTCCAAAACGGTACTTCATTTACTAGACACTGCGTCTGGTCTGCTGCGTTACAATGCCGCCAAGAAAGTTTGACGAAAACATCTACAAAACGTTTATTAATGGTCAAAACAGCACACAACAGCTGGATAACGTAGCAGTGTTAGCGGTAACCATTATGCATTAACATTACGACGCAAATCATTCAATTTCTTAAGAAAACAATAAAATAGTGCAGCAGCATTTGCCACACGACTTACCCTCAACAATGCAAGGCGGCAATGTGAGGGTCAGTCGGAGTTACGGAAGCTTAGGAGGTACAGAAAAGGTGACGTATGGCAAAGTGAATTCTGCAGGAAAACATTATTAAAAATAATGATAAATCAAATTAACTCACTACGATAAAATTCACATATACTCAACAATCATTACATGATAAATAAAATTGACAAATACAGATTGGAAATTAGAATTGATAAAGTGCATTTTTAACTGTGTTACATAAAGGCAGCGGACCGACCCATTTATTTCAGCCTCTCAAACAGACGTATGCATCAGAGTGGGACACTTGTTGTTCACTACAAGATGTACAGGACCGTGACAGCCCACAAACAACCGCTATAAAGCAGCCAACATTAGCGGAATCGTTTAATCATTGTGTTCCGAATTACAAGAACAGTAACCGGTGGAGGATAGCTGTTACGGATGCAGTCACGTTGCATATCGCTTAAGACATGGTGCCTGTATATAAAGTGGAGCCGGAGGTTCATCCACAACATGATGAAAACTTGCGAACCCAGGTTTGTGCTACGATGCCGCAATGATTCCTCTCAAGCCAGAGGAAGCACACAGGCTCGTCTTCCTGGCCAAAAATGTTAAAAAGACAGCAAGCACACACCTCATGTTCTGTACATCTACCAACATGTGATGTTTACTACTGCAGTGCATGCAGATGTTTAATTTAGCTTACATATCTTCAGGGATATAAAATACTGTTTGTAAACAAAAGGCACCTTTTGCAAAATAAAGTATTTAATGAAAGTTATGTTAACACTTTATCAATACCAATATGGAAACTGATCTGTTTTTATAATAGCAAGCAATCTGCCATGTTAAATTTATGTTGACAAAAGCATTTTATCAAAAAGGACAGTTCGAAGCTGCACTGTTTACAATGACGGGGCAAATTTGTTTAGAATAAATGCATTAAAATAAATGCAATGCTTTTAATAATTTCTTTGTCATTTGAAGTTTGTTTTAGTGAAGGAAAAAAAAATAGAGTAAAATCGTAAATCGAGATTCGGAGATTTAATTTGTAGGCCATATCGCCCAGCCCTAGGTTGTACTCACTTTTGTTGCCAGTGGTTCAGACATTAATGGCTGTGTGTTGAGTTATTTTGAGGGGACAGTAAATTTACACTGTTATACAAGCTGTACACTGACTACTTTACATTGTATCAAAGTGTCATTTCTTCAGTGTTGTCCCATGAAAAGATATAATAAAATATTTACAAAAATGTGAGGGGTGTACTCACTTTTGTGAGATACTGTAGATATGTACTCTTCGACTGAGGTGTAGGATAAAAGAAATCTGACTGACGTAGTCCTGTTTAAGATGTTTTGATCCTGCAAATCAGGGCATGTGAACAGAGCGAGTGGGGAGCGGAGCGTGCGCAATATAGTCGGAGCGCAGAGCGGGTTTTAATCCAAAGGCCAGAGCGATGGTTCTGTTTCGCTCCAGTTTCGTTCCGATACCGCTCTCCACGAGTCTAGGGCATGCACAAGTCCAGACTCACGTGTGCCTTAAAGGGTTAGCCTACATGAGAGGTCATTCGTTGAGAGATGGAGTTTGTAAAATATTTCGAAAAGCAAGCAGACAGGTCATAGGAATTGCTCCCTCTTTTAAATTTGAGCGAGCGTGGAGCGATTTCACCGGAGCTGAATGAAATTTTAGGTGAGCGGAGAGTGGACTGTGAGCAGAGGAGCGAACACCCTCATAGTCACAATCAACCAATCTCATTCAATAACAATCAATAAGTAATCAATAACAATAACACAATCAATTAATCAGTTTGTGTCAACTAAAAATGTCATTAAAACAGTAGTAAACAGGCTACAGTTCAAACAAGTAGTCTGTTGTCAACAGTAATAACAAAAAGAAGAAAACAACGGATAACAAAAATGATTGTCACTTCCTGTCTCTCAGTCCATGGCAGGCACAAAGACTGTGGAAGTTTGGGTGTGTGGGTGTGTGGGTGTGTGTTGGTGGTGGTGTGTGAATGTGTGTTTATGTTGATACGAGAATGAAACAATTAAAAGCAATTAAAAGAAGTACATTCTGAGTTGTTTCTCAGGTTCCACTGGCTGTCCTCAGGTCGTGACATGAGATGATGAATTTAGCTGCAATGTTCTCACATTTGGGCATTTCGCCAAGTAAATATGGGAGTTTCTCCATGTCTGTTGTGTGTTCAAATTCAGGGTGTATTTGTATTATTTTGGGAAAGTGTTCATTTCTCAGAGCCTGGTATTTGGGGCATGAGGTGAGGAAATGCAGTTCTGACTCGACCTGTTGTCGGTCACAGTGGGAGCAGAGTCTCTCCTGCTCTGGCAGCCAGCTCTGTCTGTGCTGACCCTTCTCTATAGCCAGGCTGTGTTCACTGAATCTGTACATAGTCAAGGCTTTTCTTAATTTAGGATCTGTTACTGTGCTCAGATAATTTGCTAATGCAAAGTTTCGTTTAAGGGTCAGATAACATTTTAATTTACTCTGTGTTTTAGCTGTTTCCTTCCAGTATGCGATATAGATTTCTTTTTGTTGGTTGATAATCTGGTTTGGTCTGATTGGCTTGGTGTTGTGGTCCCGAAGCTGTCCGGGCCATGTTGGGTTGTCTGGACAGAGACTCTGGACCAGCTGGCTGAGGGGACTCTTCTCTGGCTTCAGCTCTTGGCAGGTTAGGGCTTTGTGATGGTATGTCCGGGGGTCACTAGATTTTAGGTGATTGTAAAATTTAATCGCTCTTTTTTGTATCTTCAATATGAGGGGGAGTTGGCCGAGTTCTGCTCTACATGCATTGTTTGGTGTCTTTCTCCGGACGTGCATGATGTTCTTACAGAACTCTGTGTGGAAAGATTCTATTATTGTTTTGTCCCATTTGTCAAATTCATGATTTAGTTTTGGTCCCCAAATTTCACTGCCATAGAGAATTATCGGTTCTAATACAAATTGGAAAATGTTTTGCCAGATTTTAATTGGAATGTCCAGTTTGATATTTCTTCTAATTGCATAGAAAGCTCTCCTTGCTTTGTCTCTCAGATCTTTCACAGCCAAGTTGAAGCTTCCTGTGGAGCTTATGGTGAGGCCAAGGTATGTGTAGTTTTTTGTATGTTGTAATTTAGTGGTGTCCAAATAGAACTTGTGTGTGTTGTCCTCACTTCTGGACTGCTTCTGGAAGATCATAATTTTGGTTTTCTTTGGGTTAACTGTCAGGGCCCAGGACTGACAGAATGTATGCAGGAGGTTGAGGCCTCATAGTTAGTGTGTTCCCTCTTCAGATAGACCGTGATCTTGCTGTGGTCCGAGAGGGGTGTGAGTGGGTTGACTGCGAAAGCTCTGAGAGACATTGGGTCCAGATCTGTTATGGCATAGTCTACCGTACTACTGCCAAGAGCTAAACTAAATGTGTAACGGCCCAGAGAGTACCAGTGGCGAATCCTCAGGGCCTTCAAGGTATTCAGAGAAGGCCCTAAAATCCTCAGATGAAAAAGAAACGTATCTTATTAATTTTATAAATAAAATAAAATTACGCCGACTTGTTTCTGTAG
>CAEMYA010000286.1:224057-245012 GCA_903131615.1 Diplodus sargus | reverse complement strand
TTTCCTAAAGTTTTAAATTGGTTTATTTCCCCCTCGAGAGTGGAAAAAATATCTTCATTATAGTAGGGAGATTCTGAGGGGGGTATGTAAATAGCACATAGGTAGACATGTTGGTCTGCACATATTGTTTCTTTGTTAATTTTCATCCAAATATAGGATTCTACTTTTTCGATAATTTCAATTGAATGGGTTAGTTCTGATCTATACCAAATAATCATGCCTCCTGACTCCCTACCCTGGGTTACTGTTTGGAGTTTAATTGATGGAATAATAATCTCAACGAAACCGGAAAGGACAACCAGTGGAACTGTCTCCTCTGTACCATGTCTCTTGTAAGACGGTGATATCAGAGTCTTTTAATTCTCTATAATAAAATCTGGATTTTGGCTTTTTAATCCAAAAGCAGATGATCTAAGGCCTTGAATGTTCCAACATGTTATTTGAAATGATTTCATTTTTAAATGTGTTCTGTTTTAAAAATAAGATAAACACTAAAACAAATAATAACGATACTAAAAACAAGAAATAAACTTAAAATAAATAAAAAATAAATTCAATTAAATTAGAGATGTTGGGGGATAGTTTAGAAAGTGTGATGTATGTATGTATGTATGTATATGATTTTATCTCAAACATTTTACGATTCTGTCTCTGCTCTTCTATTACTTAGCTATAAGGTTAGAGCAGAGCAGGTGTAGCATGTACTGTATCTGCCTCAGGTCACCAGTTGGGGTGGGGGTGCCGTTCCTCTCACAACCTCAGCATAGTTCCGTCCAGTAGGCTGGGGTGCCTGTAGAGCTGGCTGTACTGCTGGAAGTAGGCGGGGGGGAGGGGGTCTAGGTTGTGGGGGCCTGTGTTGACTTGGTTGTGAGGTGTCTTGGTGATGCTGGTGATCTTGGGGGGGCTGGGGTGTTCTGGGTATTCTTGCTGCGAGTCTGGGCTGGTGGTGTCTAGGAGCTATGGGAGGTCTGGGAGATCTGGGAGGCCTAGAAGGTCTGGGTGGGGTCTGTGCTGGCCGAATGCTCCTCTGAGCGGTGGTGAGGTTCCTGCTGAATGCATGTCCTTCAGGGTCTTGGCCAGGATGAGGACTGCTCCTCTGTACAGGTGTACGTGGTCATACAGGCAGTCTGGACCTAGTATTGGGTGGTGAGCCAGGAACAGGTTGGGTTTCAGGGCACAGTCCCTGGAGACGCTGGCGTTCACCCTGTGTATGGTGTGGGGATGGAAGTCTCTTCTTGGTAGGAGGGTGGAGATGATGATTTTGCAGGTTGGGAAGGTGGTGGAGGCTTTTTCAATAATTCTCCTGAGTGAGTCTGCCACTCTCTCCTGTTGGGACCCTAGGTCGTTGGTGCCTGTGTGGATGATAATATGGTTGGGGGATCCCAGCTCAGCCACGGTCAAGAGCTCCAGGGCTCTCTGGGTGTTAGGGCACCAGATCTTCTTAACGCTATGTCTCGGGGAAAGTGTCTGTTCATCCAGAAACTTCCCGTTGGAGTCCATGAGCAGGATAATTTCAGCCCTTCTGTCTCTGTGTGCCTGTGCAGTCTCAGTGGAGTGTGGAGTTGAATCCACTGGTGCTGGGGTGGGAGCATGGCTGTGGCTGGAGGCCGGAGCTGGTTGCGTGAGGTGGGGTGAGCTCCCAGGGGTAGTGCTGTGTGGAGTCTGAGCAGGTGCAGGGCTGGTTTGGGTGGGGATGGTCTGTCTCTGAGGGGTGGCTGTGGGTAGACAGCATTGTGATTTCAGGCTCTCCTGTAGACTGAGCAGAGTTCTGTCCCTCTCCAGCAGCTCCTCTCTCAGTGCTGCTATCTCTGCCTTACAGCTGTCTCTGTTGCTTCTTAGCTGCTTCACCTCCTCACTGCTTCACCTCCTCACTGAGGTAGTACAGCTGTCGCTCGCTCGCTTTTATTGTGGGGAGTGCAAAGATGGCCGTGTATCTGAGCAGAAGAAACAGAATAGAGACAGCTGTTGATGCTGTTTTTCGTGTTTGTAAAAATGTTGAAAGCCCGTTTAAAAATAGATTTGAATTATTATAGAATGATGAAAGATCTGGAAAAGTTTTGTGGTGTTATAGAAACTAGTGCATTGCCTGTAGGAAATATGTATTCCTATAGAAAAGTGGGAGGTGTTTGAAGGTGGGACGTCAGGGATATTTAGGTTTGTTGTGAAATCCGATATTCCAGGGTATAAATGGTTTTTGACTATTTTTGATTTTGCCATTATATTTCACCTTAAAAACTATTTACTTGGTGTCAGTATTTTCAGCACAACCTCACATGTGTGACTGTACAGTTATTTTTTCATTTTGACATACTGTATTAACACAATGGACCTAAAATCACAAAAAAAAACATAAAATCCGATTAGAAAAAGTTAGGTTTTTTTTTACTGTGAAAACCACAAATATGTTTAACAAACCACTTTTTATTACTTATAATGCAAATTTAAATGGTTGTTTGCTATATATGTGCATACATTTTTAAAATTTACAAAGTTACATGTAACTATTTACATTTAAATGCAGGCGATGCGCAGGTCTGCCTGAGCTCCTTCCAGCTGAATGAAGAGCTGCACTGCCTGCTCCACATTCAGCTTCTACTCATTATCATTACAAATCTCTCAACTCTCAATATCGCTGTCTGTACATCGACTGTCGTTGCCTGTCATTCATCCGCCTCGGTCCCTCCCACAACTTCCGTTTCCTCAACAACCAAACTTGCTGCTTGGACACTTCCGTGACAAAAGCCCGTTTTTACCGTTTCTTCTGCACCAGACACAAAGCAAACGTGACGGCAATGTTTGCGAAAAAGCGTGGCAGACATTATTTACCCAAAGTCCGGTTTTGGACATGCCGGTGCGTCCGGTCCGTCGACTCGGGAGGTCGGCCATGTAGGTGGGCTAGCGGCTAGCAGCTAGCTACACACGAACATCCACAGATTCCGATTCCACTTTGTTTTTCCGCGCGTCTCCTCATCTCCTCAGACCCGAACAGACTCGGTCTGGACTCGTTTAGTCTGATTAATCCACTACAGTCAGTTTAGATGCACAGAACAGAATGGGACCGAACCGTCGGCAAAATCCCGGTCCAGCTCGTGCTGCTGCAAGTATAAATCCGCTTGTTTCTTACCGTATGTCGTGGGCTTGAGCTCTGCAGTGATTGGCTCTAATGCCCATGTGGCTACGGTGTGCAGTGATTGGCTCTGGTGCGCATGTGACTGTGGTGGCTCCAGTAGACAATGCTTGCAGAATTTGTAAAGCATTTATGAAATAATTTATTCACGGTATCATTGCAGTCCAAACAACTGCGAAGTTGCACACTACTGAACCAAGCAGCAGCCATGTTGAAACTCTCAGGTCAGTCTGATCCTGATCCGCAGAGATATTTGAGGCACACACACACACACACACACACACACACACACACACACACACACACACAGAGACAGACAGACAGAGATTCTTTGCTTTTATAGAGAGATGTGCTTTGCAGTGTTGTTGATGAAGAGCTGTTCTTTGGACGTGTACTGAGATGGTTTGGATTCTATGAATCTATAATATATTGAACTTTTAATAAAGTACTGTTAAAATTCTCTCACTCACTCGCTCACTCGCTCAATTCAATTCCAATTCAATTGGCTTTATTGGCATGAGGTAACACTGTACATATTGCCAAAGCAAGCATTGGAATTCAAAGTAACAACAACAATAAAGGAAAAAAATATTTACAATAAATTAGTTATACTGTATGTATAATATTTATAACTTATGATTGTTTCATTCACATTCATAGTCACAATCAATCAATCTCAGTCAATATCAATCAATAAGTAATTAATAACAGTGACAATCAATTATTCAGTTTGTGTCAACTAAAAATGTCATTAAAACAGTAGTAAACAGGCTACAGTTCAAACAAGTAGTCTGTTGTCAACAGTAATAACAAAAATAAGAAAACAACAGATAACAAAAATGATTGTCACTTCCTGTCTCTCAGTCTATGGCAGGCACAAAGACTGTGTGTGTGTGCGTGTGTGCGTGCGTGCATGTGTTGGTGTTGGTGTGTGAGTGTGTGTTTATGTTGATACGAGAAATAAATAAGTGAATAAATAAGAATGAAACAATTAAAAACAATTAAAAGAAGTACATTCTGAGTTGTTTCTCAGGTTCCACTGGCTGTCCTCAGGTTGTGACATGAGATGATGAATTTAGCTGCAATGTTCTCACATTTGGGCATTTCGCCAAGTAAATATGGATCAAGACTTTTTTTTTTTATACCGAGCGTTAATCGCGCGTTAAAAAAATAATGGCGTTAAAAGGATGTTGCGTTAACGCGTTATAAACACGTTAACTTTGACAGCCCTATTAATTATACACTGCTCAAAAAAATTAAGGGAACTCTTTAATCTCACATCAGATCTTGATTAACAAATCATTCAAGTCGAAAATCTCTACTGATGTACTGATTATACATTATTGTATAATTTGTTGAGCACAAAATGATGTAACGGTCAATGGAAATCAAAATCATCAACACGCTGAGGGCTGGATTCAAATTCACACCGAAAAATCAAAGTAAAACATTGAAATCAAAGACTGATCCAATTTGCAGTATTTTCACTACAACTCATAGTGTGACTCAGTAGTGTGTATTAGATAGAACAGGGGCTTCAATGGCAGACCTGTCTAATCTGGTCTTCTCTCGTGAATGCCAATCAAGCTGCATGGTGCTGGGCTATGAGCACAGGTCCCACTCGACGTCAGGCCCTCATGCCACCCTCATTGAGTCTGTTTCTGACAGTTTGGTCAGAAACATGTTTACCAGTAGCCTGCTGGAGGTCATTTTGTAGGACTCTGGAAGTGCTCCTCCTGTTCCAGTAGCAAATACTGGTTCTGCTGGTGGGCTGTTGCACTTCTACAACTCTTCCCAGCTCTCCCCATGTAATGCTAGTCCCCTGGCATCTCCTCCATGCTCTTGAGATTGTGTTGGGAGATACAGCAAACCTTCTTGCAACTGTATGTATGGATGTGCCATCCTGGAGGAGCTAGACTACCTGTGCGACCTAATTGGGCTGCAGTTACTGCCTCATGCTACCAGTAGTGACAAGGACACTAGCAGAACACAAAACAAGAGAAGAATCAGTCAGGAAGGAGAAGGAGAGAGCAATGGTCTGTGGCCACCACATGCATCGCTTTTGTGGGTTGTCTTGCTTTTTCCTTTCCATTGTTGTCATGTTCATTTGCACCACAAGCAGGTGATTTGATTCAAAATGCTTTCAAAATGGAAAGATTGATATCCCTGAAGTTTAACTGACTTGGTTTTATAATCTGACGATTAAGTGTTCCCTTAATTTTTTTGAGCAGTGTTTCATGCAGGCGGTAGCCAGAACGTATGTCCACATGGCTTTCCAACTGAAATAATAGACGGCAAATAAGAGCTGTTATTGGTTTGAAAGACTTATTTCATATTGTAGATAAAGTTTACATGCAAAAGGAGTTAACAGGTGTCTAAATTATATTAATGTGTATGTAAACAGTCTCAGTGTTACTCTGTTCCACTCCCTGCCAGGACCTGGTGGTGACCGCTGCCTTTGCCTTCCTGTGGCTTGTGTCTTCCTCAGCCTGGGCCCAAGGTCTGACTGATGTTAAATGGGCCACTAACCCTGTTCACCTTGTGGAGTCCTGCAGAGATGTCTGTAAACCAGGAGTGTTTCCCTCCATGGGCCGCCTCAATGCCTCTGTGGTAAGTAGGTCCACGACTGATATATCAGCCAATATTGGCCTTTCAAATATCAAATCAGATATATTGGTGTTAGTAAATACCAGAGATGTCCTAAACTGTTCTGTTCCCAGCTGGTTTAGGAAAAAACAGGACACATTGCAGTTTGAACTTTTGAACCTAAGTAACAAGATGTGGGAACTATTTTGTCCTAGATGTCATCACTCCATCCAATCAGCTGTGCTTACCAAAGAAACAGGAGTTTTATTTAAATCCTTAAAAATGTGTTCATTGCACCTCAAAGGCACAACCCCTTTACTTCCACCAAGGAAGTTATGTTTTCCCCCCATGTCCGTTTGCTGGTTGGTTGGTTTGTTAGCAGAATAGGGCTGCAAGGATTAGTCGACATAATCGATTACGTCGACACAAAATTTTTGCGTATCTATTAGGGGGCCAGGGCCGAGGGAACGCGTATGCAAGCAGATGCGTTTCCTAGGACCAGCGGTGCTAGGAACCCTATTGTAATTGTAAAGATTTTTATTTTTATTTTTCTCCGGCTAAAAGTGGTGCTGCAGGCTAAACCGTGCAAGGGAGGGTGGTGCAATTTGGAGGGTTGGTCCAGACACCTGCACGTACTTCAGACACAAAAAACTACATATATCTGCCTGCAGGGGGCACTATAACCTAGGCCAACGTGTTTTTGCCTATAACTCCCACACCGTATATCGCACATTGTATCCCCAGATTCCCTGAATGGAGCTGAATCACTTTGCAGTTGGCCTTCCGCCTAGAAAGTTTTTTCGCCAATACTGGAAAACTGGAAAACCTACTTTTTCGAACTCCTCCTTGGGATTTTGTCCAGTCTGCATGAAACTTTGCACGTACACTCTTCAGCTGGACCTGATCTAAAGTTATCAAAAGAATTGCTTGGTCAAAAAATTCGCAAATTATTGACGAACAAATTTCTGAAGGTTGCTATAAAAATGGAAATTGTTTGATATCTCAGTCAAACTCAATGCTATTAACACCAAATTTCAGTTCCTTGGTTGCCACGAGACTGGGAAGGGATTAACTGAATTTGGGAAGAAAAATATGGGAAGTCATATCTCTTGAATGACTACACTGATTTTTACGAAATTTGGTCGGTATGATGTAGGGCCAATCAAATCAAAAGAAATTTGGCACTACAAAAAATCTGCTAGTTATAACCAAACAGTCTTTTTTGCTAGCTTATTGCTTTGCTTATTTCGGTCAAACTAAATGCTTTCAACATGAAACTTAAGTCAATTGTTCCTGAAGTCATCCAGAGGCTCTGTGCCAAATTTGGTGCAAATTGCCCATAGGTGGCACTATAACGGATGTAAATGTGTTTTTGCCTTTAACTTCCCCATTTTAAAGAACAAAGTGGGCGTGATTTAGTACAACAAATCCAAATCGGCACACATTCAGCCTTTTGCACTTCCAGTGCACTTCCCATTTAACACGGGAATACCCTGGCTAAGACGTTGGCCTGTGTCCTCACTTTTCCCCCCGAGCCTGTCATCCTTTGGGGCCAACTTCCGTGGGATCTGCGGTGCGCCGGGTCCGAGTCGTGTGGCGGGCTTGGCCCCCATTCATAACTAGTATTATTAAGTATTACAATTTTAATTATTATAATTTTTAGTATATGTACCTGTAATACAAGTGAAAAAGTACTTCAGTTAGGAACCTGATTCTGTCTGTCTGTCTCTCTCTCTCTCTCTCACACACACACACACACACACACACACACACACACACACACACACACACACACACACAATCCCCCTCTCTCTCTCTCCAAGACTGTCGCCAACCTCTTCAGCTTATCTGTTGTTGGCATGGTGACTTTGGTCTCATGGAGGGATGAGCTTGCGTTGGCTTGCAAATGATATTTAAGACTCAACGTACTTCAATGCTAACTCATTTCATGTTGACAGTACGTGCAGATAACTTTTGTCCTATCGACCGAACCATCTGGCAGTGTTTTGAAAGTTCATTTGCAGTTCATAAGTCCTTTCTCCATTCCCTTTCGCTTTTCAGTTCACCGTGTTTTTCCCGAACCGCCAACCCTGCTTCTTCTTCTGATTCCTTTTCTTATTGTCGTGTCGGGGCATGCTGCTGTCGATGCATGCTGCCGTTGGGCTTGTCAACGCAACACCTTCTGTTGAGGAAGTTTTTCCTTTGATTTGGTGGGCTGCTCCTCCTGCCGGTATTAAACAATGTATGCTGAATTCAAAAGAACTCCCTACAATGTTCATAAAGAACAAATAATGAGAGGAGTACACTATAGACCAGTGGTTCTTGGGTGAGGTGTCGGGGGGCGCGTGAGAGGTAGGGTGGGATGCGATGGTCTATTTACACTGGATACGTGTCCACTGTGTTACGTCGCCGTCACGCCAGTGGAGCTGATAGGGTTCACTTTCACTTTAGTGTATGTGTTAAAGTGAAACTCTCGCCAAAAAGCAACCGAGTCTTTATTTGTAATTGAATATGAGTCAAACCTTCCTGTAAATGCATAATTACGACAAAAGAGGCACTTTTAGGATTTACTGTAGTTTCCTTTTCGGGCAAGCTAGTTTTCAGTGTCAGAGTGCAAGAGCACTCTTATGCTAGCATCAAAATATTTTTAAAACACTAAGAAGGCTCGACACAACATGAAACTTGGCTCGTAGTGTCACCAGGGTCTCTACACATGAACACGAGCATTTAGAACATTGTGTGTGTCCGCAGAGTTTACTAAAAAGGTTTATGAACTACTCACCGTAGGAGCTGGATCTCCGGTCCCCGAGTGCGACCTAACAGGCAGGAGAGTAATGGTGGACCGCTCCTTAAGCCTTCCTGTACTCGGGGATCGATAACTTCCAGCAGGTCCGCTGCGCTGCGTGTCTGCTCCGTCCAGCTCCAGCAGTCCGGAGCCCTCCGACACAGATACGCAGGACTTCTATATATCTGCACCAAGCAGACAGGAAGTAAAGCACCGAAATAACAATATTACATTCGGTTTCTTTTCAAAAGAAAACACTCCGTGTTGACACAGCACACAAATCTCAATAAAGAGACAAATACAAGCTCTTCTGCTAATCCGTCGGTCGGGAACTATGGAGCAGGAAATATGACGATGCCTACATAGCCCTTGGGTTTACCATGACCATGGTCAGAAATGAGGAAAGACCTGTTTGTGCCTAAAAACTCTGGCAGTGGACAGCATGAAACCATTTTGATTATCAGGTGATTGTATGCAGAACGCTGCAACTCATACAGTGGTTTATACAGATAAATAAATAAATATTATTAGTTTCTCAATAGTATTTCAATTCGGGGGGCCATAAAAAAAATTCTGTCCTCTATGGGAGGCATCACAACAAATAATTGTGTGTGTGTGTGTGTGTGTTGTCTGAAAAGAAAGAAAGGAAATAAACTATATTACAACAATGCTCGACATGTTATTCAGCAGTTAAATCAAATAAATCTGTAAATAAGCTGCTATATGAGCATACTATTTTAAGGTTCACCAGTAATATCCCTAACTTCCATGCAAACCACTACTTAAAGCCCCTGTACAGACTTTTCATTTAGTGTTGATTTTGGTGGCCCCGGTGGAGGAAAGCGGTGGTGTTTTGCCGGAATGAAGACTGCATTTCCCATGAGCCTTAGCGCCCACTGTCGTTAAGACGTTTGTCTGGCCAGCACGTGTAGATTTGTTTTGGAAACGTCAGAAACTGAATCATTTATAATGACAGAGGATATTACAGATGCATCGTTGCAGGTCAGCTGGGCAGGGGCATACACACAGCTGAAATGGATGCGTGATCTAAGACGTTTGTTGTTGTTTTTACGAGTGTAGTATCTAGAGCTAATCTAGTGGTAACGTTAGCCAGCTTTGTTGTAACAACATAAATTCATGTATTGCTGTAAACTATGTCCCGCATTACATTTCATAAATGAAATAAAATTTACATACCTGTCAAGGAGGAATCGGGCAAATTCAAGCCCCGCAACTCTCTCCATCTCTCGAAGGAATCGCCAATGTTTATCCATGTTTTAGCCCTAGCTCGATCGGATTCCCTCTTGGCCTTTCGTTGGTCTTCGGTTCGAATTCTTTTTCTCTTCTTTGTCTCATTATCAGCTATGACAAATGTTTTAGCTCGGTTAGCACTGGCTAGCGTAGCAACAAAACAGCTATGCGGTCCTGAGTGTCGTCAGTTCTGGTCTGACTGCCTTAAATCGTTTCGTCAGTGGTCCGACCCGACCAATGCCTTTCGGAGGTATAGAATTAGACTACTTAGAAATAGCCTATCGTATCGTGTATAGCTTATCGTTACGTAACGTTACAACGTGCTGTTGTAGGTAACAGACACACATCACAGGGTTTCTGCGGAGTCTTAAAAAGTCTTAAAAAGTCTTAAATTTGACAATCTCAATTTTAGGCCTTAAAAAGTCTTAAATACGTCCATATTTTGCATATAGGTCTTAAATTACATGTAGTCAGGTCTTAAATATGTACGTTCATTTACCGCTTCCGTTTTTTTTTTTTTTTTTTTTTTTTTTTGGGAGGAAATATGTTGGTGAGATTCACAGTCAGCTCCGTGCGTTCTTCTGTCTGAAGTATCCAGGAACGTACGTTTTATTCTGCCAACTACGCGGTCGGAATTTTTCGGCGCACACTTCGCCAGTTCCGCAACGACTTCGACAGCAGAATCTGCCAGAGGACCCTCAAATTGGGCACACTCGGTGTGAAAGCGCTGGTGTTGCACACAAAATCGTAAAAAAAAAAACACCAGTTAGCTAGCGAAGTCGCGCTATCACACACTTCTGTACGCCTTTGTCACCAGTTCCCGGTCCAATTTCATCCAGTTCTGCTCGACCTGAACTCTGCACTGCCTCTGCCGCCTCGCAGTCAAGCGACATTCAAACCATCTTTGGCCCGACATTGAAAGCGGAGGTGCTTTCGATTTTGAACACCGTGTGTGTGTGTGTGCGCGCACACACACACCAGGGTTATTATAGTTAACTAAAAGTAAATTCCTAGATAAAAACTATACTTAAACTACCTAGATCACTTGTTAAACTAATTAAAACTAAACTAAAATGAAAACACAAACTGAAAAACTAAATTAAAATAAAAAACTAATGAAAATTTTAAAACTATAATAGCCCTGACACACACTCATTCACTCCATTCTTCATTGTTTGAGCTGCTCTGTGAATGGCAATAAATGTGTTTTGTTTGTTTTTTTAAAGTAATTCTGGGACCGCATTTTTCCTTACTTTTTCGTACTTCGTGTTAAATTCGTCTTAAATTTTGTTCAAAATGGTCTTAAAAGGTCTTAAAAAGGTCTTAAATTTGACTTGTTCAAACCAGCAGAAACCCTGCATCAGCAGAAACCAGAGACTTTTGCATATCCAGTTAAAAGCTCCGTACAGGGTCTTTAAGCATAATACAACAACAAAGATGCAATAGTAGTGGTGGAGTAAGCAGTACAATTTCCAACATAACCTCACAATCCAAATGTAGCAGCAGTGCTAGCAAATGGCAGCTAACTACTACTGAGACACAGGCTACTGAGCTAACTCAAACTCACACAACATATTTCCATGTAAAATAACACAAACTGCAATAGTGATCAAATTATCCATAATGACAAGCAGAAACCACTTACATTTCCTCAAGAACGCACACATCATAAGGGAAACGCACTGAAAGTCCATGCAGCTTCACAGGGTCTGCTCACTGACTGGTCTGCTGCTTTTCAGTGTGACTGGGCATGTCCTGACTTGTTCACTGCTAGTTGTCTTTGCACCAGTAGAGGGTGCTGTTGGGCCTTGACCTGTAGAGCTTTCTTACAGTTTCTGTGGCTGCACATATAATGGAGCAGTAGCAGAGGCAAAGTAGAAAATGTCCCCATAAGAATGAATAGGAAAGCTCCTCCCAAACTCCTGCCATTTTTGAAAGAAATGTAATGGTTATCTCCAATTATTTATATATTGATTAACAACAGACATTGCTGAACTCTGTGATGTCTTTTTTTATGTCTGTAGAGTGAAAAATGAGGGCACCAGACCAAGAGACAAAACGGGTACCATCTACTCTCCTCCAGAAATTTAGGCTCAAATTTAACATTGCGGCTTATGGGGGAGTTGCTGGAGTGCTTGTCACTCTAGGCCAAGTGTATGTCCTACATCTGAAATAAAACCATCAGCTGAAAGCCAACAAGATTTCATACATTTCTATGTATATACTGTCTATGTGAAGTAAAAGATGTGGGATCCAGATCAAGCTGAAGAGAATTTTTTCTCCAGTTTTCCTGACTGCTCTCCACTCTAGCAATGATGTCACTCACTCTAGCCCACACAATACACACCCATTTTAAACTCAGAAGACGAGCTGAAAATCCTTAAAACTAAACTGTGATGATTTCAAAACCGTAAAAGATTTTAAAAAGCTGAATACATGCCCAATAGTTCAAGGTCTTGTGACTCTTTAAAAGTTGGAATGGTGTCTCTAGCTCAAAGTATGAGGGACAAGGAGACGTTGAAATTCGATGAGTTTTTAAGAGGCTTTGAAGATTTCCCCATTTAATAAATAAATAATCCTTAGAAAAACAATAGGGACCTCACAGGTTGAGACCTGCTCGGGCCCTAATTAGTTCAGTTGACATATTGAAAATCCAGTTGTGTTTCAAAATATTGTGTTTTTGTTCAAAAACATGTTTCATGGGTTTTTAATTTGCTCTGAGAATAAGAAGTCGCAACAGATGCTGCCAAAATAATCGTGACTAATCGACTAATTGAAAAAATAATCGATAGATTAGTCGACAACCAAAATAATTGTTATTTGCAGCCCTACAGCAGAACTACACAAAAAAACTACGGAACAGATTTCCATGAAACTTGGATGGAGGATTGGTCTCTTGGCTATCGTGTTTGATACTGGATTAGGCTTGATTGAATTACAGAAGACTGCTGGGTAACGCTGTACTGAGCGCCATTCCAGACATAGAATTATCCTGCATTAAAATTGTTGAATGCATAGCCTAACAATTAAAAGAAGTCTAAGTGACATAATAGATTTCAGTAGACTAAAACCTAGAATCATTCTTTTTGATAGGACAAATTAACTTCCTTGCTGCTGATTGTTTGTAGGTAGTTCCGTGCATAACTGCTTCATCAATAACTGCTTCATATCCTGAGATATATCAGACAGATGTGATGTATACTAACTTTGCATTTCTTAACAGAGAAGCACCTACTACCAACTATTCCACTTTTTATTGGAGGGTGGCTGACAGTAGTTTTGTGTCAGTGCCCTCTGGTGTTAAAGATAAAAAAATATTCCCCTGCATTGCTAGAATTCGGTTGGAGTTAACCATATGGAATGCTTACTAGATGCACTTTATAGAATGAAGTTGTAGTCTTTCAGTAGCATTTTTATTTTCTGCTATTAGCTGCACTATTTGAGTTCTAATGAATGTCCTTTAAGGTTAGTTTGATTATTCAGTTTATTCAGTCATGAAAACAAAGAGAGGCAGAAAAAAAACAGAAAAAAGAGTGCTCCTATAAGATCACAAATGTTCCAATCCAGTCAATTTCAAATAGTATAGTGTGTTTGATAACATTACCAGGAGTGGTGGTGTTGAGCAGGGTATGACTGCAACAGATCAACATGGTAATGTAGGAAGATGAAAAAACCTTTTAAGCTTATGGCACTACTGCACTAGAACACAAAGGGTGAAGACATAATTCCATGAATGTAATGAATCTGATGAAACTACATCACAAACTGTCCTCACAAGGTACCAGTTTATTAATTGCCATGTCTTCACTTTATCAACACAGCCTGAACAGCGTAGCTTTGAAAGTACAATGTAAACATTATTTGTTGTCACTAATTATGTCATTTATTTGTCTGTCTACAGATTTTTGGCTTTTTGAACTTGATCCTGTGGGCTGGTAACTGCTGGTTCATTTACAAGGAGACTCCTTTACACAAGGATCCAAACCCTCCAGCTACAATGGAGGAAGGAGGGGCCCCTGGGCCCTAGTCACATCACTGAGGGTCCCTGAGCAAAGCCCTATACCCACAGCAGAAATGCTTTGTGCCCAACACTGTTCTGTAATGTTAACCTGCCCCCCCCCATTTCACAGAAATGAACCCAGTCCCCAATGACCAAGCAGCACTAAATGTTCCTTAATTTTGTCAAAATCTGTCAACTCCCAATTCTTGCCTGCATGCCTTATAGACAAAGTGCAAATACACTAAACACACACTAAAATGCATAAACTCTATATCCGACAAGAAATACTGTGAATGTAATTATCTAAAACTGTGTTCAGAACCCGCAGTGCATTTGCTTCCACATTGGCACATTGTGCCCGCTGGATGTGATGAAATTGTGATGTAAGACACAAGAGTCTCTACTACTCCTCAGCCAGGGAAAAGGCAACAGATTCACAGAAGTTGAAATCAAACAGCTCTCGCATACAGAAGAAGCCAATGTGGCCATTAGAAATAACATTCAGAGGGAGTTTAGACCTGGTATCACCATCTTCCCTGAATGATCTGATCACAAGTGGAAAAGTCTGCCAGCTCACGCTTGACATTAAAGTGCATTTTGACATGCACCTTGAGTGATGTGATCTCACTTCCCCACTCAATATGCGTATTTACATGTACATCAAAGGAACAAATGGTTATAACATTCTTTTACACATAGAAAGAAATATCCTATAGACAAAGAGAAATGTCTTTTTTAACATTTGCTGCATTTACAAGAAGGCCCCAAATAGTTACACATGTTTTTTAAACAGTGTTTCACAAGGTTTATGAGTTTTTCATCAAACTCAGCAACTCAGAAAAATTGAGCAATTTCTTTAAGGGAGTCTGTGGAATCAGCGTAAACAGTGTGTTTAAACAGCTGCTAAATGTTGGCAGGTAAGACCTAAGCACTGTGGACACTGAAGCAGAGAGGCTGGAACAGCCATGCTGCCACGAACTGACACTTTTTACAAGGAGACAAACAACTTCATGTTCTGATTTAATGCTCAATTTACAAGAAGGTTTGAATCATGTGCATACACAATGATAAAACCACATGTGGCACAGAGCACCTCCTTTAAAGTGATTTGAATGATAGAATCTGGAAAACTCCTCACAGCGTCTTGCGGCTGTTCACACCTGCACTTAGAGCTGACCACTTTTGATCGGATTACCCAGGGCCTCAGAAGCAAACTTGTTAGATTGGAGCAAATGCACACCTGGAGTTCTCTCTGTCCAGTAAGGGCCTGTTCAGTTTCCATTATGTAAACTGTAAGAGGAAGTGCTACAATACAGATTCCACATACTGTAATCCTATCTATGTCAGTAATTTCAATTTCAATAGATTAGCCCGAAGGTTAAAATTTACTGATTGCTCCTCTTCCTCCAGTTGAAGCAGCAGCTGATTCCAGAGCCCCGTTGTATAAACGGACGTGCCCTCTCCTTTTCCGATCTGATCTCCGCCTCAGAGGCACATGACCATCTAATGATAAGATTCAGCCATGCCATTCTTGCACCAATATTCAAATCTACTGACACACACTGAAATGAACTTCACGCATGTTTCAGCACACAGTGATTTCTTGTGCTGACTGTTGATGTCACTCACTGTATTGTTTATGTTCAGCCTGTATCCAGAACAAGGCAGGCTCTCTACATGTTTACTCCAGTAGCTCTTGTACACAAGTTCACAGTGGAAGTGACTGACAGACATAAGGCCAAACCAAGTTTTGTTCCTTTTTGATTAGAATGTTACATTCACACTAATCAATAACACTAAGACTCATCCTTGTTTGACCTACCTTTGCATATGGTGGCATGCGGTGACATTATTTATAAACGGTTGATATGTATTTTTATCTACATTAATTGGTCCATTGCATATTTTTAGAAACTATGTTGGGTTTCTGTTTGTATTTCCTTATGGAAACGCGTCAGCGTGCAGCTTCTCTTTGATTTTTTTCTCTTTTGTAACGTTGTCACATTTGCTGTTGAATTTCTGTACCTTAGGCTTAATCTTGTGATGATCAATAGTTCAAGTAACAAACATGGCAAAATGCAGTTGCCAAAGTGATGTAATCCTGCTGTATGTCTTTATGACTCCTGCCCAGAGTTCTGCTCCTGATCCAACTTTACAGCCAGTGCCATGCATTACAAGGTTTTGTACTGAAATTCAGTTGTTCTCTGCTGATGATAATTTGTCAACAATTTGAATATTTGCATTGCACTAAGAGGGATCTAATGATCTTTATGAAGTAACTGTTGATTGGATTTGAGTTATTGGGCCATGTGGGCAGCTGTTTAATTTCATCACCACTTCCTCTGTAGGGAATAAATGAGGGGCTGTTTGAGTCACAATAAGTAAAGTAATATATTTTCCACATCATATTGAAATTAGACACATATTAAACAAGATGCTTTATCAATTTTAAAAGCTAAATCTTAGTTTAATTAGAACACAGTGACATGTTGATGTTCATGTAATGAGACTTTATGTATTTTATGCCTTGTTTGTGCATGCGTCAAACATGAGAGCTGCAACTGCTGGATTCTGTCTCCTTTCTTAATTACAGAAGTGTATGAATTAGTACGTCTGTACTTATTTATAAACAATCCTAATGGTTTACAGAATTTAAAAGCCACTGTGCTGATTTTTTTAAAATGTGATTGTAGAATCTTTATTATTAGTCTGCCAAAGTATCTTTATTACACTAACACTGGATGGTGCCAGATACAGAAATTCTGCAGTTCTATACAATAGAAATGACTTTTCCTGTTTTGACTACAAATCAGTCAATATTCATCCAGATGTGTGAACAGGTAAATAAAGTGATCCAACTGTTTTTTTGGGTCACTGGGTAGCATAAAGAGATGCCAGTGTCATCCTTCAATGGCAGCTTCATCCCAGAGCTTTTTCACTCCTCTTCTTCCCCTCCCTTACCATCATCAACAATCATGGAAGCGACCAGGGAAGGGCTGTTTAGAACCAGATGCCATTATAAACGTACTACAGAGGTAACAGCGAAGTGGTCCACAGCCTTTTTGTGGATGACCCCTTAAAAAGAGTTCAGTCCTGGCATGACTTTTCCTTCTCAGGCATAGTCATTAAATGGAGTATCCAGTTTTTTGCAAGATAAAATATATAGAAGCTTGTAGCTTTATATGGTCCAGTGTCCCCTTAATCCTTATCATTGGACCACTTTGATGGGACAGATGAAGTTGGGAGTCACTGCCATAGAGGTACATGGCAGGTCATGTGGTTATGATGTATTCATTCTTGAGCCCAGCTGTCCTCTGTTTTACATGGGTGCTATATCGTTTTGGAGAAGTAGTGTGAACTCTGAATATTAACAATATTAATGATGTAATAATACAACCTTTTATCCATAAGTGAATAAACAATCTGGTCTCAGAGTAAAATAAGGTCCCAGAAAACTGTTTGAAGCTGGAGGGTGGCAGGGTCTGCCACGTATAAACGAAGTAAACAGTATAAATTGTGTTGTTGTCTAAGGTCTATTCAGTTTATTTAGTCATTAAGACAAAGAGTTTGTTTATGTAGTTTGTTTAGGCAGGAAAAAAATCAGCCAATAAGGATCGTTCTCTTCTTAAGTATCTAAAAATGAACTGAAACATTTATTTGATACCACAGTGGGACATGCCTTTTGTTAGAAATATGCAACATTAGACTTGTGTAACACACAAGTCATGAGTTAGTACAGTAAGTAGTGTGAGGCCACTATTCAAAAATAATTTATATTTTGCATTTGTTTTAAAGAAATAATTTCCCCCCATTACAAATGGTATAATAAGCTTAACAATTTGAGTGAAAGTTGAATCCCTCAAAACTGTCCCTGAATGTCATGATATCGTGGTTTGGTTTGTCCCCCCTTTGCTTTTGCTGGCAGTCAACCTTCCTGGACTCGCATGGACTGTATGATTTGACTTTTCCACAAAGCTTTTTGTGATGCAGAATGAACTGAAGGAAAGTTGATGACAGTAAGGACTCCTTGGTCTAACTTGGAAATCTATTTATTCCTCTACCAAGATTCTGGCCATTGCAATTATCACACAAAGTACCATCAACTCAATAGAAATCTGAAGGGGGCAGTGTGTGTACTGTGTAACTATCTCTCCATTTCAGCTCAGCAAGAAGACACTGTCCAGGAAAACACAAAGGGGGAACTTGGCACTAAAACTACCTTTGTAAGGTACTTTTTTTAAGACTACTGACACTTCAGCTGAACTCTCAAAAGCATTTATGCAGAGAATTAGGACTGTGGATTTTGTCCCCCTTCTCTTACATTGGAATCACATTAGGGAGGCCTAACTTTTGGAACTGCTTCTTCAGCAATTAAAAAATAAGTTGTTGGATAGAATGCCACCAATATTAAAGTACAACTCCCTTCACATCTCCAACAAGATTGAACATGAATTAATTCCCACTTACTGTATACAACTGTTTTTTATCTAATTCGGTCAATGTATTAGTATGAGTTGGATGATTCCATTTCAATATGCATTGTATTAATGTTACTCAAGCAAATATGCAATCATCAGTGGACATCATCAGTGGTCTATATACCCAAGCTTTGGGGTTACTGATATTTGAACTTGACCACAGGGACATAAAGTTGTAGTTCTGCTGCCTATGCGATGATTGAGAAGACACAATGGGCAAATATGATCACATGGTAGGTTGCATTTCTCTACTATTTAGTTCAAACTCAGGAATCTTGGAGGGATGAATCCATAAATATTTAATCCAAGCTGTTATCATATAATCCAACTCAAAATCCAACATTGTTCATCAGCATGTTTAGGAAATGCATTTTCCTTAAATCAGTGTGACATTTTGTTCCCACTGACAGGGGTACATGTTTTTCCTGAGTTTCATGATGATATGATTTAGGCTATTTGTTGTAAATACAAGACAACAGAGGCATACACAGTGTACCTGTGATGTATAGTTACATCACATCTTCATGGCAAATCGTGTATGTGTCGCAGTACATCTCTGACTAGCTATGTGAGTCTTAACCACTTAGAGGGATTAGGGAAGAGCAAGGTGTGTTCACGTGTCAGGACCTGTGACTTCTGATCGCCATTTAAGAAAATGCTCTCCCTGCTTCCTTCTTCCATTTAACAGTATGTATTTTTGTAGCAGAACATCGCTTTGAAAAACATATGCAGCGTTCCGGATTGTGAGTCCATAATTTACTCAAATTTAGAGACATAATTCTAGTGGAGCCTCACCACAAAATAGCGGAAAATGTAGATCATTGTTTCCAAATTAATTATATTTCACTTAATAAATGGTAAGTTAGTAAAAGTTGACAATTAATCAATTATTCTTTGCGGCTCTAGCCTCAGCAAAAATTATGAATGCTGAACCAGCAGAGGAAAGCGAGCTGCTTTACTGAGGCCTTACAGGCCTCCGATTTCATACACTGAACTCAACTGATTTCATACACATAAATAAAGTTATGTTCAATCAAATAATATTTAAAATATCAAAACACTCAGCAAACCTGGGGCCATGGAGGACAAAAATGCTGGTTGTATTTCACAACCTTGCTTTAACATTCCGAGGCCATTGCTATTTATGTTCTAAGTGGTTAGAAAAGAAAAATTGAACTAGAAAAATTTGTATTTCCTGCGAAAATACAGTGTGAATGCTGAAGGCCGAAGCGATTTGGAAAATCTGCTGAACGTGCTGCCGAAAATGCGTAAAAGTATAAGAATGTTGAAAGAAAGGCGAAAAGCTGTAGATTAAGAGGGCAGGAAGATGTTAAAATGGTGAAAGAAGGCTAAAAAGGTGAAAAGTTATAGGCTGAAAGAGCTTAAATAGGTTAAAAAGGGATGAAAAACTGTAGGGTAAGAGGGCTGGAAAAGGTTAAAAAGGTGAAAAAAGTATGAAAAGCTGCAGAGTAAGAGGCCTGGAAGAGGTTAAAAATGTGAAAAAAGGATGAAAAGCTGTACATAAGAGGGCTGGAAGAGGTTAAAATGGTGAAAAAAGGTTGAGAACATGTAGAGTAAGAGGGCCGAAAAAGCTTAAGAAGGTGTAAAAGGATGAAGTGAGAGGGCCGAAAAAGCATAGAAAAGGTGAAGAAGGATGAAAAAATATGACACGCTGTAGAGTAAGAGGGCTGGAAGGTGAAAAAATATGGCACGCTGTAGAGTAAGAGGGCTGGAAGAGGTTAAGGTGAAAATAGGATGACAATGCAAAAACTTTGAGGGTGAAAGAGCTCAAATAGGCGAAAAAAGGATGAAAAGGTAAAAAGATGTAGAGTAAGAATGCTGGAAGAGCTTAAAAAAGGTGAAAAAAGACTGAAAAGGCAGAAAAGTTGAAGAGTAAGAGGGCAGAAAGAGTTCTAAAAAGGTGAAAAAAAGACTGAAAAGGCAGAAAAGTAGAGTAAGAGGGTTGAAAAAGCTTAAAAAGGTGAAAAAAGACTGAAAAGGCAGAAAAGTTGAAGAGTAAGGTGAAGAGTTTAAGGCATGAAGATGAATATCTGAAGAGGCTAAAAAGCTGTAGAGTAAGAGGGCAGAAAGAGCTTAAAAAGGTGAAAAAAGACTGAAAAGGTGGAAAGTCAAAGGCAGAAAGATCTTAAAAGGGTGAAAAAAGACTGAAGAGGTGGAAAGTTAAAGGCAGACAGAGCTTAAAAAGGTGAAAAAAAAGACTGAAAAGGTGGAAAGTTAAAGGCAGAAAGAGCTTAAAATGGCTGCATCATCTATGTAAAGTAAAAGATGTGGGATCCAAATCCAGCTGAAGGAAAGTCTTTTTCCAGATTTTCCAGCTGCTCCTCACTCTAAAGATGATGTCACACACTCTAGCTCAGGCACTACACATGCACTCTTCAGATACACACGCTGTAGTGATGGGAACGGCAGTTCTTTTTACTGTACTGAATCTCTAGAATCAGTTCATTAAAATGATTCGTTCACCGAATCGTTCAGTGCTCTCCAACTCCCTGAACTGATAAACAGCCAAACGATCCGTCATTCAGTTCGTGATTCAGCCCGGAGGTTCACGTTCACTTACTGAGGGACGGTGCGTTCATGAACTATAGTACACAATCATTCGCAGGAGACGTAGCGCTGCTTTGAGTGGTATACATGCACTAAAACTATTACATGATGAAAGTGTCCTCTGTGCACAGTAAAATCACTTAACAAGATGCTACACGGA
>CAEMYA010000286.1:197662-223905 GCA_903131615.1 Diplodus sargus | reverse complement strand
TGTTACTGTAGGTGAATGTCTCCTCTCTTACTTACGCTGAGGACGTGAATCAGTCGTTCGCGAACGACGTGCTGAGGACGTGAATCAGTCGTTCGCGAACGACATGCTGAGGACGTGAACTGAATCAGCGTGAACGTGACGGCGCTGAGAATCACTTTCGGCAGTTCCACTCCCGGCCGGCATGCTCGCTGCTGAGCTCAACTGAACTGAGAAAGGAACGAATCAGTTCCTCAAGTGATTCCGTTCACTTCGTTCATTCAAACGATTCGTTCTTTTGAACGACACGTTCGCGACCGACACAACACTAACACGCTGGAGAAATAAGAGAGCCAGTTGAAAATGTCCCCATAACAATGAATGGGAAAATGCCTCCGAAACCCCTGCGATTTTGAAGGAACTGTAATAGTTATGGCCGAAATGTTTATACGTTGAGTGAGAGGAGACATGGTTGATCTCGGTCATGTCATTTTTATTTCTGTCGAGTGAGAAATGAGGGTACAGGAGCGAGATACAAATCATCTACCGTCTGCTCTCGACCAGAAATTTAGACTCAAAATTAACATTGTGGATTATGGGTGAGGGCGATGACTTCTTGTTGCTCTCGGGATTCTAAATCGAAAACCGTAAGTCCCACGTCTGAAATAAGACCACCGCCTGACACCCAACAAGATTTCCTACATTTCTATGCATATATTGTCTATGTAAAGTAAAAGGTGAGGGATCAAAATCAAGCTGAAGACAATTTTGTCTCCCATTCTCCGAGCGGCCTCTCTAGCGATGATGTCCCATTATAAACTCAGAAGACGGGCTAAAAATCCTTCAAACTAAAACTGTGATCATTTCTAAACCGTACAACATTTAAAAAAACTGAATACAGGTCCAATTGTTCAAGGTTTTGTGAGTGTTCTCCAGCTCAAAGCATGAGGGAGAAAACAAGGTTGAAAGTCGATGAGTTTTGAAGAGGATTTGAAGATTTTCCGATTTGCGTCAATGTCAAATTTTTTTGGGAAAAAGCTGAATTGCTGAAAAAGCTGAAGAGTTGAAAAGCTGAACATTTTAATAGTTGAACGGTTTCAATAGCTGAAGATATGGGGAATTTATAGCAGAATGAAATTTGAAAAAATCCCCATAAGGATGAATGGGAGAAATTTTGCAGAAAAAGCTGAATATTTCCAAATGTATAAAAGATAGAAAAGCCAAAAGTAATAGCAAGAATGTCCTTAAAAAGCTGAACATTTTGATGGTTGAATGGTTTCAATCGCTCAAAATTTGTAGGAGGAGATAGGCGCCGAAAAACGTACGGAAGAAGAACACTACAAAAATTGTATTTCCTGCGAAAATACAGTGTGAATGCTGAAGGCTGAAGCGAAATCTGCTGAATGTACTGCCGAAAAACTGAAAAAGTTGAAAAGCTGAAAAAGTTGAAAAGTTCAAGGCCCAAAGAGTTTAAAATGTTGAACATGTTGATAGCTGAACAGTTTCTGTAGCTGAACATGAAGCTGAATGTATAAAGAAGCTGAAAAGGCAGAAAGATGAATATTTTTAAAGATGAAAATGACAGAAAAGCTGAAGAGGGCTGAAAGACTTGAAAAAGTTGACCATTTTAATTGCTGAACATGAAGTTGAATGTTTGAAGGAGTTGAAAAGGCAGAAAGATGAATATCTGAAAAGGCTAAAAAGCTGTGGACTAAGAGGGCTGAAAGGGGTTAAAAAGGTGAAAAGAAACTGAAAAGGCGGAAAAGTTGTGGAGTAACAGGGTTGAAAGAGCTTAAAAAGGTGAAAAAAGACTGAAAAGTTGTAAAGTTAAAGGCAGAAAGAGCATAAAAAGGTGAAACTAGAACTAGAAAAATTGTATTTCCTGTGAAAATACAGTGTGAATGCTGATTGCTGAAGGCTGAAGCGAAATCTGCTGAATGTACTGCTGAAAAGCTGAAAAAGTTGAAAAGTTCAAGGCCAAAAGAGTTTAAAAAGTTGAACATGTTGATAGCTGAACAGTTTCTGTCGCTGAACATGAAGCTGAATGTTTGAAGGAATTGAAAAAGGCAGAAAGATGAATATCTGAAAAGGCTAAAAAGCTGTAGACTAAGAGGGCTGAAAGAGGTTAAAAAGGTGAAAAAAGGCCGAACAGTTGTGGAGTAACAGAGTTGAAAGAGCTTAAAAAGGTGAAAAAAGACTGAAAAGGCATAAAAGTTGTAGAGTAAGAGGACAGAAAGAGCTTAAAAATGTGAAAAAAGACTGAAGAGGTGGAAAGTTAAAGGCAGAAAGAGCTTAAAAAGGTGAAAAAAGACTGAAAAGGTGGAAAGTGAAAGGCAGAAAAAGCTTAAAAAGGTGAAAAAAGACTGAAAAGGCAGAAAAGTTGTAGAGTAAGAGGGCAGAATGAGCTTGAAAAGGTTAAAAAAGACTGAGGAGGTGGAAAGTTAAAGGCAGAAAGAGTTGAAAATGGTTGCATTGTCTATGTAAAGTAAGAGATGTGGGATCCAAATCCAGCTTAAGAGAAGTCTTTCTCCAGATTTTCCAGCTGCTCTACACTGTAGCAATGATGTCACACACTCAAGCTGAGTCACTACACACACTGGAGAAAAGGAGAGCCAGAAGAAAATTCCCCACAAGAATGAATGGGAAAACGCCTCCCAAACACCTGCGATTTCTGAAAAAACGTGATGGTAATCGCTGAAATATTTATACACTGAGTGAGAGGAGACATGGCTGAACTTGCTCATGTCGTTTTTATTTCTGTCGAGTGAGAAATGAGGGCACAGGAGCGAGAGACAAATCAGGTACCGTCTGCCCTCAGCCAGAAATTTAGCCTCAAAATTAACATTGCGGCTTATGGGCCTATGTTTCGACCTCTTGTCGCTATTGGGCTGCTAAATCCAAAACCGTAAGTCGTACATGTGAAATGAGACCATCAGCTGAAAGCCAAAAAGATTTCCTACATTTCTATGCATATATTGTCTATGTCAAGTAAAAGATTTGGGACCAAAATCAAGCTGAAGAGAATTTTCGCTCCTATCTTCGAAAGCCGCTCTCCACTCTGGCGATGATGTCACCCGCTCTAGCCGACGCAATACACACCCAATATGAAATCAGAAGAGGAGCTAAAAGTTCCTAAAACTAAAACTGCGATATTTTCAAAACCGTACTACATTTTTAAAAACTGAATACAGTGCCAATAGTGCAAGTTTCGCTGACTCGTTTAAAGTTGGAATGGCGTCTCCAGCTCAACGTATGAGGGAGAGGAAGTGGTTGAAAGGCGATGAGTTTTGCAGAGGATTTTAATGTTTTCCCATTTGCGTCAATGTTAATTATTTTTTTGAAAAAGCTGAATTGCTGAAAAAGCTGAAGAGTTGAAAAGCTGAAAAGCTGAAGGCTGAAAGAGCTGAAAAAGCTGAACATTTTAATAGTTGAACGGTTTCAATAGCTGAAGGTATGCTGACGTTATAGCAGAATGAAATTTGAAAAATTCCCCATGAGGATTAATGGGGAAAATTTTGCAGAAAAAGCTGAATATTTCCAAAAGCATTAAAGGTAGAAAAGCCAAAAGTTATCGCAAGAATGTCCTTAAAAAGCTGAACATTTTGATGGTTGAATGGTTTCAATCGCTCAAAATTTGTAGGAGGATTAGGTGCCGAAAAACGTACGGAAGAAGACTAAGATTAAATTCCAGAAGAACAATAGTGTGAATGCACTAATAAACTTCGGAATAACAATAGTGTGCTGAGTCAGCATTCACACTAATTATTTAGAGGCTTTCTTCTCCGGTCCACTGTCTGTCTGACTGTCTGTCTGTGTGTGTGTGGGTGTCCCAAGAACGCGCACGCAGGAAGTTCCTTTCCTGTCGAGAGCGCGAAATATGACGTAAGTTGCTTGCCGCGCAGTGATGATGGCGGTGCGTGAACGCGCAGTAAAAGTAATGGCTGCTCTGGATCGGCGGGTGCCTAGCCTCGATGATTTCGTGGGTCAAAGCTGGACTGCCTGGACCGAGTGGGCCGGTGTGACAGCGGCGGATGGTAAGGAAGCATATTGACGCAAACACTGGCAGCTACGAAGCAATTTAACCAAAGCACCGGGGTTTATTTTCGTGGAAACGGAGGACAGTGCTAACCATGTTACCCAAACAAAGACCCTGCCGGGTCCTAGTGCTGGGTGGGTAACATGTTGTTCTCTTCCAGGTCTCACTGCATATGCTGTCTTCAAGAGAAAATAAGTGATAATTACTAATAGATAGTCACTATAGTGTGTGTTTTACGGCTGTGGCCGTGATACAAGCTGCCAGTGTTTAAGAGACTTGTTTCATTTCAGTGTAACGAGTCGGGCAGCGGTGGCATCAGAGCGGAAGGAGGCTAGTGTGGATGGTTGGGCGAGCAACTTCTTGTCTTGGAAAGCTAGGCTAGCTAGCCAGCCAGACTAGCGTTGTCGACGAGGCAGTTAGCGGTAGCATGCTAATGCTAGCAGCAGGAGGATTGAGAGTAGACACCGGTGACGGAGGAGGAGTCTGATGCTGTTGCCTCCATGTAAATGTTGGCCCAGCCTTCGATATTGCTAACGTTACTCTGTGTCCTTTTCGCTTCATTTTAATGTCTCCCTTTCATTGCCAGCGTCGCCGCCTCCATTTAACTGATGTTAACATTTCTGTATGCGACAGGAAATCCCAATATATGTGACTTAAGCCCAAAAAAGTGCTCATGCCCTTCCCAGTTTAGAGTATGTGCGCTCACTCATTGTCTGGCATCCCTCCAATTGCTACTTTGACCATAACTATCAAATAAAGTCCTCTTCACCCACATAACACCTTTAACATTTTATTGTTGTCAACAAACTATGACACACATGACTAGAAAAAAATGACCAGCAGCAGCAGTCAGTGGAGAAGCAGTTGACCTGCAAATCAGTCGTTTTATATAACACAGCTTAAGAGCCTGTTTGTGTGCAGATTTTGTGGAGTCAGGTCAGGCTTTGTCTTGCTGATGAACCTGACTTACAACTTTGGGGAAACATCTGACCTTCCAAGAAGCTTATTGGACATGCCTCTTATGTGTGATGTTTCAGGGCCTGTTGTGGATGACTGCAGCAAGAATGGCAAAAAGGCTGCAGAGGCCATGTCACTCAGTAAGGAAGGTAAGTTTGTCTGCTGTCATCTTCAAGGTATTATAAGAAACATGAGTCTGTTGTTTGGGACATTTAAAACTAATAATTTATATTATGTAAATGGATGAGCATGAAAGTTGGGCAGTGTTTTGCTTAAGCACCTTCTGCCACCTGGCCTGGCTGTCTGTTGCAGCAGCAGCTGTCTTTGTGCGCATGTGTGTAAGTATGTTCACCTTACTTGAAGTCATTTACAATATTTCACGTGGGTATTAAGAAGAATGGGCTGGGTCCACACATTTGCTTTGATTTGAAGCCTGTAGGTTTTTAATTAAAGCTGTCTCTCCTTCCCGCTTCTTCCCACTTAGGTTACATCTACTTAGGGATTTGTTTCAGTTCATGTATAATAGAAATCCATAAAATTGCACTGTCATATCTCGCCATCTCATCTATTACCTATACCTGCTTGTTCTGCTCAGGGCGATGGGACTGAAGTTTTAGACGTTAAACTTGAAATGGTGTAATGTACATATAAGAAGGCCAACTCGCCAGCTAGTGTAGCCTGCAGGTCTTTGGACTTTGTGAATGAAATCACTGTGTGTGAACATCTAAATACCAAGAACCTATCCCTATATACCCCTTGCCCCTACCAATTAAGCTTGATTTATGCCTATGCTTTGAGCGTTGATTCTGCATAGATGCACGCTATTGGTCATAGCATGAGCCGTAGCATTAACATCACCCTGTCAAAACCAAGTTATGTCCTGTGTCCAAGCTTGGTTAGTATAAACGGGCTGCAGAAACTGTCCATTCCCAGTAATTTGCCTATTTGAGAAAGTACAGCTAGTAGTCAGCTGGATCAGTACTTTCAGCATTACCAGCAACGCAGACACATCAGTGCACATGTATGAATGCTCACAAAAGCATAGGCCATGTCCATAGGCAATGTGGAAAGGCTACATGCAGCCATATATCAGCCTTTAGCCCTACCCCTCCGTTTGCACATTCACACTTCTTGTGTCCTGATTTTTGTTGAAAAAGTCAGGTAAGGGAAATTTTAAGGGCTACATGGCCTAAGATGCACACTTCAAACTAAAAGCCAATCAAAAGCTATCTAGCTAACGTTACATTGTTGTTGCTGATTTGTGCAATTTTGTCTGTCTGTATTTCAATGTTGCATTTCCCCCTTTGAGGCATCTAATGGCCATCAGTTTAACTCCAACAGCAAAGTTGCTGTATTTGGTATCACTTCTCTAATATCAGTTTAGACTAGCAAGGTAGGAGCACAGGGTTGTAATGTTAGCCCATGGAGCACTGCTAGTGGCAGGTACTAAAGCAATGTTTTTTTAATTTTTTTATTTGATTGATAGCGTGACGTTTTGATCAAATTGCAAGTGTCCATGCTTTTCTATTTCATTTAGATAAATGGCATTGTGATAATACCAGGATTGCCAAAGTAATGCAAAAGAAATCAACATAGCTGAAGACGACATATTCGAAATGTCTGGTCATCCGTTTACATAAACCCCATCGAGGACTACTGATGTATGAAGGTTTGTCCCATTTAAAAAGGGGAGATTTCAACCACTACCCCATGTAACACTGTTCTGATGGGGGGGCAAGACTTGGCAAAAATGCCCCATGGCAAAAATGCCCCATGGCTAACCACTGCACCACCAATGCACAGTGTTATATAAAGAACACACCATGCATTCAGCACAGAGCTGCATGTCAAACCAGAGTCTTGTATCATTACCTAGTAAATTGCTTCTCCTTTTTTCTAATTTAAAACCAAAAAACAATAATATATCACTAGTATGAATACAGGTATTGCCAGCCAGATGCCAGAATTGAAGAAGTTGGGTACACCGTAGGATACCAAATGACATTAACGAGGGATGTCACGATCTCGGTCCTTTTAATATTTAGTATCTGCCGATACTGAGTCGCGATCCGATACTTAGCCTTAACTAATATTGTCCTGGATAATACAGCTGCATTAAAAAAAAAAGAAAGAAAAAAAAGCCACCTACATCCAAGCTGTTCCTTTTATAGTTTTTTTATTTTGTTGAAACAAAGTAAATACTTTCATACGGCTCTTTCTTATTCTGAATATGCTATTCCAACATTGGCCTCCACCTTCCTTGTGTTAGCAGGTGAGTCTGTGACGCTGCACTGTGACAGCAGCTCGTGTACAGCCAGCTGAATTGTGTGAGACGCAGCCCATGCTTGGTACCTCCATATCATCCACTGCTTTTTTTACATATTCCTTACATTGTCACATAAAATGACATGGACGCGTTGCTTGTCTATTTCACAGCGTTCAGTATCTCCTCGATTGCCTGTTTTACACGCTTTGCTGTATGAGACAAAAACCATGAAACTAGTGCACATACCGGCACGCTGTAACTCGAAAGTGGAGTCAATGTAATGTAATGCAGAGATGGTAGGGCATACCGGGATTCAAAAACTCCAGATGACGAAGAAACCCCTGATCCTCTACCATGGAGATGAGCTGGTTATCCAGAGTGATTAATTTAATTACCTTCTCTGTAATATTTGTGGCGCTGTCTCAAGGATATTTCTCTTTCCTTTTGAAAGTATCTGCAAGTGTTTGCTGCTTCGGTGTCCTTGCCTCTACTGCTCGAGTGAACACGTTGTATTCTTTGAGTGTTAGTTTTTTATATGCCATATCAAATGAGTAGTATTAAGTGCAGCTCCGTGAAACGGCCGTATTGCAGATGTTGCATGTCGCCGCTGGACTGCTTTCGGTTTCTAATTTAAGTTATTTCTCCACTGCAGACATTTTATCCACAAGTTTGCCAGAGTAACTCTACAAGCGCGTCTGAGTTCTACCACAAATTGTGCTCTGACATTAAAAAATTGGGCTTGGGTCCACGTTCAAAATTGCCGATTCCGATCAGCGGAAAAATGCAGAGATCGGCAGAGAAGTACTGTCAGAGTCTGACAACACTGGGAGAGAATATAGATGAAATTAGTTTTTAGCCGTTAATGTTGGGGATGTCCCGATCCGATCAGTAGGATCGGGATCGGGACATCCCTAACATTATCAGTACTTCACATTG
Source organism: Diplodus sargus (assembly GCA_903131615.1). Classification (NCBI taxonomy): domain Eukaryota; kingdom Metazoa; phylum Chordata; class Actinopteri; order Spariformes; family Sparidae; genus Diplodus; species Diplodus sargus. Next base: position 215,734 of record CAEMYA010000286.1, on the reverse strand, counting down.
AGAAAATCTACCCTCTTTCCATTATGCAGCAATCATCTCTGCCTGCCCCAGAAAGTGTCATTGCTGTGTTACTTCCATTCGACTCTCATATGTGTCTCATATCTCCTGTCCCCTCTCCTCCCAGACATGTCCATCTTTGGCCTCTACCCTGGCCATGATGACTTTTACCTGGTGGTGTGCAGCCATTGTGGCCAAGTAGTGAAGCCGCAGGCATTCGAAAAGCACTGCGAGCGGAGACACGGCCCTCTGGCCAAGCTGTACGCCCGACTACGCTCTCCCACCCCTGCACCACAGCCCCAGCAGAGGCCCCACCACAGCCACTCTCCTTCTCATGGGACCAACGCTGCCTCCACTTCACCCTGGGAGGGTCGTGGCCCAGGAGTTGGGCAGCTCCGGGCAGCCCCGCCTTCGCCTTCCACCCCAACCCAGTACAGACACTCAAAGAGCTCCAAGGATGCAGTACGGTAAGAGCTAGGGTTGGGCAATGTCTGCTGAATTGGCATATGATGATGTCTACAAAGAAATGTCGTGAGAGACGATGACAACATTGTTTACAGATTTGAGGCAGTGTGTCCAGTCAACGTTGTTGTAAGGCAGCACTTGTCTATTAGCTCACCACTGTAGCAGCTGCTGTTTCCCACCGTTGCTCTGATATGAATCTCCAACTGTCTGATCCTGCAGAGGAAACTATCTCCTGTGACCACCGACATCCCAGTGCCAGGTTTAAAAGCGTCTTGGTCTCCGCACCACATGTCCATAACTTGCCACGTGTGCATAAAACAACATAGGCTGACTAGCCAAGGAAGCTAAGCTAAGGAAACTGTATAAAAATATCATGACTGAGAGAAACAGCAGCCCGCAGGAAAAGAAGCAATGCTGCCATACAATTAACAGTGTCTAGGGATTGCTTAATTGAGCTGGTTTGATAAGGAAAAAAAAAAAACAGGACATGGAGACCTAGTGTTAGTGCACTGAGCAGCAACATACTTTAATTTCCTCTCCCCATATATCACAAACAACAACAACTCTGTGGGGACACGCTACCTTATTGAGCTCTCTGGTGGAGAGTCTGTTAAATCACAATGTTACCATGGTCAGAAATTAGATGGACGATGGCATCATTCATCACCCAACAAGACAGCAGAATGGCCCAAGTTTGGGAGACAGTTCTAACTAGAGCTCAGGGGTCACAGAATTTACCATCCTAAAAAAGTAGATAAAAGATAAGTGCAGTCCCATGTTTTGTTGCCCCTGACATAGGGCTTGGCAATATATCTAGTATATTGTTATTTTGATGTGAGACACGTCTTAGATTATGGTTATTGTTGTTGTTGTGGGAATTCCTCTCCTGTAAAGGCAGATTTATGATATCACTTTCTAAACTTCCCAGTCCATCCTTCCTGTTCTAATACTTGCCTTTTCTGACTTAGTCATTACATCCGCATTGGTGATGATTATTTATCTAAAATTCTGTTAATGTACCGACAGTCATACCTACAGATATTGTCGCAATATCAAGTTATTTGGCCAAAAAATGCTGCAATATTTCATTTTGTCACCCAGTTGCAGTGTTAATTTTTTGAGATTTCAAATTATCGCCATACAAATCGTGCATCTCAATAAGGCGTGTGATATTTTTCTTAGAAAACCCAGTGAGATTTGTTGTTCAAAGTTGAGCCAAAAGTTAGCATTTTACTTGCCCTCTTCCATGACCCAGACATTCCCCAGTGGAGAAGTCCTCCCACAGCAGCCACACAGACTCATCATTATTCAAGCAGCCACCACCTCTGGAGCCTCCGATGAGCTCTCCCCCTCCATCACTCAGAGATCCACCCTGGCCGCACGGAGGCACTCCGCCTAGTAGACCATCACCCAGTGATAGGACCCCCACACAGAGCCAGAGGAAGGACTCCTCGTTGGCCTCTACATTGCAGGGCCATCGGATCCCAAGACCCTACAACAAAGTGGCCTCCAGTGAGTACAAATGGAGAGATTTGGCTAAAATAAAAAGAATAAGCGTTTGAAGAATGAATGCTTATCATATAGCCTGTTTTACCTAGTGAATAATCAAAGTTCTGTTTCTTACATCCATGTGGAAAGTTTTAAAGAGGAAGTTATAACTATTGATTAAAACTGTTTAATATCCAAAGATTATAGGATACTATGTGCAATAGCTGGGGTTAATACTCGGATACCAAGAATACTTCACCCTGATTTGCTAGAGGTTGTGTATTATTTTCATATAATCTGTGGCTCTGAAGTAGCTTTCTCATCAAGATCCTATACCTATTCCATACCAGGAAGTCTACCGGTTTCAGCAGTTTCAGCCCAGTATTGAACCTCAGATCCAAGGCACATGGCAAGTTTACCTTGATCATATGTGAGTTTGAGGATCACTTAACAAATTGGGCCTCAACCAACTTTGCTACCCAGGTGTTCAGACCGATAACAGGAATGCGGAAGCTGCAATGATGGGGCATGTTTTAGAAGCGTAATGATTTGAGTGTTTGATCTGTGAGTTTGAAAGCTTATCATATGCCAACACACTGCACTGCAGTTTATAATACTATGAGGCAGGATTTTACAACTGGGGAAAATCTTCTTTTTTTCCCCCAGTCTTGATAAAGGCAAGACAGGCAGCATGGCGGTGCAGTGGTTAGTGCTGTGTCCCACAGCAAGAAGGTCCTTGGATCGAGACTTGCCTGGGGCAGGCAAACTCTGCCTGTGCACAGATGCAGAGTTTGTATGTTCTCTCCGGGTTCTCCGGGTTCCTCCACAATCCGGGTACTCCGGCTTCCTCCCTTCCTCCCACAATCCAAAGACATGCACAAAAATCAGGTTACTTTAAATTATTTGTGGGTGTGAGTATGAACGGTTGTTTGTCCCTATATGTCAACCCTGTGATGGGATTGGCTCCTGTGACCCTGAAAAGAATGAGCAGTTTCAGACGATGGATGAATGATAATGGCAAGGTGGATGATGAAATTACGCCATCAATAGTTAAACTTATTTGTTGCATGTTTTTCATTATTATTGTGTGCAGTGTAAATTTTGGAAGTCTTGAGTGCCAAATGCATAATTATTGTAGCTTTGTGTATAAAATGGAAGAGAATAGACCTAACCCAAAAAGATGTTTCAGAATGGTAAAATGCGACTGAAGCGCATGCCGAACACACCCAGATTCTGCTAACTACCTTCCTCTAAACATGTTTAATAGATGCAGCAGAGGACTGCACGGAACAATCACTGTGACAACCTGGTGGCAATTTAGTGTGTGACATAAAAGGTAGAGAGACATGGGCTAGAATGATGGTATGACAGACTGCGACACTGACCATTGCTCAGTGTCGCAGGAACAGCCAGTAGTCAGAGCTAACAAGTTATGAGCAGCTTCTGCCAGACTGTGCGTCCGTGCTGGAAACAGAGAGAGAGTCTGCTGAAGCTTTGACAGTCACTTGAAGCACATTAATGGCCCTTTTGTGAAAAGTTTCAGTGTAGTAGCTGAGCTCCCGGTTTAGGGCCCAGATACACCAGACCGACATCAAAGAACTAGTGGCGACGAAAGTTGACTGTTGGGCCTGCTTACGTCGTCTGTGTCTCAGCCAAAAGGCTACAGCTGCAGAACGGAACGGAAAGTAAGTTGGGAATGGCGTCGTGAAGAGGTGGAGGCAAAAAATAGGAAACTGCACTACATGGGTGAATTCATGGATACCACAGTGTTGTCACAGTACTGGAATTTCTAACTTCAATACCAACTTTGAAAAATATAAAGATCTAACTCCATGTTTGATACCAGAGGGAAAAATTGACACGAAGTCAAGAGCACTTTTTTGTGTGTGTGTACTGTGTATTAAGCCCTTAAGGTTATATGCTTTGCAAGAAGAGATAGAGGAGGTGGGCCTATTTGGACATTTGCTGTAGAAAATGACTATTGAAACACTTTCAGATATTCAGTATCGATATTGCCGACATTTGACTACACTACTGCAGTGACAGGTTAAAGGGGATTTTGAATTTCTTTGTGCGTTTGTTCTTGCTGCACTGATTCACTTAACTAAAAAGCCAGTCGATGATTGAGTGATTTCTCTCACCGAAGGGTTCTGCCACCGATTATACATGTTCAAGCAGCCAAAAATTGCAGACAAGGCTGGACTCATTCCGACAGTCTGGGACACACCAACATCTGGGGCCAGAGATGCTTGCCAGTGGCCCCGACAGGGTCCTTAGAGAGAGACTTAGAGACGCTGGTGTGCGTCTGTAGGAATGTGTCAATATACAGCCATAGCCCTGTTGTCTATCATGGGATCCTCAATGGAAAGAATGCAGCCTTCTATGTAGTTTTATAACTTCAGTTCAATACTTTGCAAAATATTTTGATGTGATACGATGTTCAGTACCACTGGGAAGAATTGACACAGCACTGGCGACATAATATTTTGCGTGTGTGTGGTCAACCTGCTGTCAGAAAGAGGAGAGAGCAATGAAGTATAGCTGGTACATGTGTGTGTATATATACGGTTGAAAATAAGGACTGAAACTGTTACACATAATCAGAATCTGTGTATCAGTAAGTTGATATTTTTGACAACACTAGTATAGACATATGTCCAAGTGATCAAAAACAGAAGTTGCAGGAATTCCAGCTTGCAGGACACATTATGGTGAAAATGCATACAATGTTTAAATTTCTGTTTTAACAAGATGAGTTGGCATTATTGACAGCACTATGTGAGAGTATTGAGATAGTGACATGTTTTGATTTTCCATGCCTGTGTGATGATGTAGCTGAGATGTTGTTTGTGTGTCCTCAGAAAGGGAGTGTGACTTGGACAAACACTGCGGTGTCCTCGACCCCGACAGGAAGAAGGTCTGCACTCGCCTCCTGACATGCAATGTAAGCTCCAAAGACACTCACTCTTCTCAGGACTAAAGTTTTATCTCTTGTTTTAATTTTTCTTTATTTTCTCTGTGTTATTCAGTAAAAGGTTGAGAGGCTAAATTTCAGAATCTGGTACTGTCACTTTTGCATTTCCCCCAATTAACATACATCAGGAAAGTAGGTTATGAGTTTTGTGGCCTTAACATTCAGCCCGCGTTAAATGTTTTTTTTGTGATAAGGTTTCTATTATTATCAAATAGTTGACAGTAAACAGAAATATGTATATTTGGTAGAGAGTGGATGATTTGTGATGGAGGCACTAAACAACAAATTGCGAGTTAGTCTGTGATGCTGCACTGTGACAGCAGACCTTCGTGTACAGCCAGCTGAAGTGTGAGAGAGACGCAGCCCACGCTTGGTACCTCCATATCATCCATTGCTTTTTTCATGTTCCTCACGTTGTCACGTAAAACGTTGTGGACGCATTGCTTGTCTATTTCACACGCATTCAGCATCTCTTCGATTTCCTGTTTTAGATTCTCTGCTGTATTAGAACCTACAAAACTTGTGAGCCCGTAGTACTGTGAGTTGTAACTCGAAAGTGGAATCAATATAATGTAATGCCAAGATGATGGGGCATACCAGGGATTCAAAAATTCCAGATGACGAAGCCCTGATCCTCTACCTCTACCGTGAAAACGGCTCTTAGCACAGGAAGAGTCCTTATATGGTGGCTGGTGTGTGAAGGAGGAAGTGAGTGTGAGAGGCCACATCCAGCTGAGCAGAGACAGGATGACCAGATTAACAGGAAATGACAGGAGTGACGGGAAAGAAACACAGGAAAACAGCCTGCATCTTATACCTGCTCTGTAGGTGCACAAACGCTCAGTAGGCTGTATTTTCTACTCAACTTACTAATAGGAAGGAACCGCAGTAATGCCACATGATAAAGCCTCTTGAACAAACTCCTATATAGTAGCATACATTTCTAGAAGCAGTTAAAGTCTGTGTAAAGCAAAATCGGCCATTTTCTTCTAAACACATTAAACAGGTCATACATGTGTTTACTTTAAACATGTAAAAGCCATTCGACCATTTAGAGTTTAATTTTGGAGCTAGGCTTACAAACTGTTTTTCAACATTTCTGTGTTCAGGATTTAATGGGCGGGTCAGAAATCATGGCCGCGTTACTGCATAAACCCGGCCCTGCTGCGGAAGTGGTAGAAATACGTTCAGCGCGTCACCTTCAGCAGATCTCCCGCTCGCTCTCCAGTCTTGGATAGCATTGCTTACAATAGTTTGCAGCTAGCTAACCAGCCAACCAGTCAGCTAACCAGTCATATCTCCTCCACATTGCTGTGCATCTTTCCTGGATGCCACAGTGTGCAGGGTGACGGCACTGTTAGCTTATTAAAGTTTCCTTCGGATGACAACGTAAGGAAACGGTGGATCGATTTTGTCAAGAGGAGCTAACGTTACTGTGGGGAGTTAAACATCACCACCAACACCCGTCTCTGCAGTGTCCACTTTACCCCTGATCGTTTCAGCAACTGTCACCAGGTAAAGTCTGGATTTCTGCAGAGTCCGTTGGTCACTGGGGCCGAACCGAACCGATCCTCTCCATCCCCGGCTTGCATCCTCTCCTCCCGCTGACAGCAAGTGCCACCGGCCTTATGTGGCCGCCGCTAACACTCTCCGTCCCATTGACAGCGGGTGCCACCGGCCTTATGTGGCCTCCGCAGCCGACCCTCTCCGTCCCACTGACAGCGGGTGCCACCGGCCTTATGTGGCCGCCGCAGCTGACCCTCCCCGTCCTGCTGACGGCGGGTCCCACCGGCATAATGTGGCCGCGCCGCCGCAGCCGACCCTCTCGGTCCCGCTGACAGCGGGTCCCTGTGGCGGTAGTATCAGGGCCGCATTATTGGTGAGCCGTCCCAGTGTGAACGCAAAATCCGGAGGCGCTGAGCGGGGGCGTGTCGGTCTGACAGTCTGATAACTGCACAGGTCCTTTACTCTACTAAATACAGAGAAATGTCCCACAAAGCAACGTTACATGCAACGTTACCTAACCGAACAAAAGTAACGTAGTAACTGTAACTGTCTTTGGCAACTTATATGAGGGAAAAAATACCGCAGCTGTATGTGGAGAAGTCTGTCCTCCTGTCCGTCCTCCGCCTGTCCTCCCGACTCCTCATCACATTTCTGCTCAGAAAACAGCGTTTGTCACCGGCAAAGACTTTAACTCACCGGGTGTTTGTGACGAAAATAAATCACCTGCGACTGCCAGCTCTCCTGACCGAGACTTCCGGGAACTTTCCCCCGGAAAACAGCCTCCATCCCCGCGAGTGACAGAGTCAGACAGCGTCCTGTTTACTGATGGGGATTAGGGTCAGGATCTCAATCACTACACATCATAACAGCATCCATATGATAACTGTCCGGGGGTTTAGATAGACAAGGGGAACACTTGGGGGAACACCAACGTCATTCACATGACGTGTACCGCCCGCTCTTTGGGTTTTTTTTTTGGCCTTTATGGCGTTATTGATAGATCAGATGAAGATTTGACAGGGAACAGGATGAGAGGAGTCGGGAGTCGAACCTGGGTCTGCTGCAGCGAGGACTAAGCCTCTGTACATGGGACGACCGCTCTACCCACTGAGCTAAATGGCTCCCCTTACATTTTGACTCTTAAAGAATACAACTGAAATGAAATATTGTTTGTCTGGCACCAGGTTGTAGAAACTGACAGCACATTATACAAGAATGTAAGACATCTAAAATTAATGGGTCTTCTTCAGTACTATGAGCAAAGTTTCAGCATATGTCCTTAAAGTTTTGAGCTGTGGGAGAATCTGAACAAAAAGCCCTTTATGATGCCAAGTTGAGCCAAACTGCTTTAACTATTTAGTAAGATTTTTTAAGGTTAAGATCAACTTGAAAGTCCTTGTGCACCCCTTTGACAGTGGAATTAAGTCATTGATGGGTCCCAGTAGCTTAATACCTAATGAAATCAGGTCATTTTCTTATGAATCCCATCACAATTACTCTTATTCTTACCTTAGAGAACCTATAGCGAAACTTTGCCGATTTTGTCATTACAATGTGGGTTGTATGCAAATGAACAATGAACCTCTGTCCATCTTGCCTGCACCCAGAGCCCCCCATACATTGCCAGTCCTATGGTGGTTGTTGTACTTCAGCATTTTTGCTTTTATAAGTCCAGTTGGGCGCAGTGCATTGTAGCTTTTCTATGTTTGAGAAAACAAGTCTTTTTTGCATCTTTCTTCTACATATGCAGATAGTGATTGATAGTGAAAGACCATCTTTCCAGCAATTAAATTATTAATTAAAGATGCTGTCAGACAATTAGAGGTTGCTGCTCTATTGTTTACGATGTAAACATGGTGATAGTAATAAAGAAAGAGAGGTCAGCTGCTGCTCACTTGAATGTGCGTTTGGTGCTGCTGTGAGTTGATGATAGTCAAATATTTTTCAGCTTGCCATCATCAAAGCAACCACAAGAAAACAACCCTGAGGAAATCGATAAAAGAGGAAATATTATTGGTTTCAAAGTTCCCTGAACTCCAAACCTCCTTACCAGAAAACAAACAAATCAAAGAAGTTAAACTGTTTTGGAGCAACATGAGACACAAATTTTGATCATCTCGCTTCGGTGGTAAACGATGATTATATTAACTGTGTCATAGTGATGTCCCTTTACTTTATTTTAACCTATAATCTACAGTATCTGACAAAGTGATGAGATTAGATTAGTTATGGTTCAGGTTGTTTGGAACACCAGCATTGACGGTGAGGGAGCTGCACCCTGCTGTAGTCCGTTCAAAGTACCAAATAGTGATGTAATTTGGTGGCTGTCACAGCAATGTTGTCAGAAAACACATTTCCACCTTAGGTTAAGCTTGGTGAAATACAGCTTTATAAACCCACCTTCTTTGATGCCAATCAGTCCACATCTTTGTGACACTCACCAGGTACAAGTTTTAGCCATTTACTTGAAATTAAGTAAAATGAAATACTGACTAACTCCTGCATACTGTGTTGTGATGCTTAGATCCACTCAATCCACCAGCGAAGGAAGGTGGTGGGCCGCAGCAAAAACTTTGACCAGCTGGTAGCAGAACTCAAGACAAAGGTGCGAGAGAAAGGTGCCCAATCCCTGGAGGGAGGCTCCTCCACTGGACGCTCCCCCAGCCCAGAGGCCCCCAGGGAGCAGGCTGGGGCTCCACACTGCAGGAGACCTCTGGCCAGCCTCCCTGCTTTCAGGTTAGTGAGCTTTACTAAAGGTAGCTAGTGATGCATACGCACATTTGCATGCTGTCTTCTAGGTAGCATGCATAGATTAAAAAAGATTTTACAAGGCCACCAAATGATTTGCTGTGTTGGAAAACTGAGGAGAACATTCAAATCAAACAGCCACACTACTGCCAACTCACACACACTAATGATGGTTGATTATTTTATCCATCCTAGATAATCAAACGAAGAATTTGGCTTGCGCCAGAGATTTGTGGTCAGCTACTGAAAAAGGGAAAAGGTTTTTTACCCAGCTTACTTGTTCTACTAACATACAGCTGATCTGTGTGTTGTGAGTGTTCAACCCACACTTAACCTATTGACTGTTGAGGTTAAACTGTAATTGTCAGTATCCAGACTGCCATCAGCAGTTTTAGTCACTTCACCATTAAACCACAGAATACAAAGGGATTCTATGACATGCACACCAAATACAGCTTTTTTTCAGTTTAGCTTGGGGTTCTCACATACTTACTCATACTATCTCATGCTCTGTACTTCTTTTGCTAATTGCTAAACATTGTCATCATCATATTAAATTATGATTGGCACACATTTCTCACTCCAAAACCCTGCTAGAAAATAGGGAAATTAAATAAATTTAGACAAGTTATGCTAAGGAACTAGAACATTGAAATGGAGGCATAGCTGAGTGTCGGAGCAAGTTATTGTAGACTGACTCTAGATCGTGTTTCTGATCTTGGTGACGTAGCATTGCACAGCCAATAATTATGAGATAATAAAGGCTTAGGGTTAATGACATGTGTGTGTATTTTAAACTAACTATTTAAATGTGCTTGTATAACAGTCGGTCCTCCACTGCATCAGAGAGCACCCAGGAGGAGGAGAAGCAGCGGCAGGATGAGGGAAGTCACCGAGCCCCCTCACCGCTCATCCATGGGCGAATCTCCAGTGATGAAAGTGAGGCAGAAGGACCAGAAGACCCTGTTGAGTTCTCATCTTCTGCTGCACATCCTAAACCACTAGCGGTGAGCAGTTTGTTCTTGGGATTAACAGTCTTCTGAGATTTTAAGCTTTTTTTTTTTTTTATCCTCTTCTTTTTTTTCCTTTAGGCGACATAAAGTCTAAATCAAACTCAAAGACATGCCCCTAGCATAAACTGAGTTGCTTTAAGTGTTGGAAAATAATTGCTTTTCCCAAGTAACAGGACACACCAGTAATGCAAGAATGGTAGAATGTGATTATCACATTGAACTGTTATCTGTCCACCTGATAAAAAATACCTTTTTAAATGTTTAAACTCTGAGCTTCCGTAGGCATATTTTATTACGATCACATTTTCCAAGACATCTTTTTGAAATGTGATATCAACATCCATTTAAAACAACACTACTGCTTAATTCCCTAAATGTACTATAAAGCATACTAGATCCACTGCCATGCTCTTTTTTGTCAAATGTTTTTCCAGGCTTTCTGTCTGTCATGACTATCTGTCATTCATGATTTCCTGTCTTTTCTGTAGGTGTGTTCACTTGGCAGCCATGCTTTGGGTCACGGCATCTACACGTTTGACAGGAGACTTCATCACCTGAGGTCGGCTCTTAGCAGCATGTTGGAGCAGCACATCAGTGCCCATCTTTGGAAGTAAGTTCACCGTACTGTTAGTACTGTTCACAGGCCCTTTAGGCACTACTCTTCTTTTATGGTGCTAATACATACGATTTTTGCAAGGAGAAAAAAACCTTTTCTCACTCGATTTTTACATATTAAAATCTCTATACATTATAAATCATATACATCCCATGCTGGTGACTGAAAATGAATGTTTTCAACTGGTTCAAAGAGTTTCACTGATTTAAATAAAAAAAAGACATTTTTCCGACCGTTCTATTAATATGAATATGCTTTTCCGCACAAACTTGTATATCAGTTAAACAAAGCAATTCAAAATGTCACAAGGTTACCAAAGGTTTTCAACGGGCAGGAATTGTCTCTGCTTCCTGTCCAGAATATTGATGTGGTTCTAATCTGACAAAACTGAGCTGTCATGACAGATGGGTGATGTGCCTACACTAAAAATGTTTGGCTGCTACTTTTAATGACATACACTCTAACACCATTCTGATCACAGTTGAAATTTGCCAACCCACAGTGTTGTGTTGAAATGCCTGGTGGCAAATGATAATTGGTGGATTGTACCAGATCAAGAGCATCACTCTTGTTCCACCTCTATGCTATTTAGGTTTCTTTGTAAATTCTTCGCACTTGTAAATGGATGAGGGATAGTTGAATCAGAGCCTGTGTATTGTTAACACTAATTGATAAACTTGAGTGTAACCCACTGCTTAGTCACTAATAGATGAAGCAGATGGTGTTTTCAGCTGCCCAGAATAGCATTGGAGAAGAGTCTGTGAGATTGGCAGTAAAATGGAGAGCGGTTCCATGAATATCAGCCGATATCGATGGCATTTACATGTACACGAGAACATCCGAGCCCTGAAGTAACCTAGTTAATAGCAAATCTGTGCTTCTGTGTGGCTTCTGAGTAATCAGATTGTCCCACTACCCACTTATATATTTTTGAACAGAGATACTGTATCATAATTGTGTTAAGATTATCTTACATATTGGGTGAACGGTGTAGGACATGCAGCCCGTATTTGATTCCTGTTAGTGTTTTTAAATCAAACAAAAGAACCACATGAAAACAATGAAAAAAGTACAAAAAGTGTTTTTGACCCCCCCATCCTGGGAAAAATGAAAATTTGATTCCCCAGTATATCAACATAAACACAAGTAGCAGCATTTGTAGGAGCAATGTAGTTTTCTGTAGTAGGCTGGCTGACATTTAGCTGAGTCTTGGCAGAGTTACAGCACTACTCTTGGTGTTAAACTCAGGAGTTTGTGTAGTGCCCTCCAAAGTTGACATCATATTTTCATCCCTGCAGGTTTGAATGTACAGATGAGTTAAAAAAGACAGGCTCATCAAAGCTCATATCCACTTTACGGCACTTTGAAAAAATACAAAATAAAATTTGTGCATCTGAGACTTCCACTGCTACAACTCCATCCTAGGGGAAACACTGGTCAGTATCTTGCCCGAACGGGCTCTTGTACATGTTGACTGCAGGGACTGGGACTCAAAAAAAACTGTCTCCCAATTGGTGGACTACTTTCACCACCTCCAGCCTAATTCATATATTCTTAATTATTAACAGTTAATATATTTGAGGCAGCCGACTCTCAGTTAAGGAACCTGCTTAAACTTTGCATCCCTATTTGATCTAATGTCGGTTTATTGATTTATCTTGTCTGAATCTAGGAAAATACCTCAGGCCACAGACCTTCAATCTCCTCCTTCAGTCAAGACCATCACTTCCTCGTCTCCCTCCTCCATAGCTGCCACTTCTTCCTCTTCATTACATTGTAAGGTCCGCACAGGAAGTCATATCAGCTCCTCCCTCAAAATTACATCCTCCTCCTCTTCTTCGAGTCGTGGTCCAGGAAGACCGCCGACAGCCATACAATCAGAGAACTCCGAGGGCAGTGGCAGCAGCATTAGTGGTGGCCATCTGGTGTCCCCCAGTAAGCCTGTGGCGGTCCGTCAGGTGGCTGCTGGGCGACACAAGAACCCTGTGGGGCGTCCCAGCAAGCAGATGCTGAAGCTGCGAGAGGAGGCTGCTGCCGCTGCTGCCCTACGCAAACGCAAAGCCCCATCCCAGGAAGGGGAGCACTCAGGCCCCGACAGGAACTGCATCATCCTCCAGGACAGGGGCCGCCCACCTTCTACTGCCTCTTCCTCCTCCTCTTCTTCCTTCACCTCATCTTCCTCTTCTAAACCACCCATTCCCTCGCCTCTCCCACATGGACAGACTAATGGCACTCTTTCCCCGAGCAGCAAACCCCGCCCCCAGCCCTCCCCTTCAGAGTCCCACTCACCAGCCGCTAAGACAGTGTGGACCTACAGACGAACACACACTCCTCTGGGCCATTCATCATCCCCAGACCGCTCCTCTGCCACCAACAACTCCCACAGCCGGGGTGGCGTGGGGGACTCAGGACTGCACGGGCAGGGCAGTGGGAGGGGCTTTGAGCACCAGGGGCTGGTGAAGAAACGAAAGGGGAGTGGTATGGAGGAGCACTCGCCCTCCTCCAAACCCTCAGCGCACCGCCTGCCCTCCTCCTCTTCCAGCTCTGCCACCTCCTCCTCTCCACGCTCTAACTTCTACCCCTGGAAGGACAGTAAAGGCGGGGGGCTGGCTGGGGGCGTGGAGAAGAAACTGGGCACACAGAAGGTGAGTCTGGAGGAGAGAAGAGCAGGACATCGAACAGCACACAGAATAACAGGAAAAAGTATATGGTAGTCAAAGTTACAATATGCTGCTTCTCTCTTTGAGTGAACTAATAGTAACCTTGTTCCTAAGTAGTAAAAAATATCCTGACCTAACACCCATCCTAATTTGTAATCAGTCTTAGAGCTGTCGCTAACATCCTCTGTAAGCCTCTACAGGGCAAGAAGAGGCAGAAGGTGAACACTGCCAGACACTGATGCAGATGGTTTCTTTTCTTACCACGTCCTCATGACCTGTGACCTTCCTTCATTTTGTTATGGAAACAACCAGCTATCTGCTCTCATGCCATATGACACAGCTTTATTGTATGCACTCCACAACGTTATAATCAGGCAAACCAGAGGTGTAGGCACGAACAAACACTGGTCATGTAGAGGTTAGCCTGTAAGTCTAAAGGAATACATCACAGAAAAGCTTAGAGTTTCAAAGAATCACCAGTATGGGAGTGATGATACACTCGGTTCACAAGACAAGACGATACACGATATTGGGTTCACGAGACGGGTCGATAATTGAACACTTTTTGAGAAAACTTCACAAATTGTATTCGATCGAAAGTCACAAAATGCAAAACAATGCAGGTCCATTTTGAAATGCTTTAACTAGTAATCATCTTGTAGTGAATGCTATTTCGGTTCTACTTTCTGACTGAGTATGAATTATTACATGCAGTAAAAGACACAAAAATATGTTAAGTAATGTAAAAGGTTTTGCCACAAACTCAACTGCCTGGTTTCTCTCCTGTATGATTTCTCATGAGTCTCCTCAGACTTAATAACTGCGTAAACTATGTGTCAGCTTCTGACTTCTAATTGAAGCTGTGTGTGAGATTTTGACGATTTAATATAAACGTCATTGTGTTTCAAAGCGAAAAAAGCTTGACTTCCCTGGTGTGAAAATACTTGGATCTTCTGTGTTGTGTGACCCATGGAGCGTGCGCACTAGAGACATCTGCCGACTGAATCAGCTAACTTGAATTGGGATAAACCAATTCAATTATTCGGCTCTGCTAGACTTTCCAAATTTTATCAAACGATTTGCTCCAGTTATGACAATGAAACAAGTCATTTTGCAGGGGTTCTGCCGTTGACGGGTCTTTTCCCTTCAGCACAATGCATGATGGTATGTAATGATAAGTTATTGACCATCAGTCATGCACTACTTTTCACTACTAAATTGTGGAATACTTAAAGTGAACTATATAGAGCATAATTCTCACTCCATTATTTCGGACAGAGCCATCATCTTCTAAGGCCATCTAATTCTTCCTCCTGTTCTCTTCTGATTCTAACTTTTCTGACACAGTGTATGTCAGTTTGTTTTATTACCACATGTTAAGTTCAGTTATGACTAGAATATACAAAACAATTGTTAAAATAGAAGTAATGATTTCAATTTTTCTTTCGTCCCACAGCCAAAACTGCACCATTAAGTGTGCCTGCCTTACAAGCCACTATGAGGGAGCCAGCTCTGCTCAGTCCAAGACTGAGGCAACAGGACTCAAGAGTGTGTGTGTGTGTTTGTATGTGTACCTGCCTTTTGTTTATTGAATGAATGTTCAAGTATGTGTGTGTCAGGTTGTTTGTATGCACAGAGTTAGTGCAGTATGGATGTGTTGGTGTGTGAATTTTTTTGTCTGGATGAATGTCTGAGGGAGAACTGGGAGTGGGAGGGTGGGCTAAAATTCAGAGTATGGATTTAGAAATACCTCAAGACCATCTGGTTACGCTGCTAAATTAAATATGTTGGTTTATAAAAATGGATTAAAAATGTCCTTTACACTTGGTTTCTGTGACTTATTTTTTTTGTCTTGGCACTTATCATGGATTTTTCTCTAAATTCATTCTCATTCTCCAAACTTTTTTCCCCATTAAACAAGACAAACTTAAAAGTTGACTGCGGGCCAAAAACAAGCAACTATTATAATATATTTCTAAGATGCAAAATGATATACTATATGAAAGCCCCGGAAGCATGTGAGGGGGGGAAAAAAGTCTGATCAAATTGTTTTCTCTCCTGTTTATGACTTAAGAATAAGTGAAAAAATATGTTTTGCCGGTTAAATCTTATGAGTTTTGAGTAACTTAATTTGTATTTCATTGACCGCTCAGGGCTTCTTTAGCACTAGGATTCAAATTCTGTTTTTATTATTTTTTTATTTAGAAACATGTGGTAGGCCCAACCAAACCTTATGATGGGCATCATCTTGGCCAAGACTGATCCAGGATGTTAAGATAATGGTACATGGACTTGGATTTCTATAGCCCTGTCCACCGTCAGGTGTCTATAGTGAACAGCTCCTTGCCGAATCGCCGTTTGAACAGCATTCATTATTTAAAAACATAAAACCCCACATAAAAATAAAAAAATAAAACCCCACATTTCTGAATATAACGGAGTATTGCAGCTTTGACAAGCTTAAAATGAATGAACATTAAAATAAATTAATTGAAGGAATATGTTGAACATCAAAATCAAAATGTTTTTGTTTTGTTTGTAACCAGATAACATGTGACATGATATTTATTACAGAAATGAGAACTGATTAATAATGCATTTAATGTCATAATCGTAGATACACGCCGTACATGTTGTTCATGATAGAAATGCGCAATTCAAAACAGGCCGTTATCGTAAGTACCTGAAGAAGGGGAATGTTTACTGAGGAACCGGGTAACAATATGGAGGCTCTTTATGAAGCACTTCACTGAATTAGAACAATGTTGACCCTGGCCGCCTTTACATTGAAAATGTAGTGGCGAAAACACGTGTTGTTTCAAACACTTTTCAAGTTATTGTTCGCAGTTACACTGCAGCTCTGTTAAAATGGTCTCTGTAGTCAAACTGATTTCTGGGCGGAGCGAACACCTCTTGAACTCCAGGCTGGATGCTAAATGGTGCTCTGGAGCAACTAAACCCCTCAGTTTTGGATGACGCGCTCTAAGCTGGATATTCAAAAAAATGCCTTGATTATGGGCGGTAGTGATGGCTCGATCGCGAACGAATCAGTTCGAACGAACGACTCTTTAACGCGAACGAACTGACCTGATTCCCCGTTTCACTTCTCTCTCGTTCATTCCTTCGTTCTCACAGACCAGTAGCTGTGTTGTTCACTGTTTAGTTATCAGAGTGGCGAGGAGGATAGAGCCAGCCAATCGTATGCTGGGTCTAGGACACTGTCGTCGAATTTTAGCCAATGAGAACAGGAATGCATAGCAACCGTTTCCATGAAAAAAACCAAAAAAAAAACCCCATTTAATTTCGTTCGTAGCTCTCGTTCTCGTTCGGTTACTGATTCCTCTCCTGTAATTCTCACTCAGTCACTCATTCTTGGCTAGCCGGCTTTAGCTGTTACCTGCTAACTGTCGTGCTGTCTAAAAGTACACATAATCATGAAGTTGCAGCTATGTATTTGCCATGAACTGCAGTGTTGAGTCTTAGCATGATCGTTTGAGAACGAGGAGCTCTTGTTCTCTTTCGTTCACTGATTTCTCCCATCGTTCTCGTTCAGTCAGTCACTCGTTCTTGGCTAGCCAGCTTTAGCTGTTAGCTGCTAACTGTCGTGTTGTCTAAAAGTACACATAATCATGAAGTTGCAGCTATGTATTGGCCATGAACTACAGTCAGTGCGTTTACATGCACAGCTTGTGCCCATTTCAATTAGTGGTAACAGAGACACCCCCGGCTGACCTCTTTACGTCACCAGCTGCCTCGGCATTCCAGAAAGATGGCGTACGAAGAGAGAGACGAAGCTCCATCTTTGTACACTTCGTATATGGTGTACATGATAATTACACAGACTAGGTGCACAATGGCGCTCTTTCTTGCGGTGATTTCGGAGGAAAGACGCCGCAGCCGCCGTCCGACTACTTCCGGCTCACGGCCCCGGAGAAAAATCTCGCGCCTGCGCAGAACGCAAAAATCCGATCCGATCCGCTGGAACGTATACATGCAGGAGTAATGCAACTATCAATCGAATAATCTGGGTGCTTTAATTCGACTATGAGAAATCCGATCCGGTCCGATATTAGTCAGACTAAGGTGTATACATGCATCTTAAAGATCCGATCATAGTCGGACTAACACAGTAATTCGGTTTTCTTGAGTGTCATGTAAACCCACTGTGTGTTATGTTGACCGTTAGCATGATCGTTTGAGAACGAGGAGCTCTTGTTCTCTTTCGTTCACTGATTTCTCTCCTATCGTTCTCGTTCAGTCACTCGTTCTTGGCTAGCCAGCTTTAGCTGTTAGCTGCTAACTGTTGTGTTGTCTAAAAGTACACATTATCATGAAGTTGCAGCTATGTATTGGCCATGAACTACAGTGTTATGTTGACCGTTAGCGCGATCGTTTGAGAACGAGGAGCTGAGAACTGTTTGTTACGTGAATCACCGCTGAACATTGTATCCGGAAGTGCGACTGAACGAACGAACGAACGAACCATAGACATATATACATAGACGCCTCATTGAGCGGGTTGGCCCGCTGCTGCGATACGTCGACGTCGCCGCCATATTGGAGGAGGCAGATCCGCCCCGTGATCTAATAAGAGTCAGTGTAGTT
>CAEMYA010000286.1:167943-196827 GCA_903131615.1 Diplodus sargus | reverse complement strand
TTAACTACACTGACTCTTATTAGATCACGGGGCGGATCTGCCTCCTCCAATATGGCGGCGACGTCGACGTATCGCAGCAGCGGGCCAACCCGCTCAATGAGGCGTCTATGTATATATGTCTATGGAACAAACCACATGAACGAGTCACCCTGCCGAACTGACCGGCGGGAACTGAATCTAGACAAAGAAAGGTTCCAGGAGTACTCTCCGAACCCCCCCCCCCCCAACCGTCACCACACTCGCACGCGCTTTTTTTTAAATTTAATTTAATTTTTTTATTTTTTATAGGAGGGGGCGGAGCTAACCGTGGTGGACCGTGACGAAAGCTGCCTCCAAAACGTCATCTGCCTCCATCTCAGCAAATAGGAAAATTCGATTGTAATAACCGGGTTTCAACCCATAGAGGGCAGTCACACTTACATTTTTACTACAAAATACGGCAAATTGAAATACTTCGACTAAAATGTCAAGAGTTGGACCAGAATCAGTCAGCAACACTACTTCATACCCAAATACATTGGTTTTCAGCAGAAAAAAGTGGTTTGGGGGTTTAGTTGCTCTTTAAGGGTGTCACTTCAAATTAAAAAAATGGGATCGTCGATGCTGTCACGCCGCCATGTCACGTCCGGTCGGCTTGCATGAACGTGTTGAAGTGTTGCGATTCAATCTCCTCTAACTTAGCTACTAGCTAAGCCAGTAGCTATTAGCTACAGCCAGCCAAACGATAGCATGGTGTTACACCATTCTTGTTCGTCTCCCGGACCGTGGTCGGAAAGCACAGGGAGACGATTTCCTCCAAGGCCGAAGTTTGTGTTTACCTTCGGAGTGAGCCACTTTCATGTGTAAAGCTGGTCGGGAAATAATACCAGGGAGCTTTGCTGTATCTGGCCGTCGCCTTTATTCACAGCCAAACTGCAAACTATATTGTACACTTTTTTGCTGTCGCTACTACTGCTACTCCTTTCGCTTCCCCTTTCTCTCCCTCTCACTGATCGCACATAAGCACGCTCCCTCACTCTCGCTCGCCCACACACACCTGACGCACCTGACGCACACACGCCTCACGCACTGCCCTATTCCTGAAAGGGGCTACGCCACTCTTATAACAATGGCAGCTGCAGATGCAGGAGACCCATCGACAGAACTTGAACCCCCTCCTCTTTCACTGAAGTCGCCGGTGTGGAAGTATTTTGGATTTCCAGTGACTTATGTTGACAACGCAAATGTTGTTAAAAAAGCCACAGCTTGCAAGCTCTGCAGAAACTAGATGGCAGGTTATTGTGTTTAAGTTTCCAATTCACTGAAGATATGTTATTGTTAGATTATGTTGTTAATAAATGTTTTAAATTTGACAATGTGGTGTGGTACATTGCGAACAAAGGTCAGAAATTATATTGCATAAAAGTCTAGTCTAAAAATGGCATAGCAACCTGTGCTTTAAAAAAAATAAATGTAAAAATCAAGAATCGAATTGAATCGTGACCTTGGAATCGAAAATGTAATCGAATCGAGGATTTGGAGAATCGTGCCAACCCTAGTGCTCATCCTCAATTCCCAGTGGACTGACTTCCTGTGACACTACTCGGCTCACATTATGCAACATAATTCATACTTGTGGATCCTACATGTTTACAGAGCATTTCTACCCCAAATAAATAAAACATAGTAATTTTTAAATTATTTTTCTGGCTGGAGAAATGTGCAGGCTACATTTAACTCAATGGCGAACCAGTGTTGGCCCACGAGCATCACTACTGGCAGCCCCGCCTTAGTCCTATTGTATGTCCCTCTCCTAATAAATGATCACATGTTTCACACTTGGATAGATCCTTTCGGTAGTCTTGAGCAAACTGTGAAGAGGTAAGCAAACGGCTTGGCAAACAAGTGGCGACTCAACTGATTAAACCGGAAACATGAGTGAAGCATCTCACTTCTGTCATTGTCTTTGGTTTGGAACGTCAAACCAGGAAGTGAAACCAAAACAAGCCACCAGCAGAGACAGCTGCGGGTTAACAGCCTTCAATTCAATTTAAAAAACTTTATTTGTACCCAGGGGACAATTAAGCTTGCGCTATTCTGTGCCACTCACACGAATGCGGCAGTGCCTTCAGAAGGTGGACATGTTTAGGCTAATAACCTTCCAGCTGACCGTAAAAGAGCGACCTTTGTCAGGCTCGAGACCGCACAGTCTCCGCTTCCGATGCTGCTCTGTCTGCATTTATTGCACCGACCTGCCTCGCTTTTAATCGGTTCGCAGGCCACATTGGCCCGCTGTAATTGTTCAGTCAATTCGTCGAGAACTAGCCGTGAATACAAGTGGAAGTTGACTTTTCCTTTCAAAACATACCTCTTCAAACGAATACACATGTTAAGTTTTAGCGTAAGACAGTATCCGTTTCACAAGTAAGAATTGGATGTAGTGGATCAAGTGGATGTGATTGTTGTTATTGTACTGTAAACTATAGGAAATGGACTAGACGCTTACCTTGGACCCCGAGTTTGAAAAACTTTGTACCGGAAGTACTACGTGTTGTCTATGTAGGGCATGTTCATCGGATCTGTTTGTTGGCTGTCTGTCTGTCTGTCTGTCCATCCAGTTCTTCCACTGTCACTTAATGATTATGGAGCTCGAGCAGTGTTCCGGCGGAACACGCGCCGTGTCATTCCGTCTCAGCGCACCTTTTCCTCCCGCCGGACTCGGCAGGTAGCCGGGCAGATAGCCGGGCAGGTGGCTCAGCGGCATGCGGTCTGATGTGGAGTACAGCCCGGTGGGAGAGGGGCTGGGGATGCGGGACTACTGGCTCTATGTGTGGCTGCGGAGGGCGGCGGTGATAGCTGCTCATGTCACCGGTGTGGGCCTGACCTTCATCCTCTCCCTGCTGTCCAGACCCGGAACCAGTGAGTGAATATATGGATGATTGATGATATTCCATTCACACTTACACACTGGCAGTTTAAATGAATAACACGCAGGTCGAGACATGCATTGCTTCAAACAGTGTTCTGGGACCTTATTTTAATCTGAAGCTTGTTTATTCATACTAGTGCATTGCCCGTAGGAAATATGTGTTCCTACAGAAAAGTGGGAGGTTAAGAAGCATTTTCATGGATGGCCAAATGAGGTGTGCCAAATTTGAAGGTGGAAAGTCAAGGATATTTAGGTTTGTTGTGAAATCGGATATTCCAGGGAATAATTGGCCGTTTGTGACTATTCTTGATTTTGCCATTATATTTCACCTTGAAACTATATACTTGGTGTGATTATTTTCAGCACAACCTCACATTTGTGACTGTACAGTTATTTTTTCATTTTGACATATTGTACTAACACAATGGACCTAAAATCACAAAAAACATAAAATCCGAGTAGAAAAAGTTAGATTTTTTTACAGTGAAAACCACAAATATGTTTAACAAACCATTTTTTATTACTTATAATGCAAATATAAATTGTTGTTTGCTGAATAAGTGCATACATTATAAAAATGTACAAAGTTATGTGTAACTATTTACATTTAAATGCAGGCAATGCTCAGGTCTGCCTGAGCTCCTTCCAGCTGAATGAAGAGCTGCACTGCCTGCTCCACATTCAGCTTCTTCTCATTGTTTTGACTCATTAAACAGAAAACCGACTCCACTACACACTAAACACACTAAACCAAACACTACATAACACACCAACTATACTCTCCAAACACGCTCAATGTCACAAATCTCTCAATTCTCAATATCGCTGTCTCTACACCGACCGTCGTTGCCTGTCACTCATCCGCCGAAGTCCCTCCCACAACTTCCTGTTCCTCTACCAAACTTGCTGCTTGAACACTTTCGTGACAAAAGCCCGTTTTAACCCTAACCCTTGATCTCCATCAGGGTAGCAATTAATAATAGAATGTTAATTACTGTGTGGATTTTTTAAATACAATGTTTCCAATGCAAACTTTATTTCAGACTCACAAGAGGTTTCATAGCATAAAAAGAGGAAACATACAAGATAAAACCACAACAACTACCATTCAATAAAAAAAAAACCACATTTAATATGTAGGCTATCTCATCAGAGATTTTTACGCCTGGTTAACGTTTCTATGATGCTGTTCTCAGACTCATCCAGGCAACACTTAAAATTTTACATCAGGTGACCTAGAGGTGACATGTAGGAACAGGAGCACAAACAGTTGAGACTGGCTTTGTTCCATCTGGGAACCTGAAGCAACAACATGTTGGCCTGAGCATAAAGTTTACAACACTGTCAATAAATATCTCTGTCACTGCTCAAACCATCAGTCAGAATATGACCAGGGTATTTTACATCATTGCCTGTCATAAAAGGAGTATCACACCAGTGAAATACAGGAAAAGCTCATTCCTGTCCTCTCTGTTTCTGATTGCCATATTGTTACTCTTTTTGACATTAAATTTCATATTCACATCTTTGACATTCTATGAGCACACCTTCAGTAGTTGCAGAAGTCCAGCACTATGATTAAAATTGCCCAACTACCCCCTTAAAGCTAGAAACACTATTAGTTTTGTGATCACTCAAGAGTTTTGTCATCCTTGAACATATAGCACCCATGGATTTTATTTAGATAGTTTCGGATTGTAAGATGCTGACTGGTGTATTTCTCTGTTCCAGGTCTGTTTTCTTGGCATCCAGTGTGTATGTCAGTCGCAGTAAGTTTGCAGTCCATACATGACTTCACCCTCTCCATCTCATTCTCATATCCATACAGAAACACACAGTAATACACACAGTGAAAGTCAGTCAGTCAGCAGTCTGATCTGATCAGGTGTTCAGCTTTCATACAGTTGTTTACCATATCAGTCTTTCTGACAGTTCACGTTCAAACAAACACTTTCTATTTACCTGCAGTGCTGTATGAGTTTGGATTATTTTTTTTTGTAATTCAAATTTTTATTGAAATTTTTGAATTTTTGAAGTTTCAAAACAGAATACTAAACCCAAAACAAGACAATAAAACAAAAAGAGATCGACGGCACCTGGCACCCACAAACCCTCCCAGGCACAGACATCACATAGCACAGACATCACAAGACATGGCACATGAAAGTCCAATGACAGAAAACCCAAATAAAAATAAAAATACAAACATGCTGTCCACATGTAATCTAGCTCGCAGTGTCATGGCATGAAGAATAAAATCATGCGTCACTGAGGGATCTCAGTCCTTCCTGGGTTCAAACCAGGGCCTTCCTCAGTTTTTGTATGTGTCCAAAAACAGTCCCAGGAGGTGATCCTATCCTCCAGTTTACCTTTTAATCTGTTGAGCATAGACTCGTAAGATGCAGTCTCGACCATTGCCTCCACCCACTCTTTCGTATTTGGACGTTTAACTGTTTTCCAATGTCTCAAAATGATTCTTGATGCAGTGATTAAACTGACCATAATAACAGAAAAGGTACCTTTTGAGATGTTAGGTATTTGGGATTTGTCCCCTAATAAACATAATTCAGGGGTCAGAGGTATTGCCAAACCAAGCCAGCCACTCAAAACCTCTACAAACCTCTCCAATCAACTGTGTCCCCCGTCTCCTCCCAATATTTGGCTAATTTGGATCTGGTAACCCCATTCCCCCTTTCTCCTTGGGGGCACATAATTTACTCAGTTTGATTCTTGCTTTCTTCCCTTCCCAAAGAAAATGTTTGATTATGTTGTCATACCTCTTAAAAATGTCAGGCGGAATAGTAATTGGCAACATCATAACCAAATAATTAAATTGAGGGGCAACACTCATTTTTACAATATTTACCTTTCCCCACAGAGTAAGCCTGATTTTTTCCCATTTCTCTAAATTAGCTTGAATTTTTCCTAATACTGGGTTAAAATTCATTAGGGGTAGTTCATCCAAATTTTGTCTGAGTCTAATTCCTAAATACTTCATTCATTTAGGGACCCATTTAAATTAAAATTTTTCTACCATGTATAAATAGCATGATTTGGATAAAGGCATAGCCTCAGACTTATTCCAATTGATCGTATAGCCTGAAAATTTAGAATACAATTGAATGGTGTCCATCAAGTGTGGTAATGAGGTGAGGGGGTTACTCACCACAGCCAAAATATCATCAGCATAAAGCATAATAGTTTGTGTTCCTGACCTCCAATCTCAACTCCCTTAATGTTATTATTCATCCTAATACTGGCTTCTAACGATTCCAAGAAAATTATGAACAGTAAGGGACTCAGAGAACAGCCCTGACGGGTCCCTCTGGAGAGGCCAAAAAATGGTGATATTATCCCATTAGTTAACACCTGCAGCTTTTGGCTCCTTATATACGGTAATATCTTAACCCACCTGGAGAAATATTGGATCGACCCCTAGATGCGTCAGGGTGGAGAATAGGAATCCCCACTCCACCCTATCAAAAGCCTTTTTGGTATCCAAGGAAATTGCAGCTATTGGCGCATCTTTTGACTGACTCAACCACATTAAATGTAACAATTTTCTCATACCATCTGCAGAGGTTCTATTTTTCATAAAGCCCGTCTGATTAGGATGTATGATGTTGTATACAACTTGCTGTAAACGTAGGGCCAGCACATTTGTTAATATTTTACAATCTAAATTGAGCAAGCTAATGGGTCTTAAATTGGCTTCGTTAAAAGTGGGTGGCACCTGTCCCTTCTCAAAAGCCTCCTGATATACCCTCTGCAGAACTGGAGCAAGAATATCGATATACTCTTTATAATATTCTGCCGGAAATCCATCATAATCCGGTGATTTCCCGGTTTTCATTAATGAAACTGCCTCCCTTATTTCGCCCTCAGTTATCGGAGTTTCTCTGCATTGTCAGAGTGTAATTTGGGCATCTCAATGTTAAAGAACATTTCCTGCTCCTTTTGGTCAATACTGCTACATGCTGTTGATGTATACAGTTTCTCATAGAATTGTTTGAATAGCTTATTTATATCTTTAACTGAGGTAAATAGGGTATCCCCCTGTTTAATGGCTGGGATGGTGTTCAAAGAGTCCTTCTGTTTTACTTGCCTAGCTAATATTTTCCCTGTTTTCTCCCCACCCTCATAAGTTAGTTTTTATTCTGAACAAAGCATATGCTACTTTTTTATTATACATTTCGTGCAGCTGGAATTTCAGCTTACAAAGTTCCTGATATTGTAACTCCGAATAATGCTCAGATAATAGATTTTCTATGGAGAGAATTTTGTTCCTTTATTATTCAATCAAACAGAATAGATTTGAAACCAAAAAAGAGATTTGAGATCAAAAAAGAGTAAGTGGCAATCAAAATTTTTATTTTTGAGATCGAAACAGGACAGGTTGCAATTTAAAAAAAAAAAAATTGAGAGAACATATTTCTTCAACTTCAATCAAAACTAATGTTTGTAAGTAAAAACATACGACCATTTTGCTTATAAATCAGTCCCCTTTGCTTGCGAGTTATAAAGTTTTGGTTGCAAATCAGTCCTCTTTGCTTGCAAATTCTAAAGTTTTGCTTGCAAATCCAACTGCACTTGATGGGCGGGGCCTACGCTGGTGGATGAGAAAAGAGTTTCTATTGGTTGGTTTGACCTGGCTCCAGCACCAGCTACGTCTTCTGCATTCCCCTGTGCTGCTTGGAGGCTAGCCTGTCGCTCTTGAAATGTTTCCCATAAGTAATGAATTGCGCTATATAGCGTTGGCTACAGCCTGCCGTACATTCACAACAGCAAAAACAACACAAGTAATGAATTATAATGCCCTGCTGCTGCAAGCCCACTCAGCAACATGGTTGTCTCTGCTAGTCACGGCCTGAGCAGAGTAGCCTAATGAGTCAGTGGATTACAGGGAGGCGTATACAACGTGGGGCTGTGATTTAAACATTTAGTGTTGCATGGAACTCGCGGTGCCAAAACGTCACGGTTCCTACACAACAGTACTGTCAGCCTTCCACTTGAACCTCAATGTGGCCGGATAGGCCAGTGTATACTTCACGTTGAACTCCTGGAGCTTGCGCTTCACCGCGGTGAAAGCCTTCCTCCTCTCTGCCAGCTCCTTGGTCATGTCGGGGAACACAGAAAGTCGGCATCCTTCCCCCACGCTTTTCTTTCGCCGCTGTAATCACCTTGTCCCTCGCTGACTGTCTCAGGAAACGTATAAGCACCAGTCTCGGAGGCCGGTCTGGGTCCGGCATTAGTGTGAGCGTCCGGTGCACTCTTTCAATCTCAAACTCAGGATCGACACAGACTCTGAGCCCCTCGGCCAAAATCTTCTGAACACAGTTTAACAATGTCCTATTGGTGCCGAAAGTCTCTATCAGGCCAACAAGTCTCACGTTATTTCGTTTGCTATGGTTTTCGAGTATTTGAATGCGTTCCCACATCACCTCCATCTGCTTACTTGTCATGCCTTCAGCCGTGTCCAGCCGTTCTGAGGTCTGCTCCAGATGGACAATACGTGTTTCAGCCTCCCCGAGTCTCTCCTGCATGGCCGCCACCGTTGTTTTTAGCTCAGTCGTTGTCTCCTTAATAGTGGAAACGTCAGTTGCCACAGACTGTAGTGCGGCGTTCACTTTAGTAATTTCTGCAAACAGACTGCTCGGTCGTCTCCTGGATCCACTCAATTTACATATAACTTGTATCAGACTTTCTGTTGATGTAACTTGTAAACTGTGATTTGTTGCTCTTTTCTGTACACGCAACATCTATTGAATGTCTGTCCGTCCTGGAAGAGGGATCCCTACTCTGTGGCTCTTCCTGAGGTTTCTTCCATTGTTTTTTTTACCCTGTTAAAAGTTTTTTTTTCCATCAACATGTGAAGTTTTTCCTCACTCGAATCGAGGGTCTAAGGACAGAGGATGTTGTTCACTGTACAGATTGTAAAGCCCCCTGAGGCAATGTGATTGTGATTTTGGGCTATATAAATAAAATTGATTTGATTTGATTTCGAGACGGGGTGGTGGCTCGCCATTGTCATTACCATCAGGTTGAGCATTGCTCCGGGTGAACACGTGGCCCGTGCTCTTGAAATACTTGGACGCTGACATCTGTAATTCAGTCATTTGCTCCCTCAAAACAGACTAAGACTCTTTGCTCATTCAAACGGCGTAAAAACATACAAGACTGTGAGCCACTAACTAATAATAATTTGCAAATTCACATGTGGGAAAGGTGGAGAGCCTCTAACCAGCCGCCATCTTGTTCGCCGCACCCACGTGACTCTCGAGTATGGATTATTTTACTAAATAAGTCATTGCAAATACCATCATCACACAATAAGAACATTCATTTTGTTGTCTTAAGTGTAATGTTATTTATTATTAGGGGTCCGAGTCGCGGGGGGGTGGCTTGGCCCCCGTTCATAACTGCTTGCAGTTCTAGTTTTTTGTTATTAGGGTTCCTAGCACCGCTGGTCCTAGGAAACGCGTATGCTTGCATGGTCCTAGGAACCCTATTGTAATTGTAAAGATTTTTATGTTTATTTTTATTTTTCTCCGGCTAAAAGTGGTGCCGCAGGATAAACCGTGCAAGGGAGGGCGGTGCAATTTGGAGGGTTGATCCAGACTCCTGCGAATATCTCAGACACAAAAAACTACATATATCCGCCTGCAGGGGGCGCTATAACCTAGGACAACACGTTTTTGCCTATAACTCCCAAACCGTATGACGCACATTCAAACACCTTGTATCCCCAGATTCCCTGAATGGAGCTGAATCACTTTGCGATTGACCACGCCCAAGTTTTTCGCTAAATCGCAAAAACTGGAAAACCTACTTTTTCGAACTCCTCCTTGGGATTTTGTCCGATCCGCGTGAAACTTGGCACGTAAAGACTTCCGGGTGCACCTCCAACATGGCAGCAGCGTAAAGAGTGTGCTCCCCGACTTAAATTTGGGACGCCCTGGAGGAGTATCAATAGGCAGATAAAGTACGTGGCAATTATATAACAGTAAGGGCAAAGAGAATGAAGAGAGGAAAATCGGGCAAAAAGTCTCAAAAACCGGAGTTAAACGTCGACGGAGACGACGAACAATATATGTTAGCATCTGAGCTAACGGGAGAGGACCACAAGCTAACAGAGGCTGCACGATCGAGGGAGACGAGCCCGAGCAGTGGAAAAGAAGTGCCACAGTCCAGTCAAGAAATGGCAAATTTGGAGACAATACTGCGAGAACTACGTGATTTCCGTCGTGAGAACACGGACACTCTCAAGGAAATTAGGGAAGAGCTCAGGGAAACAAATAACAGGATAGACAACGCTGAGACGCGGATAATGGAAGCCGAAGAGCGTCTGCAGCACATTGAGGTCGCCACACTTGAACTCCTGGAGCTACAAAAGCAGTTCGAAAAAAGGTTGGTGGATCAGGAGGGACGGTCGAGGAGGGAAAATATCAGGATTCATGGGGTGAAGGAGGGAGCGGAGGACAACGCCAGGTCTATGATTGACTTTACTGAAACGCTTCTGCGGGAAAAGCTGGAGCTGCCACCGTCTCTTCACCTTCGGATTGAGAGAGCTCACCGGGCTCTAGCGTCGCGTCCACCCCCGGATTCCCCACCGAGATCTATAGTGGTGAGATTCATGA
Organism: Diplodus sargus; assembly: GCA_903131615.1. Taxonomy (NCBI): domain Eukaryota; kingdom Metazoa; phylum Chordata; class Actinopteri; order Spariformes; family Sparidae; genus Diplodus; species Diplodus sargus. The sequence continues at coordinate 186,282 of CAEMYA010000286.1, read as the reverse complement.
GCTTCAGAAACAAAGAAGAGATCATAAAGATCGCGTGGCAGAAAAGAGGTTTTGAGTACGAGGGGAGAAAGGTGTTTCTCGACCATGACTACGCTCCGGAAGTGCTGAAAAAACGCAAAGAATATACGGAGGCAAAAAAAGTTTTGAGAGAGAAGAAAATACGCTTCCAAACACCATTTCCAGCGAAACTAAGGGTGTTCTACGAGGGAGAGGTCCGCGTTTACAGCACGGCTGAAGAGGCGACTGCGGATATGGTGAGGAGAGGGCTTCAGGTGACGGTGGTGAAACCTACAGAGAGTGGCCTGGAAAGTATCAAGCGCCTAACATGGCAGGTCAGTCGAGCAGAGAAGAGCCAAACAACCAGGGAGGTAGATCCCGGATTTAAAGAGAAACTAAAAGCCTTTAAGAGGAACTAAGAAGAGATGTGATGGACAAGTGATCTCAAAAGGAGGACTGAGCAGCCTTTCCCACACTTGGACTGTATACCTAGAAACATTAAGGTCAGAAACGGGCCCCTTCCTCTTTAAGTTGTTTTGATTCATTTAGCTTGGGTTAATCTGAAAGACTATATCTCCCTCTCTTCCTATATTATTTTTGTTTTTAAAAAAAGGAAAAAGTCGGGGCTACTTTTGAGTTGCATTTATGTATTTATTTTTCTTTCATTTTATTTGGAACTTGCTGGTCACAGTATGGACAAAGCTGATTGCAGCACAGAGGGCCCCCTTCTCTTTGAAGGAAGGGGTCATCCCTCAGAGCAGACTTTCCATCAGGACTCATTCAGGGTCAAAATGCAGACCCCACGCATGGAAGTGGTTTCTGGCATCACCAGTTTTTTGGTGAATGTTTGTGTTTTTGGTTATATTATGTTCAAGGCAGTTTGCCATTGTTGTAGCATAAGGGGATTGTATGGAGTGAAAAAAGGTAAATAATGAGTATGGCAACCCAGAAGAAATTACTTAAAATAGCTTCATATAATGTAAATGGGTTACTTAATCCAATTAAAAGGTCCAAGATACTAAGTAAAATGAGAAGGGAAGGGGTCGGCGTTGCTCTATTGCAAGAGATGCACCTGTCAGAGATAGAGCATGGAAAGCTAAAAAGAAATGGGTTTAACCAAGTATTTTTTTCATCATATAACACAGGTCATAGAAGAGGAGTGGCCATTCTGGTATCAGGAAAAATTACCTTTGAAAAACTTTCAGAAATATCAGATAAACAAGGAAGATATGTACTGATTAAGGGGAGACTAGAGGGTGAATTGATCACCATTCTTAATGTGTATGCCCCCCCAGGCTCAGACTGGTTATTTTACAGGCAAATGCTTGATAAAGTGGTATCAGAGGGGGAGGGTATTATGATTTGGGGAGGGGACCTAAATATCAGACTAAACCCAAAGCTTGACTGCTCAACAAGTGGTACACAGAAATCAGGGGTTAATAAGATGTTTGTAAATTTAATGACAGAATTGGGAATAATTGACGTTTGGAGAGAATTAAATCCTAGGGGGAAGGACTATACTTTTTTTTCAGCACCACATCAAATATACTCCAGGATAGATTATTTTTTCATGTTCAGCAAGGACAGTTATAGAATTGAAAAGTGTGAAATTGGAATGAGAGACATATCAGACCATAGCCCAGTATACATGACTCTTACTATGTCAAAAGAAACAAAATCAACACTTTGGAGGCTAAATATAAATGTATTAAAAGAACAAATGAAGGAAGAGTATACCAAAGAAATTCAGATGTATATAAGGGATAACGATAATGGTGAGGTGTCTCCCTCAGTGCTGTGGGACGCGTGTAAAGCTGTGATTAGAGGAAAACTAATCGCTAAATCAACGTATTTGAAAAGGCAAAAACAGGAAAATCTCAATAAATTAGAATCAGAGCTTAAAAAATTGGAAAAAGAACATAAAAAAAATGTGGACGAGAGAATAAACCAAGATATTAAAAGGATTAAGACAGAGATAAATGACATCTTAGCACAGGAGATTGAAAAAAAACTTATGTACATGAAGCAGAGATACTACGAAGCAGGAAGTAAATCTACAAAACTGTTGGCCTACAGATTGAAAAAGCAAATGGCAAATAATAACATCTACAAAATTAGGGACTCTGCTACAAATTTACTAAAAAATAAGACAGAAGAGATACAGAAATGTTTTGAATCATATTATAAGAATCTGTATTCCCAACCAAAAATAAATAATAAACATCAGATAGCCACATGGCTGGATTCCTTAAATTTACATAAGGTGACAGAGGCCCAGAATTCAGCTCTGACAAAGGAAATCACAGCAGAAGAAATAAACTCAGCTATTTCAAAGCTGAAGACAAACAAGGCCCCGGGCACTGATGGATACACCTCGGAGTTCTATAAAGTGCTCAGAGAACCATTGATCCCCTTGCTAAAGAATGCATTTAATTGGGTGCTAAAAGAGGGAGAAATCCCAATCTCTTGGAGGGAAGCTTACATTTCGGTTATCCCGAAGGAAGGGAAGGACAAAATGGAGTGCTCTAATTATAGACCAATAAGTGTCCTTAACCAGGACTATAGACTTTTCACCGCTATTTTAGCTAGACGCTTAGAAACAATTTTACCAGACATTATTCACCAGGACTAAGCGGACGAAAATGGATGGATGGATTATTCACCAGGACCAGACGGGCTTTATAAAGCAGAGACAGACACAAGACAATATCCGACGTACATTACATATTATGCAAAGCATTATTAAAAAACGAATAGAAGCAATAATATTAGGACTTGACGCAGAAAAAGCATTTGACTCTGTCTGGTGGGATTTCTTATATATGGTGCTGAAGCAATTTGGTTTTCATGAGACGTTTGTCAAGACGATACAATCTCTGTATAATAAACCTACAGCCAGGATTAGAATTAACGGGAATCTTTCAAACTCTTTCATGTTAGAGCGTGGGTGTCGCCAAGGCTGTTCAATTAGCCCACTCCTATTTGCTCTATATTTGGAACCCCTGAGTCAATGGATGAAACAAATTTCTGTAGCTAGCTATAAACATGTAAACTGATATCTCGGTCAAAATAAATGCTATTAACACCAAATTTAGGATCCTTAGTTGCTATGACACTGGGAAGGGATGAGCCGAATTTTGCGATGTTTGGCCACTAGGGGGCGCTAAAAATATGGGAAGTTTATATCTCTTGAACGGCTACACCAATTTTTACCAAATTTGGTCGGTATGATGTAGGGCCAATCCTGAGTTCATATCTTGAAGGTGGTCATGACTGGTCCATGTGGGCGTGGCTTATTACAAGATAAACAACAAACACTAATTTCTGCCAAACTATCATGCTGACAGCTTTGAAATTTATGTGGTACATAAAGAATAGGACATAGTTCTTCCATACCAAAAATTGCACATGTACTCCACTAGGTGGTGCTATAATGGATGCAATCGCGTTTTTGCCTGTAACTTCCACATTTAAAATAACACATTCGCAAACCTTATATCCATATGTTCCCTGAATAGAGCTGGGTTTTCATAGGACACGCCCACTTCTGCTACATATTTCGTTCGCTAAATAGCCACATATGGAAAACCTACTTTTTCAAACTCCTCCGTGGGATTTTGTCCGATCTGCATGAAACTTGGCACGTCCGCTTTTCAGCTTGACCTGATCTAAAGTTATCAAAAGAATTTTGCTCGGTCAAAAAATGCGCAAATTATTAACAAACACATTTCTGTAGCTAGCTATAAAAATGGAAACGGTTTGATATCTCGGTCAAACTACATGCTATTAACACCAAATTTGAGATCCTTGGTTGCCATGAGACTGGAAAGGGATGAGATGAATTTCGTGGATTTTGTCCTCTAGGGGGCACTAAAAATATGGAAAGTTTATATCTTTTGAACGGCTACACCGATTTTTTTACGAAATTTAGTCGTATTATGTAGGGCCAATCCTGAGGCCATATCTTCAAGGTGGTCATGACTGGTCAATGTGGGCGTGGCTTATTACAACAAATTCAAATCGGCACACATTCAGCCTTTTGCACTTCCAGTGCATTTCCCATTACAGTGAATACCACGGCTCAGACGTTGGCCTGTGTCCTCACTTTTGCCCCAAGCCCATCATCCTTTGGGGCCAACTTCTGCCAGCTCTGCGGTGCATGGGGTCTGAGTCACGCGGGGGGCTTTGCCCCCATTCATAACTGCTTGCAGTTCTAGTTATTTTTCTTTTTCATGATCTTAATAGAATCATGTTAGACAATCAGTGCTTGTCAGAAATACAGTGTGTACATCTGTTCTGTACTTAGTAAATTTAACATTTCACTCTAAAAAATAAAATCAGGAAAAATCTATTATTCACTACATTGTGGTGACAGTTTCACGGAATTTGAAACATCAACTGAATTGAAATAATGTCTGTAAAAGCACATTAAGTCTGAGCTTTGTGCCTCTTTACCGCACACACAGCAACTTGTCCATGTGTGCTAATGTTCCAATTTAAAAGAGTTATAAAGTGACAACAGGTTGGACTGCCAGAAATCAGAACAATTCTGGAGTTAAAATGTTTAAAGGAAGGATACAACTAGGGCTGCAATGATTAGTCGACATAATCGACAATAAAAATTTGTCGATGAGAAATTTTTGCGTCAACGCGTCGTATTTATTATCGTTATTATTATCATAATTTTTTTTTAAAAAGATTTGAGCCGGAGCAAATTGCTTCAGCACTGCTACTAGAATGTGCACCATAGTGTGGCATAGAAGAAGAAGACAGTTCGCAGAAAAAGAAGCAGAGTCAGCAGCAGAAGAATATGAATGATGGGGGAACATGTTGAGGAGAGCAGGGAAGCGAGACCAAACACATCCAAAGTGTGCAAACATTTTCAGTAGGTAACCTCCTATCTTCAATATCTGTCTATAAAAGCAAGGAACCTCTGTCTGTCTGTGTGTATGTGTGTGTGTGTGTATGTGTGTGTGTGAAATATCTCTGCGGATCAGGATCAGACTGACCTGAGAGTTTCAACATGGCTGCTGCTTGGTTCAAGGGTGTGCCATGCGGATTTATTTGGATTACAATGATACCGTTTATGAATTATTTCATAAATGCTTTATATATTCTGGAGCATAGTCTATCGGAGACCCCACAGTGACATGCGCATTAGAGCCAGTCACTGCAGAGCTCAGGACTACGACACACATTAAGAAACAAGCGGATGTATACCTGCGGCAGCGCGGCAGAGTTAGACGGCGGTTCGGTCCCGTTCTGTTCTGTGCATGATCTAAACTGACTGTTGTGGATTAATGTGACTAAACAAGACCGGGCCGGTCTGTTCGGGTCTGAGGAGATGCGGAGACGCGCGGAAAAACAAAGTGGAATCAGAATCTGTGGATGTTCGTGTGTAGCTAGCTGCTAGCCGCTAACCAACCTACACGGCCCAACTCCCGAGTCGATGGACCGGACGCGACCTGTCCAAAACCGGACTTAGGGTAAATAATGTCCGCCACGCTTTTTCGTGAACATTGCCGTCACCTTTGCTTTGTGTGTGGTGCAGAAGAAACGGTAAAAATGGGCTTTTGTCACCAAAGTGTTTAAGCAGCAAGTTTGGTTGTAGAGCAACAGGAAGTTGTGGGAGGGACGTCGGCGGATGATTGACAGGCAACGACGGCTGGTGTACTGACAGCGATATTGACATTTAGCAAGCTTGGAGTGTATAGTAGTGTGTTACATAGTGTTTGGTGTCGTGTGTTTAGTGTGTAGTGGAGTCGATTTTTTGTTTAATGAGTCAAAACAGAAGAAGCTGAATTTGAAGCAGGCAGTGCAGCTCTTCATTCAGCTGGAAGGAGCTCAGGCAGACCTGAGCATTGCCTGCATTTAAATGTAAATAGTTAAACAGAACTTTGTACATTTTTAAAATGTATGCACATATTCAGCAAACAACAATTTATATTTACATTATAAGTAATAAAAAATGGTTTGTTAAACATATTTGTGGTTTTCACAGTAAAAAATAACTTTTTCTACTCAGATTTTATGTTTTCTTTTGTGATTTTAGGTCTATTGTGTTAATACAATATGTCAAAATGAAAAAATAACTGTACAGTCACACATGTGAGGTTGTGCTGAAAATAATCACACCAAGTAAATAGTTTTTAAGGTGAAATATAATGGCAAAATCAAAAATAGTCAAAAACGAACAATTATACCCTGGAATATCGGATTTCATAACAAACCTAAATATCCCTGACGTTCCACCTTCAAACAGCCTCATTTGGCCATCAGTGAAAGTGCTTCTTAACCTCCCACTTTTCTATAGGAACACATATTTCCTACGGGCACTGCACTAGTATGATATTAAATTTACATGTGAGCTTAGATTGGGTCCAAAGAAATCAAGCCCGACCTGATCCCATGCACGTTGAGTCCTAGCCCGGCCCGGCCAGACATATAAGCTGTAATTATGAGCTGACCACTTTTCTCAGTAATGAGTAATCTACCGCTTTGACATTTCCAAACCAGTAATCAGATTAAAGTTACTTATTCAAGTCACTGTGCGTTACAATAACTTTTGTCATTTTCCTTAATAATTTTTTATTTTTTTTTCTGGGGTCTCATTTTTTCTTCTTTGCCTGGACCAGTAGCCCTTTTTACACAGCGTCGCCACATTAACTCCGCAGCGGTGGTTCGGCAATTCTCCGCCGATGGTCATTCACACAGAGCGAAGCATCTCCGCCTTAAAGATGAACCGCTGTGTAATCCACACAGAAAGCCTTGCGTCTCAGGGAGTGATGTCACGTGTGCGACAAGTCACGTTTTCAGCATGAGGACAACTCAAGTGTAACACCACGTAGCGACTCAAACAACAATGGAGGGAGCAGAGAGATGCACATTTTGTAGCTGGAAACTTTCATTATTTTGAGTAATAAAAAAAAAACATGCTGGGGTAGAGAATCTAAACTCACAAATCAAACTGAAATGGATTTGCATTTTTTTAGACATTCATCCATTAGTGTGTAACCAAAGAGTGTGGTTGTGCTGCCCCATGTCAGACAAGAGGCCGACTGGAGACCAGCTCTTTGAATACATTCATTGGTTAATAATGTGTATAGAAGGGTGGCCAGTAAAATCGACTATGAAAAAATAATTCAAATTTGCAAATAAGAGGTTTCTGTCCGACAGCAACAATATCAGTAATAATTCATGTGTAGGATATTAAATCAGTACAAAACAGTAATAATAATAATTGGATAAAACACTGAATAGTAAACCTCCACTTAATGCAATGATTTATAACATAATTCATTTGTATGATAAGTAATCAATTAAAAACTGTAATAATTAGTATTAATTAGTTCAATTGACATATTAAAAATCCAGTTGTGTTTCAAAATATTATGTTTTCAAATGCATGTTTCATGGGTTTTTAATTTGCTCTGAGAATATGAGGTAAAACCAAAGTCGAAACAGATGCTGCCAAATAATCGCAACTAATCGATGGATTAGTCGACAACCAAAATAATGGTTAGTTGCAGCCCTAGATACAACTATGCCTGACTAAAATCTGTATGAATTTAATCTGTAGTATATAGAAGTTTACACCACAAGGAGTCTTGGAGCAGTGACTCTGGTGAGTCAGTTGTCAGGGGAGTCTGTTTAAAGCCCCTTCAAGTTTTAATTACTGATTTTCAGTGCCAGTGTATGGTTAATTATATAGCAAGAGGAAGCAGTTTGATATATTACTGTGCTGATATTTTTTCCCGACCCCTAATCGATATCGTGACAATGTTGTAGGGATACTGTTGTTTCTTTGACAGGAATCAGTGGGCAAAGATGAGTATCAGAACAAGTAGAACAGTCTGTTGAGTTCAGAAAATGAAATTTTTTTACTGTCATGCAGCCTTTGAAACCAGGAAAATACAATACTTAGGATATATCATGATATGACAATACCCAAAATCATAGACCATCTTTATATCTTTATATTGCCAAGCCCTAATTTCATTTAATTGATAATGTGTTCAGTAAATACGAACCTGAAAGCAGAGCTTCTGCAAGTTGTACCTCAGCTTAAGGCGTGTTGAAGTGAAGCCCCTGTTTTATAATGTTGTTTTAATACCTACAGTACATCAGTTGATACTAAGCTTACATGGTGCATACTGAATACATTTGCATGTAATTAATTAGTACAAACTATCTTGTGTCACAGCCACTGTGGGTTTATCTGGCCTGGGTGCTAAGTGACTGACAACAGAATGAAATATTAATTATGTCCATGAGCTAATCATTCACTAATTGCAAAACCACATCATTTTCATGATAAATCCCACAGTCTTTTTGTCTTATATGTATAAAATGTAGTTTATGTAGGTGGACTATCATTTGGAATGATACAACAATTTTGCTAACCCTAACCCAATGATTCACATAATACTACAAGAAAGTAGTCATGTGCTGTGTGTTTTTTGTTTTGAGATCAAATCAAATCAAATATAAACAGATGCATAGATTTCACAAGTGTTTCTTCAGTAGAATATTAACTCTCCTGTAAACTACTCCCCACTACTGCTGTAACAAAATAATTTCCCTGTCTGGGATCATTAAAGTAATTCAATCAATCTATCAATCTATCTATCTATCTATCTATCTAAACTTTCAGCATTCCTTTACCTTCACACCCTCTGCTCTGGTCTTTTTGTCTCCATCCTCTTTCCACTGTGAATAATAGATGGCAGGGAGAACGAACACTGAGGACGGATTTGCATTACTGAGTCAGAGATTGAGTTACAAACTGACCCAGATTGTGTTGGCAGAAACTGCTTTGTACCCTGACATGGCGTACAGGTTGATGTTGGGCTTTGTCATGGCTCATGGCAGCACATAGTGATGAGTCAGTCATAGTGCGTCATCACAGTGCGTGATGGTGACTTACTGTACAAACAACATGCCTTTCCTGCCAGGAACGACTCCTCCAGCTGTGAATCTTTGATTGATTTTCTTTCACAGAAATAAATTCAAAGCACATACAAAAGAAGCCTGTTTATAACTCATGCTCACTTTAACCACCTCTCTCTCTCTCAGTTTAACAGCAATATTGCCAAAGCATCTTATCCAAACATTCGGACATTAACAATCACTTAACATAAACATAAACATAAACATATACATCTCTCTCTCTCTCTCTCTCTCTCTCTCTCTCTCTCTCTCTCTCTCAATTCAATTCAATTGGCATTATTGGCATGAGGTAACACTGTACATATTGCCAAAGCAAGCGTTTGTAATTCAAAATAATAATAATAACAATAAAGGAAAACAAGATTTACAATAAATTAGTTATACTGTATGTATGGTATGGATAACTTATGATTGACTCAATCACAGTCATAGTCTAATCAACCAATCTCATTCAATAACAATCAATAAGTAATCAATAACAGTGACACAATCAATTAATCAGTTTGTGTCAACTAAAAATGTCATTAAAACAGTAGTAAACAAGCTACAGTTCAAACAAGTAGTCTGTTGTCAACAGTAATAACAAAAAGAAGAAAACAACAGATAACAAAAATGATTGTCACTTCCTGTCTCTCAGTCCATGGCAGGCACAACGACTGTGGAAGTGTGTGTGTGTGTGTGTGTGTGTGTGTGTGTGTGTGTGTGTGTGTGTGTGGGTGGGTTGGGTTGGTGGTGGTGGTGGTGTGTGTGTGTAAGTCCCCAATAAAGACTACAAAGATGGCCGAACGTGGCTTGGGAAGTCACGTTCACCGGACTACAAATTAGTGGGCCTGATTTAGGAAGTCTCGTCGAAGAGACTACAGGAAACACTGGACGTGACTTTGTGTCATGCGAGAACGCGAATTCCGAGGGGATGAATTCAGATTCACTGATTCATGTACCTGGAATTCAAAAATGGCAGCAGTGACTTTATCGACCAAAGGTGATCACTACACGTGCGCGCGAGGTTTGAACAAAGGCAGCGGTTGCGCCGTCTTTGATCTCATGTGCGGTTTGGTCACACGAGGGTTGAATTTACAGGGATGATACCCACAGTTCCAAAATGGTAGAAGTCCGTCTTTACAGTCAATAAAGGGAATATGCTGGACCCACGTCTTATGTTATAGCGGGGTTGTTAACTATAAGTTACAACAGGTCGCCCAAAACAGTTTGTGTATTTCGGTGTGTGTGTGTGTGTGTGTGTGTGTGTGTGTGTGTGTGTGTTAGTAAAAGAGAGAAGAAGCTAAGCGGGGCTTAGCAGGCAACAAAGAAACAAACAAACGACCTTGTGGTGCACAGCGGTCGTCTCTCCTTCGAACATTGGCCGGCAAGCAAATCGAAGTTCGTTTGTTGTCCGCTGATCGAGCTGGAATACGACGTATTGTGGTCACACACGGCAGCAAGACTATACAGGCTGGATTAGCCTGAACGAGCTCCTAGCGAGCGTAGCAAACACAGTTAGCACAGAGTACAGGTAACCATAAATCGGACTCGGACTACATACGCCTCCACCCAGGTTCCTGTTTGGCTTGCTTGTGTTTTGATGTTGCTAGCTTTGTGAAGGAAATTGTTGTTTGTTAAAGTAGGTGGTTTGTTCTCTGGAGTAAGCTTTAATAAACACTGTTGACTTTAACTGAGCAGCATCTGTGATTATTTTGCACAATCCCATATTGTAATAACTGCTGGTTGAGATGGCCTGTGCTCGGATTCACGCCTTCCCTCTTGTCTAATTATTGATAATTTCATAATATTGACAAGTTGACCAATTTTCAGGCTATGAGACTTAAAGGTAAATCATTTGATTATTGATCCCTGATTCCAGGGTGGTGCCCCGTGTTCATTAATGACTCATAGTTACCAAGGTTTCATTAATCAACTATAATAATAAAGATTCCCAACAAATGCCCCGTGTGAGGACATCTTATTACCAGCTTTATTGCAATATTTGTGCAATAATCCAGTTATGAATTTTTAATTTTTTTTTTCTTTTTTTTTTCTTTCTCTTTTTCAAGCTGCCAGATAAAGCCAAGTGTGGTGTGTGAAGCACATTTTGTGTGCAGTAGTGTTGTTGTTGTTAGTGTTGTTGAGTTGTTAGTAAATTAGTTTGTGCAACAAAGTAACGGCCTGTTGCAAGATTTATTTTAAACACTTGTAGCTATTGCCCCAGAGGTGCAGAGATCACCTCAGCGACCATTCACAGGGTCAGTACTGTGTGGGAGCAATTAGCATAGATACCTATTGTCTGTAGGTCGTAAGTCGCAGGTACACCTCTCACCTGTGCATCAGCACCAGTGTAACCAGTCACACATAAGCCAACTAACCCACAAGGAGGGTTAATCTTTGCTACCAGACGAAGATGAGTAGCACTAGACTCCATGAGTCAGAAGCGGAAGCTTCTAATGAGCCAGCCCCAAAAGATGCAGTTGCTGGACTCATATCCCCCTCTGTAGAGGAGAGAAACTATTAAGATAGTTACAGCATCGAGACGTGTGTTAAAAAAATTGAGGAGCTCATAAGCTTTGTCAATAACCCTGCTGGGAAGCAGACGCGCACAAAAGTGGTATTTTGGGCCAGCTCACGCTGTTGTATCAGCGTACAGGGGAATTACTGACCAAAAAGAATTCCCACTTGCAGCAGGAGGAATCCCATTTGCAGCAGGAGAAATCCCGGTGGCTGCAGGAGAAATCCCGGTGGCTGCAGCAGAAATCCCAGTGGCTGCAGGAGAAATCCCAGTGGCAGCAGGAAGCCAGGGAGCTAAGAAGTGCTGCTGCACTGGCACAAATGGTGCAGGACCAGCCAGCACATGAGGGCTCTGAGTATGACTCAGAACCACCAGAGGTTGATGAGGTAACACAAGCAGAGATTGATCAGGGTCACAAGAAAAGGGCTACCCTTCGGCGACGGATGAGGCCGGTACAGCCTCACAGACAGCTACCCTCAGTCACGAGCCTGACAAGGGGGGAGGGGGGCCAAGCCACCCACAGAGCGTCTGTTGATCTCGGTTCACCGGATCACTATGGGCCGCCCGCCAGAAACCGCCTCCCAGATAGATGGACTCCGCCCCCAGGTAGTGTTCCTCCGCTAAGCCTAAGTCGCAGCCCGTTACACTTTGATGACCCACTGGCACCAGCCTACAGGGGTAGGGACAGGTATTACCAGTCCCAGCATAAGACGATCGGGTTTGGTCCTCCGCATACTGGTGAGTTTTACCCACACCATGGTGCCCCACACTACGGTGTCCCACGCTACGGCAGCCCATACTATGGTGGCTACGGAGACATGTTATCAGATGACTCCAATGACCCTTACACCCCTCAGGAATACGGCATGCGGACCCGTCAGATAGAGTCCCTCGCCAGGGACATCGAACGCTTCGATCCTGGCAATAGAGACTCTAATGTTGATGATTACATAAGAGAGCTCAAACGTGTTCTCCTTGATCTGCCGAACCCAACCACCCGCGAAAAGCTTAAGCTCAAGCTCCTCTGGAAGACCACTTCCAGGAGTGTCCATGTTTTCATGGAACAACTCCCACCTTGTATCAGAGACCATTTCTCTGCGTCCTGCAAGGCTTTACAGGAAGAGTCCTCTCTGTATACTAGTCCCACCTCTTCCGCCATGAATGCGTTTGCTGTTGTCCAGAAGAAGCAAGAGACTCCCAAGGAGTACTACTGGCGCCTGAGAGCGGCGTACTTCCAGGGCCGCAATACACCCGGGTTAGAGGAAGAGCCTTACTTCAAGTCACTCTTCATGCACAACCTTCATGAAAGCATCCGCAATCAAGTGGAGCTGTATTGTTGAACCAGGGACCTCAGTATGCTCGATATCAAGAGATATTCGATGATGGTGTGGGAGGTTCAGGCTCGCCCAAGCCGAAAGCCAGAGAGCCAGGACGTGAGAGTTCTGGGGATCCAAACATCTGAGAAAGGGGATTTAGAACCAGAAGGCAAAAATACAAAATAAACAAAATAGGCAACAGCACCAGTGGTACGGAAACCAGTTCAGGCCAGCACAACGAGACGTTGCAGGTCCGAGGAACTGGAGTGATCGGAGAACCAAGAATGGTAAGTATCAGGCGAAACATTCTTACCACGCCCACAAGGAGAGTCAGCAGCTAGTCACCGCCGACAATTCACAAACAGCCTTCCTCCCACAGATTCCAAAAGGGGGCCAGATCACGAACCCCCGCCACAATGACTAGGCGTAACTGCTTCCTTCTCTACCACTAAGGTTTACCTTGTGGGTTTGGAGAGAGGAGCAGGTAAAGCCGCAAGTCTCCCTGAAAAGGGCATCCCAGCCCCTGCATCCCAGCATAGTTTGGTGCAGGAACAGTCTGCAGATGGGGACTCTGAGTATCACTCAGAGCCAATAGAGGCTGACGATGCCACTCGCAGGCATCAGCCCCCAGACCCTCAGGCAGCCAAGACAGAGAAACAGTCCGACGTTGGTCGGCCAGTGAGTGCCACCGTCAAAGAACGCCAGACGGACTTAACGAGAGGGGACCATGACCCTCTCAGAGGCCACCTACTGGATAGAAGAGCTCCACTCCCGGATAATGTTCCTCAGTCAGATCTGAGTCCCGGGTTTGGACCCCCGTCCACCGGGGAGCCTCACTTACAGAATGGCCCCCGCTATAGTGACCCACACTGTAGCAACCACAGGAAGCTTAGGCCCGTTTGGAAGAGCCAAGACACAAGAGTCCTGGGGATCCAAACACCTGAGAGGACAAACTTGAGACTCGGAGGCAACGAGATGCCTCGTGCTAAGTTTGTTCCTCGTAGGAGACCCCCAGGACGACCACCAGACCCGGAGGATAGGCAACAGAACCAGGGGGGTGGCAATTACATTAGGAGGACAGACCTGGTCCTCCTAATTTCAGGACAGACCAACACATTGCCACTACATGACCTCAGTACTCCCGGAGGACTGAGAAGAGCTTACTAATCATTTGCTAACAACCACATTTCCTCTTCTTCATCCATCTTTCCCTTTCTTCTTTGTGTTTTTGTGTTTTTGGTGCTTTAAAGGAAATGCTGAATGTGTTGTTTGTTAAAATCTTTTAGATAAGCTAGGGACAGTTAAGAACCTTCAGCCCAGACTTTCCTCTCTGTCAATGCCCAGACATTAGCCTCTGAATCGCTTTGAACTGAACTGTTTTGAACTGAACTGCTTTGAACTGAACTGAACCGAACTGAATTGTGAAATCATAATCACTCTCTCATCTCAAGGACATGTGGATTATACAACCGCCCGTGTTTTCTGGACTTAAGGACGGTTAGGCCCTTGGGTTGCTCCGAAGGCCGTGGCCAGCACCCCGCCCTTCGGACCAAAGGGGGGACTGTTGGGCCTTGTGCCTCCATATACAGGTCTCAAACAAAGAGAAGGCCTGTAGTTGAAACCAGAAGCTTAAACTAGTAGTTGCTCAACCACGAGGACTACAGAACAAAGAACAGGAAAAAGGCTGACCAGGTGTGAAAAACGTGACCACGTTGAACTGCCTCAAAGACGTCACCCGGTCCCTGTTGGCTGTGAGCCAGGAAGCTCTGCCAGGATCACAATGACGTCACACCCACGTTAAAAGGTCACGCAGCAACTTCTGCTGTTTGTATCCCTGGGAGCTTCTGCTGTCATGAGACCTCAGTTTCACGCAGCTGTTACCATAAGGGTACAACGTTTTTTTTTTTCAATTTTTCATCTTTGCTTGAGCTAATTTCAGTTTCCTCCTCACTGGACGAGACAGAGACTGTTTTTGTTTCACTTTCATTTTTGTTCGGACGTTCGTCAGAATTGTTTTGGATCCCGAGAGGAACGCTGCACAACCCAGCCGTTCCTTCATTACCTGCAGAAGGAAGAAAAGAATCTTCAGAAGGAACGAGACCGTCCCTTCCATTAAGTCGACCGATTCAACCCTCGTATGACCAAATCGCACATGAGATCAAAGACGGCGCAACCACTGCCTTTGTTCAAACCTCGCGCGCACGTGTAGTGATCACCTTTGGTCGATATAATCACTGCCGCCATTTTTGAATTCCAGGTACATGAATCAGTGAATCTGAATTCATCCTCTCGGAATTCGCGTTCTCGCGTAACACAAAGTCACGTCCAGTGTTTCCTGTAGTCTCTTCGACGAGACTTCCTAAATCAGGCCCACTAATTTGTAGTCCGGTGAACGTGACTTCCCAAGCCACGTTCGGCCATCTTTGTAGTCTTTATTGGACACACACACACACACACACACACACACACATCTTTGATTATTTTGCACAGTCCCATATTGTAATAACTGCTGGCTGAGATGGCCAGTGCTCGGATTCACGCCTTCCCTCTTGTCTAATTATTGATAATTTCATAACATTGACCAATTTTCAATTTCAATTTTCAGGCTATGAGACTTAAAGGTAAATCATTTGATTATTGATGCCTGATTCCAGGGTGGTGCCCCGTGTTCATTAATGACTTATAGTTACCTAGGTTTCATTAATCAACTATAATATTTTTTGATGAATTAATAATAATATTAATTAATAATCAATAATCAATAACGATTCCCAACATCTCCATTCTTATAAAGTGGTGTTATTAAACCTTTATTCCATATGTCAGGAAAAGTGCCAACTGCTAGAATTATATAAAAAAGTTTGAGTATAGCCAATTTTAATTTATGGTCAGAATATGTGATCATTTCATTAAGGATGCTGTCGACTCCACGGGCCTTTTTAGCTTTCAGGGAATGGATGCTTTCCATCAGTTCCTCCTCTGTTATGGAAGCATCTAGAGGGTTTTGGTTGTCTTTAATTACTAATTCTAAAGTTTTCCACTTGGCATGTGTTTTGTTTTGGTCACTGTTCTTTGCAAAATTGCTGTATAATTCAGTAAAATGATTCATCCAAATGTTGCCATTTTGTATTGCCAATTGATCTTGTTGTGTATTGTTTAGAGTGTTCCACTTCTGCCAGAACTGGTTTGACTCTAAAAATTCTTCTATTTCAGAGAGCTGGGTTCTGGTGTGTTGGTCTTTCTTAGCTCTCAGTGTGAGTTTATATTGTTTTAAGGCGTCGTAGTAATGAAAGCGTATATTTTGATTATTTGGGTCTCTGTTTTTCATTTGATAACTTTCTTAAAGTTTTCCTCATATTTTAGCAGTCATTGTCAAACCATTTGTTATTGTGTGTTTGTTTTGGTTTATGATTAGATGTTTTCAAGTGTGATAACTTTGCCGATTGATCAAAAATTGCATTAATTTTGCCCACAGCAGTGTTTACACCATCATTATTATGGGGAAATATTTCAGAAAGAAATAAGTCGATTGAATATTGGATTTTGGAATTTTCAAATGCCTTTTGGTAGTTCTCCATGCTGTCTGATTTCCATCTGTATGAATGTGTGGTATTGTACAGTTCATTGGGTTTGGAGGCCTCATAGTTAGTGTGTTCCCTCTTCAGATAAACCGTGATCTTGCTGTGGTCCGAGAGGGGTGTGAGTGGGTTGACTGTAAAAGCTCTGAGAGACATTGGGTCCAGATCTGTTATGGCATAGTCTACCGTACTACTGCCAAGAGCTGAACTAAATGTGTAACGGCCCAGAGAGTCTCCTCGTAACCTACCATTGACTATATACAGACCCAGCGTGCGGCAGAGCTGTAAAAGCTGGGTACCGCTTGTGTTAGTAATTTTATCAAAATTGTGTCTTGGGGGGAGTTCAGGGAGAGGAAAGCAGGTGTCTCCAGGTAGGCCTAAGTGCTGATCTCCCTGGATGTTTATAGTGTCAGCTTTCTCTCCAGTTCTAGCATTTAGGTCCCCACAGACTAGCACATTTCCTAAAGTTTTAAATTGGTTTATTTCCCCTTCTAGAGTGGAACAAATATCTTCATTATAGTAGGGAGATTCTGAGGGGGGTATTTAAATAGCAGATAGGTAGACATGTTGGTCTGCACATATTATTTCTTTGTTAATTTTCATCCAAATATAGGATTCTACTTTTTTGATAATTTCAATTGAATGGGTTAGTTCTGATCTATACCAAATAATCATGCCTCCTGAGTCCCTACCCTGGGTTACTGTTTGGAAAGTTCCCTGAAGTCTCGGCCAGGAGAGCTTGCAGTCGCCGGTGATTTATTTTCATCACAAACATTCCGTGAGTTAAAGTCTTTGCCGGTGACAAACGCTGTTTTCTGAGCAGAAATGTGATGAGGAGTCGGGAGGACAGGCGGAGGACGGACAGGAGGACAGACGCTTCTCCACGTACAGCTGTGGTATTTGTTTTGTCGGCTGCGGCGGCGTGGCCACATTATGCCGGTGGGACCCGCCGTCAGCGACGGAGAGGGATGGCTGCGGCGGAGCGGCCACAATATGCCGGTGGGACCCGCCGTCAGCAGGACGGAGAGGGTCGGCTACGGCGGCTATATTATGCCGATGGCACCCGCCGTCAGCGACAGAGAGGGTCGGCGGCTGCGGCGGCGCGGCCACCTTATGCCGGTGGGACCCGCCGTCAGCGGGACGGAGAGGGTCGGCTGCGGCGGCCACATTATGCCGGTGGGAGGAGAGGATGCAAGCCGGGGACGGAGAGGATCGGTTCGGCCCCAGTGACCAGCGTTAACGAATTCTGCAGAAATCCAGACTTTACCTGGTTAACAGTTGCTGAAACGATCAGGGGTAAAGTGGACACTGCAGAGACGGGTGTTGGTAGTGATGTTTAACTCCCCACAGTAACATTAGCTTCTCTTGACAAAATCGATCCACCGTTACCTTACGTTGTCATCCGAAGGAAACTTAAATAAGCCAACAGCGCCGTCACCCTGCACACTGTGGCATCCAGGAAAGATGCAGAGCGATGTGGAGGGGACATGACGGTTTAGCTGACTGGTTGGCTGGTTAACTAACAATGCTATCCAAGACTGGAGAGCGAGTGGGAGAACCTCTGAAGGTGACGCGCTGAACGTATTTATACCACTTCCGCAGGAGGGCCGGGTTTATACGTTACGTAACGCGGCCATGATTTTAGACCCGCCCATTAAATCCTGAACACAGAAATGTTGAAAAACAGTTTGTGAGCCTAGCTCCAAAATTAAATTATAAATGGTCGAATGGCTTTTACATGTTTTAAGTAAACACATTTATGACTTGTTTAATGTGTTTAGAAGAAAAGGGCTGATTTTGCTTTACACAGACTTTAATTGATGGAATAATAATCTCAACGAAACCGGAAGGACAACCAGTGGAACTGTCTCCCCTGTACCATGTCTCTTGTAAGACGGTGATATCAGAGTCTTTTACTTCTCTAATAAAATCTGGATTTTGGCTTTTTAATCCAAAAGCAGATGATCTAAGGCCTTGAATGTTCCAACATGTTATTTGA
>CAEMYA010000286.1:135678-167845 GCA_903131615.1 Diplodus sargus | reverse complement strand
GTATGTATGTATGTATATGATTTTATCTCAAACATTTTACGATTCTGTCTCTGCTCTTCTATTACTTAGCTATAAGGTTAGAGCAGAGCAGGTGTAGCATGTACTGTATCTGCCTCAGGTCACCAGGGGTGGGGGTGCTGCTCCTCTCACAACCTCAGCATAGTTCCGTTCAGTAGGCTGGGGTGCCTGTAGAGCTGGCTGTATTGCTGGAAGTAGGCGGGGGCGGGGGGGTCTAGGTTGTGGGGGCCTGTGTTGACTTGGTTGTGAGATGTGCTGGTGATGCTGGTGATCTTGGGGGGGCTGGGGTGTTCTGGGTATTCTTGCTGCGAGTCTGGGCTGGTGGTGTCTCGGAGCTATGGGAGGTCTGGGAGGTCTAGAAGGTCCGGGAGATCTGGGAGGCCTAGAAGGTCTGGGTGGGGTCTGTGCTGGCCGATTGCTCCTCTGAGCGGTGGTGAGGTTCCTGCTGAAGGCGATGTCCTTCAGGGTCTTGGCCAGGATGGGGACTGCTTCTCTGTACAGGTGTACGTGGTCAAACAGGCAGTCTGGTAGTATTGGGTGGTGAGCCAGGAACAGGTTGGGTTTCAGGGCACAGTCGCTGGAGACGCTGGCGTTCACCCTGTGTATGGTGTGGGGGTGGAAGTCTCTTCTTGGCAGCAGGGTGGATATGATGATTTTGCTGGTTGGGAAGGTGGTAGAGGCTTTTTCAATAATTCTGTGCGAGTCTGCCTATCTCTCCTGTCGGGACCTTAGGTCGTTGGTGCCTGTGTGGATGATAATATGGTTGGGGGATCCCAGCTCAGCCACGGTCAAGAGCTCCAGGGCTCTCTGGGTGTTAGGGCACCAGATCTTCTCAACGCTATGTCTCGGGAAAAGTGTCTGTTCATCCAGAAACTTCCCATTGGAGTCCATGAGCAGGATAAATTCAGCCCTTCTGCCTCTGTGTGCCTGTGCAGTCTCAGTGGAGTGTGGAGTTGAATCCACTGGTGCTGGGGTGGGAGCATGGCTGTGGCTGGAGGCCGGAGCTGGTTGCGTGAGCTCCCAGGGGTAGTGCTGTGTGGAGTCTGAACAGGTGCAGGGCTGGTTTGGGTGGGGATAGTCTGTCTCTGAGGGGTGGCTGTGGGTAGACAGCATTGTGATTTCAGGCTCTCCTGTAGACTGAGCAGAGTTCTGTCCCTCTCCAGCAGCTCCTCTCTCAGTGCTGCTATCTCTGCCTTACAGCTGTCTCTGTCGCTTCTCAGCTGCTTCACCTCCTCACTGAGGTAGTCCAGCTGTCTGCTATGACTGGTTCTGTCCTGCTGAAACTCTCTCAACCGAGCGTTGAGTATGTCCTCCTGTTCTCTCCTGAAGATGGTCAGGGTTTTCTGGAAGGACGAAGAGTTAGGCTGCTGTTGGTCCAGCTGCTCCCTGAGCTGTACCAGCTCTATCTCCATCTGGGAGAACTGTTCCCTCATGATGTTCAGAGCCTCTGAGTGCTCCAGTAGGGGAGGGTGAGTGTCAGCGTCTACAGGCTCTCTGTCAGGTGTGGGGAAAGAAGAGGTGGAGGTTTTGCTTCCATGGGTTGGTGGGGTATTTGTAAGATGCTCCTTCTCCTTTTGAGCCCTGAGTTTCATGGCGGGGAAGACGTCTTCAAACTTTGCCAGGTGTCCTTGAACCATGGCAGTTCCATTTTTAAACAGGTTGACTGTCATGATGGTGTTGTCTGGGTCATTTTCCTCAAATACACTTATCTTTGCAAAAGATTGCAAATCCCTGTTCTTTTTACTGAGGAGTAGTGGGAGCTGATGACATCTAACCAAGCATAAGCTTCATCAGTGTAGAAGATTAGATTACATGCCCTCCTATCTTTATACAGGTCAAGAAAGAGTGTTTCTGGTCTTTCCCGGAGAACTTGCTTTTTACAGCTGGGGGATGTTCTATTGTCTCAGAGCAGGTAGACATCATGGTACAGCAGTTAACACTCTGAGGTCTGTGAGTTTTTGAACAGGAAAGTTCTGTTGCTACTGCTGCAGGGAGATGCCACTGATGCCGTTGCTAGGCAACCGTCCAACTGTTATTTAGCCAGTGAAGCTAGTTAGCTGTTAGCTTTAATATTCCAGTTGGGATTTTATTTGTAATTAATTTGTAATTTAAAGTGTTAAAACTTACTGTCAGTGACTAGTAGTTTTCACTTAGTCTTCTTGTTTGTTTAGTTGAGTCCTCCTCTGTCTTCTTCTTTTCTTTTCTTCTAGTTGTTTAGATTGCTTAGGTTAGCAACATTATATCCAACCGTGCTGAAGTCTGAAACGAAATCTGCTGAATGTACTTCCGAAAAGCTGAAAAGGTCGAAAAGTTGAATAGGTCAAGGCCGAAAGAGCTTAAAAAGTTGAACATGTTGATAGCTGAACAGTTTCTGAAGCTGAACATGAAGCTGAATGTATAAAGAAGCTGAAAAGGCAGAAAGATGAATATTTTAAAAAGATGAAGAGTCAGAAAAGTTGGAAAGGGCTGAAAGAGTTTAAAAAGTTGAACATTTTCATAGTTGAACATGAAGCGGAATGTTTGAAGGAGTTCAAAAGACAGAAAGATGAATATCTGAAAAGGCTAAAGAGCTGTAGAGTAAGAGGTCTGAAAGAGCTTAAGGATGAAAAAAGGCTGAAAGGTGAAAAGTTAAAGGCAGAAAGAGCTTAAAGGCAGAAACACACCGGCCCAACCGTTGGACGTCTGAAGCGCTTAGAGAGACTCGGACAAGGTCGGGAACATTTCTGTTCGGTGTGTTCAGCTGCGTTGGAAGCTTTCGGAACCGTTTTTCTGCTCCGATTGAGCATGCGAAGTCTGAGGAGGAGGGCTGTCGGACGTCTGAGCCATTGGATTCTCTGATTGATTGTGTGCCAGCTGAATGGCCGTTCTGATTGGCGGTGTGCTAGCGAATCAGCGCGCTGTGTGGGAGGGTGGAATACTGTGTGCACTTTGTTTTTCTATGCACTCCGCTCCGTCATTCCCCATTTTCATGTTTTGCAGGCAGTTCTGGCAAGAGACTGGTTGTTATTATGTCCGTTCAGGACGAATGAATCTGTGTTCATTTGGTAATGCCTCGCTGCATGTTGAGTATGCAGCTGTTTTCGTTTCGTTTTGATCGAAAGTAAAGAGAGTTACGTGCATAAGCATCTTGTTTACAACTCGCAACACAAGCCCCACACGCTTATTGCATCTCGTGCAAGCGCAGAACGTACACGGTACTGTGGAGTAGGCAGCACGTCGAAGCGGTGTGTTTCAATGCAACTTTTCTGCCGAATTGAAACACAAGACAAGAGGCAACGGAGTGGTCGGATAAAGCAGTTGGACGTCTGGGTGGTGTGTGTGGGGCTTGAAATGGCTGCACAGAGGCTGCAGCAGGAGCAGAGCCAGAGCTGAAAATGTCTCCATCAGGAATGAATGGGAAAACGCCTCCCAAACCCCTGCGATTTTTGAAAGTTGTAATGGTGTCTGTAGCACAAAAGAAAGATGAATATTTTAAAAAGCTGAAAAGGCAGAAAAGCTTAGGAGGTCTAACAAAGTTTAACATTTTCATAACTGAGCATGAAGCGTAATGTTTGAAGGAGTTGAAAAGGCAGAAAGATGAACATTTTAAGAAGCTGAAAGGGCAGAAAAGCTTAAGGGGGCTGAAAGAGTTTAAAAAGTTGAACATTTTAATTGCTGAACATGAAGTTGAATGTTTGAAGGAGCTGAAAAGGCAGAAAAACAAATGTCTGAAAAGGCTAAAAAGCTGTAGAGTAAGAGGGCGGAAAGAGCTTAAAAAGGTGAAAAAAGACTGAAAAGGCCAAAAGTTGTAGAGTAAGAGGGCAGAACGAGCTTAAAAAGGTGAAAAAAGGCTGAAAGGTGACAAGTTAAAGTCAGAAAGAGCTTAAAATGGCTGCAGACATGCTGCAGCAGGAGCACAGCCACATCTGAAAATGTCCCTATAAGGAATAAATGAGAAAACGCCTCCCAAACTCCTGCGATTTCTGAAAAAACTGTGATGGTTATTGTCAAAATATTTTTATGGTGATTTACAGGAGGAGTTGCTGAACGCGGTCATGTCGTTTTTATTTCTGGAGAGTGCAAAATGAGGGCGGGAGAGCGAAAGACAAATCAGGTACCGTCTGCTCTTTTCCAGAAAATTCGGCTCAAAATTAACATTGCGGCTTATGGCAGAGCAGTGAGAGTTGTTGTCGCTCTCCGGCTGCTAAATCCAAAACTATAAGTCCCACATCTGAAATAAGACCACCAGCTGAAGTCCAACAAGATTTCCTACATTTCTATGCATATATTGTCCATGTTGAGTAAAAGGTTTGGGATCTAAATCAAGCTGAAGAGAAATTTTTTGACTTTTTCGGAGCTGCGCCACACTCTGGGGTGCGGCAGTTGATGATGTCACGCACTCTAGCTGACGCAATACACACCCATTATAAACTCAGAAGACGGGCTAAAAATTGCTCAAACTAAAACTGCGAGTATTTCAAAACCGTACAAGATTTTTAAAAACTGAATACAGGTCCAATACTTCAAGATCTGCTTAGTATTTTAAAGTTTGAATGGTGTCTCTCGCTCAATGTATGAGGAACAAAAAGAGGTTGAAAGGCAATGAGTTTTGAAGAGAATTTGAAGCTTTTCCCATTTGCATCAATGTTAAATCATTTTTTGAAAAAGCTGAATTGCTGAAAAATTTGAAAAGTTGAAAAGCTTTTCAACTTTTGAAAAGCTTTTCATGTGCGCCGGGCAAAACTCGGCACACAGGAAACAGTCGGGGGTAAGTCAGTGTTGATGCACGACACTGCTGACGGGGATGCCATACAGATTCATATCAAAAAACCCGAACTATCCCTTCAAAAAGGTGAAAAAAGGCTTAAAGGTGAAAAGTTAAAGTCAGAAAGAGCTTAAAATGGCTGCAGACATGCTGCAGCAGGACCAGAGACAGAGACGAAAATGTCCCCCATAAAGAATGAATGGGAAAACGCCTCCCAAACTCCTGCGATTTTTGAAAAAACTGTGATGGTTATCACCAAAATATTTGTATGGTGAGTTACAGGAGGAGTTGCTGAACGCGGTCATGTCGTTTATATTTCTCGAGAGTGAGAAATGAGGGCACAGGAGCGAGAGACAAATCAGGTACCGTCTGCGATCCTCCAGAAATTTAGCCTCAAAATTAACATTGTGGCTTATTGGGCTATATTTCAACTTCTTGTCGCTCTCGGGCTTGTAAATCCAAAACCGTAAATCCTACATCTGAAATTAGACCACCAGCTGACACCCAACAAATTTCCTACATTTTTATGCATTTCAAGTAAAAGATGTGGATTCAGTATCAAGCTGAAGACAATTTTCTTTTTCTATCCTCGAAGCTTGGTGATGTCACGCACTCTAGCTGACGCAATACACACCCATTATAAAATCAGAAGAGGAGCTAAAAGTTCTTAAAACTGAAACCGCGACCATTTCAAAACCGTACTAAATTTTTTAAAACTGAATACATCGCCAATAGTTCAAGGTCTTGAGACTGGTTTGAGAAGTTTGACAAGATGAGGTTTAAAGGCAATGAGTTTTGCAGAGGATTTGAAGCTTTTCCCATTTGATTCAATGTTAAAAGAAATTTGGACAAAGCTGAATTACTGCAAAAGTTGAAAAGTGGAAGGTTGAAAGAGCTGAGAAAGCTGAACATTTTAATATTTGAATGGTTTGAATAGCTGAACATATGCTGAAGTTATAGCAGTATGAAATTTGAAAAAATCCCCACAAGGATGAATGAGAAAAATTTGGCAGAAAAAGCTGAATATTTCCTAAAGTATAATGGTTAGAAACAAGAAAAATAGACGCCATCATGTCCTAAAAAAGCTGAACATTTTGATAATTGAATGGTTTCAATCGCTCAAGATTTGTAGGAGAAGAAGTGTGCCAAAAAACGTACGGAAGAAGAATAATAACTTTAACTAGAAAAATTGTATTTCCTGCGAAAATACCGTGTGAATGCTGAAGGCTGAAGCGAAATCTGCTGAATGTACTGCCGAAAAGCTGAAAAAGTTGAAAAGTTCAAGGCCGAAAGAGTTTAAAAAGTTGAACATGTTGATAGCTGAACAGTTTTACTGTAGCTAAACATGAAGCTGAATGTCTAAAGAAGCTGAAAAGCAGAAAGATGAATGTTTTTAAAAGATGAAATGACAGAGAAGCTGAAGGGGGGTGAAAGACTTGAAAAAGTTGAACACTTTAATTGCTGAACATGAAGTTGAATGTTTGAAGGAGTTGAAAAGGCAGAAAGATGAATATCTAAAAAGGCTAAAAAGCTGTAGACGAAGAGGGCTGAAAGAGGTTAAAAGGTGAAAAAAAGACTGAAGAGGCAGAAAAGTTGTAGAGTAAGAGGGTTGAAAGAGCTTGAAAAGGTGAAAAAAGACTGAAAAAGCCGAAAAGTTGTAGAGTAAGGTGAAGAGTTGAAGGCAGAAAAATGAATATCTGAAAAGGCTAAAAAGCTGTAGACTAAGAGGGCAGAAAGAGATTAAAAAGGTGAAAAAAGACTGAATAGGTCGAAAAGTTGTGGAGTAACAGGGTTGAAAGAGCTTAAAAAGGTGAAAAAAGACTGAAAAGGCCAAAAAGTTGTGCAATAACAGGGTTGAAAGAGCTTAAAAAGGTGAAAAAAGATGGAAAAGGCAGAAAAGTTGGAGAGTAAAAGGACAGAAAGAGCATAAAAATGTGAAAAAAGACTGAAGAGGTGGAAAGTTAAAGGCAGAAAGAGCTTAAAAGGTGAAAAAAGACTGAAAAGGCAGAAAAGCTGGAGAGTAACAGGGCAGAAAGAGCTTAAAAATGTGAAAAAAGACTGAAGAGGTGGAAAGTTAAAGGCAGAAAGAGCTTAAAAAAGCGAAAAAAGACTGAAAAGGTGGAAAGTGAATGGCAGAAAGAGCTTAAAAATGTGAAAAAAGACTGAAAAGGCCGAAAAGTTGTGGAGTAACAGAGTTGAAAGAGCTTAAAAAGGTGAAAAAAGACTGAAAAGGTGGAAAGCTAAAGGCAGAAAGAGCTTAAAATGGCTGCATCGTCTATGTAAAGTAAAAGATGTGGGATCCAAATCCAGCTGAAGAAAAGTCTTTCTCCAGATTTCCAGCTGCTCCCCACTCGAAAGATGATGTCATCCACTCGAGCTCAGGCACTACACACGCACTCTTGAGATACACACGCAGGAGAAGTAGGAGAGCCAGAGATTAAGAGATCCCTATTAGAATGAATGGAAAACACCTCCCAAACCCCTGCGATTTAAAAAAAAACTGTAATGGTTATGGCAAAAATATTTACATGATGAGTGAGAGGAGACATGGCTGAACTCGCTCATGTCGTTTTTATTTCTGTCGAGTGAGAAATGAGGGCACAGGAGCGAGAGACAAATCAGGTGCCATCTGCTCTCGGCCAAGAATTTAGCCTCAAAATTAACATTGCGGCCTATGGGACGATACTTGAACTTCATGTCGCTCCAGGGCTTCCACATCCAAAACTGTAAGTCGTACATCTGAAATGAGACCATCAGCTGAAAGCCAACAAGATTTCCTACATTTCTATGCATATATTGTCTATGCCAAGCAAAAGGTGTGGGATCAAAATCAAGCTGAAGACAGTTTTGGCTCCCAGTCTTCGAACGGCTCCCCACTCAAGCGATGATGTCACGCACTCTAGCCGACGCAATACACATCCATTATAAAATCAGAAGAAGAGCTAAAAGTTCTTAAAACTAAAACTGCGACCATTTCAAAACCGTACAAGATTTTTAAAAACTGAATACATCGCCAATAGTTCAAGGTCTTGAGACTGGTTTAAAGTTTGAATGGTGTCTCTCGCTCAATGTATGAGGTAGAAGATGAGGTTGAAAGGCGATGAGTTTTGAAGAGGATTTGAAGCTTTTCCCATTTAAATCAATGTTAAATTTTTTTGGGAAAAAGCTGAATTATTGAAAAAGTTGGAAAGTTGAAAAGTTAAAAAGTGGAAGGTTGAAAGAGCTGAAAAAGCTGAACATTTTAGTGTTTGAATGATTTGAATAGCTGAACGTATGCTGAAGTTATAGCAGAAAGACATTTGAAAACATCCCTATAAGGATGAATGGGAAAAATTTGGCAGAAAAAGCTGAATATTTCCAAAAGTATAAAAGGTAGAAATAAGAAAAATAGACGCCATCATGTCCTAAACAAGCTGAACATTTTGATATTTGAATGGTTTGAATCGGTCAAGATTTGTAGGAGGAGATAGGTGCCAAAAAACGTACGGAAGAATAATAAATAAATTCCAGAAGAACAATAGTGTGAATGCTGACTCAGCATTCACACTAATAAAAGATAAATTCCAGAAGAACAATAGTGTGAATGCTGAGTCAGCATTCACACTAATAATAAATCCCAGAAGGACAATAGTGTGAATACTTGCAGCATTCACACCAATAAGGCCTGGTCTTGCTCAGCCTCTCAGATCTCTGACTGTCAGCATAAAGTCTGGTCCTCAGTGGTGACTTTGTACTCAGTGGTGAATTTGTACTGAGTCGCTGATTTTCTTTGATATGAAATGTTAAAGTAAAACCAAGACCACCGATTCCTACTCAGTTGAAGTTGTAAATCTTTAAGAACAGGTCACCAATTCCCTAAAACAACTCGTCAAAGTCTTTATAAAATATCACTTGAACAGGAAACAGAGCAATGTAGTTGTATGGGACTATTGTTAGTGGCACATTAATCCATATTTTGTGTTTAATTTACTGTTTCTGTTAGCAGGACGGTGTGTGTGTGTGTGTGTGTGTGTGTGTGTGTGTGTGTGTGTGTGTGTGTGTGTGTGTGTGTGTGTGTGTGTGTGTGTGAGTCAAAATAAACTACAGTGTGTGTGTTTGTAGTAATGAAGGAACATGTCAACCAGTGCAACAGCGTAGACAACAGTGTAACTCAAGGCACAGAGATAATATAGCAAGGCCTAAATATCTAGGCACAGTTTGACACGAGCAAGCAGTGTGAGATCACTTGTGTCCTTGATTTTTCTTTTTGTCATCACTGCAAGACAGATTCAGCACCCCGCATTCAAATCATTAAGGTCTGACATGAGCCAAGCACATTGTCTTATTTATAAGAAAAATATAGAAAATTACCACACATCAATCTTCATGCTGCAGCAGAATTAACAACATAATGTAACAATAACATATCTTCAGTCAATTGGAAACTTAAACACAATAACCTTCCATCTAGTTTTTGCAGAGCTTGCAAGCTGTGGCTTTTTTGTTGACAACGCAAATGTTGTCAACATAAGTCACTGGAAATCCAAAATACTTCCACACCGGCGACTTCAGTGAAAGAGGAGGGGGTTCAAGTTCTGTCGATGGGTCTCCTGCATCTGCAGCTGCCATTGTTATAAGAGTGGCGTAGCCCCTTTCAAGAATAGGGCGGTGCGTGAGGCGTGTGTGCGTCAGATGTGAGTGGGCGAGCGAGAGTGAGGGATCGTGCTTACGTGCGATCAGGGAATGAATGGGAGAGGAAGGAGAAGCGAAAGGAGTAGCAGGAGTAGCAGTAGTAGCGACAGCAATAAAGTGATCAATATAGTTTGCAGTTTGGCTGTGAATAAAGGCGACGGCCAGATACAGCAAAGCTCCCTGGTATTATTTCCCGACCAGCTTTACACATGAAAGTGGTTCACTCCGAAGGTAAACACAAACTTCGGCCCTGGAGGAAATCATCTCCCCTGTGCTTTCCGACCACGGTCCGGGAGCCGAACAGGAATGGTGTAACACCATGCTATCGTTTGGCTGGCTGTAGCTAATAGCTACTGGCTTACCTAGTAGCTAAATTAGAGGAGATTGAATCGCAACACTTCAACACGTGTGTTTTTTTTCCCGCTCGGCAAGCCGACCGGACGTGGCATGGCGGCGTGACAGCATCGACGATTCCATTTTTTAATTCGAAGTTCGAGATTGTGACTTAATTTCGACACCCTTAGAAAATAACTTAAATATGAGCTGAAGGGAGTACAACAGCAGCCACATGATGATCTCAACACAGTATCCATTTATTCCTTTGTCAATCATGTTCTGATGTAAGAAAATAACAAACACATCCGTCTTCCTTCATATGCTTACACCGGAACACCTTCTTTTGTTTCTCTAGCTGCTCTGAAATAAAAGAATGAAAACACCTTTATTGACATCTGTCTTCTTCTCCCCCTGCAGTACTGCCTGTGTATGACTGAAGGCATCCTAGTCTTCTCAGCTGAAGGATCCCTCCTCTGCTTTAAATCTCGGAAGAGTAAAGTCCGTCTCCACTGGTTCTGTCAGGCACTGGTGCTGATAGCTGCAGCCACTGGGCTGGGCTTCATGGTGGCCAGCAAGAATGTGTCAGAGCGCCCCCACCTGGTCACTTGGCACAGTTTGTTGGGTATCTGCACATTGGCCGCCACAACGCTCCAAGCGGCTTGCGGTGTCTGCCTGATCTTCCCTAAGCTTCTGCGGCTCTCCTCCACTCTGCCGAGGCTGAAGCTGTACCATGCCACCTGTGGTCTGGTGGTCTACCTGCTGGCCACAGTGACGGTGGTGTCAGCCATGTTCTCAGACTGGTTCCAGGCCACGGTGAAAGGGGTTGCCTGGTGGGCCTTTCTCCTGCTGCCCTTCTTCCCTGCCCTGGTGGTGATGAACCAGATCACCAATGCCTACCTGCCTCGTAAGAAGATCAGCAGCTGAAAGGCACATAGCAGGAGGCAGATTCACTTCTGTGGCCCAGGGAGTCAAATAAAAGCAAAATCCTACACCAAAGCAGCCTTTGAAGGCAAAATAAGTACAGCAAAGAGCTTCACACACTGGTTGTCCTATAAACAGTTGAAGAAACATGTTCAGAAAACATGGGTACAGTCTTATGACCCTTATAACAGTGTGGATGCTGTGTCAAACAGGACAGCCATAATTTGCTCATCCTTTTTTGACTTATATAATATATTTCATGTTTGACCTCATCAGCTTTATTGATTTTTGTAAATATCTGCTTATTCTGAATTGATACAAGCTACAGGTTTCAAACAAGTTGAGAAAGGGGCAACGAAGGGCTATGAACAGGGCACCCTCAGGAACACTTTTGTTCTGTTTTCAGTTTGTTTTAAAATGATCGCATTCTGTTTTTGTGTAGAACTTTAACACAGCATCCCCACTCTTTTGGAATCGGGGTTGTACCCCACAGACATCTGAAGAGAAGTTTTGAAATCTGGAATTTAGTTGTATTGTTTGTCAAACTTTTTGTCAGTTACTGGAGCCAGAAAAGTCTTCTTCTGCAGTGTCTGGGTGAAGCTGAGGTTGTGAACATCTGATACGGACCATTTGATCTCACTAATGATCAATTTGCACTCTCAAATTTATTTGGTCTGCACAAATTCTTACCATCAAATTTCTTATTTGTGCACACAAATTATTTAATTTCTCCAATGAAGTTATTGTGATTGTTATTAGGAATTAAAGCTATCATATCGCATTGGAAAAACCAGAGCATTAGCATGTTGCTAGTAGCTGTAGGTGGTCTTCCATTTGATAAAATAAAGGAATGAAAGAAGTCATTTTAGGGTTCAAAATGCCCAAAGTCAAAAATCGGACGGTATGCATTACTAGGTTGTGTGCAGTCATTGAAAAAAGTTTCCCCTGACTCTTGAATACTGTTCAGCATAGTTTGTTAGGAGAAGTTTAGCTTAAAACATTGCAAATTCGCCATCGTCCAGCAACTGCTGGAAAAGCAACCCATTTTCTAATTCAGTGACACTTCGCACAATATGTGGACTAACATGTCAAATATAGACACACATGAAACACAGGACACAACAGGATACGTTATCCTGACAGAACTACTGTGGGGTGGAGCCTTTGGACGCCTCTGAACTTCCTCCGTCTGTTGCCTCTCCAGGGGAGTATTTGCACTACATATGCAAAAGTCAAAGACCATGCATGTTGACTGGTTTCTGAAGAGATGCTTTGTCACCCCTACTGCTGTTTGTGAAAGGGCACAGCTTCAGTGATGACGGTGCTGTTGAGGATTATATACCGGCCTGTCCATTTTAAATCATTTATCCATTAATTATGTTTTTGTGTTGTGTCTGTCTGGCTGCTTGTATGTGCCACATGAAGCATTTTAACATTTAACTTACATCAGTCCATATTTTAATATCAACACTGATCCAAATCAAGCAGCGTTATGTGAAAGAGGTCACTTGTACGTATCTGATGGTGCTGTGTTGTTCCTGGAACATTATGATTAAAGTCTCCCAGGAACATCATTTGTATTTTTGAACCAGCCTTGTAATCCTCATCGAGAGGTGTGAAATGGTTGAGTAGATTAAGTATAGGACTTCCACTCAGGAGATCAAGGTTCATGTCCTGTATGGAACACATATTGTTCACTCATTTAACACTAAGTTCACTTTTTTTTTTTTCAGGTTTCATTCAGTTTTTTGTGGCTTTGGTCAGTTTTAAGGAACAAAAATGCTTGGTTAAGTTTAGGAACCTTCTGCATTCTGTTCCCACGAGTTGTTAAACTGTGACTGTACAATAATGCGATTGATCAGTTTCAGTGGTGGAGTAACATTACACCACCAACACGGTGTTAGCAGATATATATAAGATAGATAGATATAGATATAACCCAGGCATGTGTTATGGCTGATAGAAAAACACATCTTTTCATTTTTATCAGGACAAATGGTAGAATGATTTATTAGATTAGTGAACATTGGAAAGTTACCATTGTCTTTATCATTGGTGTTAACTATTGGTTTTTCTTACTGAGGCCTCATTTGATGCCAAAAATACTAACATTGATAACCCAACAATGACACTTATGTGAAAAGCTGCATGTGGCACCTCTGGTTCATGAGCTGGTATTTTTTGTCAGTGTGGGCATGTGACCCTGTTCTGCCTTTAAAGTGGCTGTTTGGGTTGAACACAAAGAGCGTGACTCACAATCACCAGAATAATTGTTGGATTAGTACTCTTTTGCAACATCACAGATAAGATCAAACTCAAAGTTTCTTCACCTATGTTTGTTAAGGTAACATTTTCTATCGAACACTGAGTTTTTGCTCTGCTTAGGTTGAAGCACAAAAAATGCTTGGTTAGGTTTAGAAAAACATCAGGGTTTGGCTTTAAATAGCCTGTTTTGGTCACCACAAAATGGCTGAAACTTTTGGCAGGTCTCCTTCAAAAAACATTCGACGTTGTCGCCACAAATACGGCCGGTGATGAAAAATAGTGGGTCACCCGTTCACAGCCACAGTTCTGGCTTGTTATAATACCTCTGCCATCACCACCTGTAAAAGTCAGCTAATGAGCATGTGATGTGAATGTGACATACAATATGAATTTTGAAATTGCTAAAGCTGCTACAGGGAACTTACATTTATTCTTGATTCTGGCGCCCCCTGTGGAGAAACATGAAACAAAGTAAACTTTAGCCGTCTTTAGACAGAGCACCAAGCCGCCAATTTGCCCATTATTTTGGCGGCTCGGTCAGCGGTTTTAGACAGAGGAACTAGTTCATAGTTCTTTTTTTTTTTTCAATTTGTTGATGCGAGCTATTATTTTTCAATATTATTGCCACAGCCCATATAGAACCACAGACAGCTATTATTTTATCAGTTTTAACACTGAAGCTGCAGCTCTCCCACAGTATACTGCAAAACCAGGTTGTCCAGCTGCGGCTGGGAGATGAAGACAGTGGAGCCGCGACTGCACGTCGTTAATGTGATCTGGGTGGTAGAGGATCTGTTTTTGCTCGCCGTTGCTGTGTCTTTTGATTTTTTATTCACTTGCACAGACCTTGAAAGGCTCGCCGGGTGCTTTAGTTCAGTGTGCCGTTTCAGGTTTGTGGTACAGGATAGAGTACAAATAAAAAAATAAAAAAAAAGAAATAAAAAAAATACATAAATAAGTAATTTTAAAAAAGAAGAAGAAAGGGAAAATACAATAATAAATCAATAGATAGTTCATACAGTGGCTTCAGGGAAAACGTTTCATAATGACTCAGTAAGGTATTACTTTTTTTGTTATTTAACAAAATCAGAGATTTAAGCACAGAGCTCAGTTCCAGGAGAAAAGGAGCAAATTTAGGTAGTGATTTTGCAAACTTTTGTTTGAGAATAGAACATTTTGCATAGGATAACAAAGTTCATCATGTGTTCAAGAGCATTATCTTCTAGGTATATAGAATATAGTAGCAAATAACATGTTTAAGGGTAAGAGAATGGACAGAGTTGGCAGCATCAAAACAACACTCCAAAACCTTTTGGATATATCACAATAAAAAAACAGATGTTAAGCCTTCATTTGTTTTTGTGGTGGCTGGTGTTGCCAGTAGCCCTTTTTAGATAGAAAAGGCGGCACATTTGCTCCAAGGTAAGTGCGGCAATGTGCCGGCCTGTCTTTCTAAAAACCGAGGTGTAATATTCCGCCTTTTCCAAAAGCCGCCTCTGAGGGAGGCGTAAACATGTGACGTGACGTGAAGCTCGAAGTTGGGCTGTGAACAGTTGACAGCGAATTTGACTTCAAAATGAGAGCTTTACATTGCACCCCATTGGAGTTTAGAACTGGGTTCTTAGCGGGGGGCTTTTAAGAACCCCCGCTAACACAATACATTTGTGTAGCTAACAGCTGTTTGGTTGTGTTAGCTTGTTGTTGTGTCGGCAAGCTAGGAATTGTCGCTACTTTCAAATTAAAAGCCCCCCGCTGAGAACCCAGTTCTAAACTCCAATGGGGTGCAATGTAAAGCTCTTATTTTCAAGACAACTTCTATCACTGTTCACAGCCCAACTCGAGCTTCACGTCACGTCACATGTTTACGCCTACCTCAGAGGCGGCTTTTGGAAAAGGAGGAATATTAGGCCTCGGTTTTAGAAAGACAGGCCCGCACATTGCCGCCCTTACCTTGGAGCAAATGTGCCGCCTTTTCTATCTAGAAAGGGCTTGTGATTTAGTGCTGTACCACCAGACTACAGCGTCCGTCCTCAGGCTGTTAGACTCTAGCCCTTTTCACACAGAGACTCTACATTATCTCTGCAGCAAAGGCTCTCTTTCTCTCCTTCGTTTGTTCACACTCAACCAAGCATGATCCAAAGGAGATGTGACAGTATACAGCATGATGTTGAGATCTGTGGGTTTTTTTAAAAACATATTTCCCCGTTAACCACCTGTTAATCTAAACATGTATCCACTGACTGTTTATGTGACACAGTTACGTTTTTCGCTCTAAATTACATAATCGCCATCAGTAAACAGTGGACCCTGTCAGCTTTCACTTGAGGGGAGTTGGCTTGTGACGATAATCACCGCCGTTCAACTGTGGGAGCTGCCTTGCTCTGCTGCCAGGGACAGATGCTGTTTTTCAGGCAGAAATATGATAAAGAGTCAGTGGAACAGACAGGATGACAGACAGGATGAGAGAGGCTTCTATAACTGCTGTATTTTTTTCCTCATTCAAGATGCTGAAGACAGGACCTGCTACCATGTTACTGTTGTCTGGTCCTGTAACGTTGCTTTGTGGTTGAAGGATAGGACATTCTTTTGATTTGATGAGTGAAGGATCTGTTTAGTTGCCAACACACCGACACACTCCTGTATCACGCTGCCAGCTTACCTGTTCACAGACATCATCTCCCTTCCCTACTAATCCAACAAACTGTCCGTATTCTCCACATCTGTAAATTTCACACAGACGGCAGCGCATGATTCCAGCACTGAAAGAGCAGAGTGAATGGGGATTCTATTAATAGCTATATTAAACAGATAGAAATAGTCTTCTTGTTGTTGGTCCAATTTGTGTGTGTAGGTCACATAGAGGCATCGGTATTAAATTGAGACTTTTTCAGTACCAGTTAAAAGTTCCTTGTAGCACCTTTAGATGACCTAAAAGAACTTATGTCCCTCCTCATTAAATGGTAAGAATATTATACTTGTTCTGACTGAGCACAACTCACTCACAAACATATCCTTTTGTTCATCTTACTACTCAGGACTTTGCTGCATGAGCCTGTTCAGAGTGTGCATGAAGCGATCAGAATGTAAGTTGTCAACTGCTTTTCACCCTTTTAAAGGACAAGGCTGTAAAAATTCTTTGTCATATCATTAACAAACACCAAAACCAACATTGAATGTTGTGCCAAAATGCATTTTTTTCTTCTGCCTGAGTGCCATAGAGCTCCGTTGTTGTCTGAAACCTCAAAAATCATCACTGGGCCTCACTACAGCTGACTCCCAACCTAGGGGTCAGAGGGTCATGAGGCCCTCTTGATTTTAAGGGAAAAAGGTTAGAAAAAATATTGCTTGTTAACACATGTCAGCATTCACTCTATCAATCAGTCTTTGTATAGCGCCAGTTCACAACAACAACAGTCATCTCATGACACTTTCCAAACTGAGCCAGTCTACACCACACTCCTTGATCAATGTATTTACAGAGACCCAGCCTTTGTGAGTAACACTTGGTGACAGTGGTGGGAAACCTCGAGCATAACCGGACCCAATGGCGCCGGTCATCTGCCTATACCAGTTGGCACACACATTCATACATTGCTGGCAGAGGCAACCATGCTGCTCACAGGAGCAACCATTCATACACACTCACTGATGGAAGAGCCGTCGGGAGCCATTTGGGGTTGACTGTAGAGGACCGGAATCAAACTGACCCTCTGATTGGTGGATGGCTGCTCTGCTGCCAGAGTCACAGCCACCCACATATACTGTATACTGTATATACAGCAGGCCTAAATCTCAGCAAATTATTATTTAACATATAAACTTTTTTTAAAATCTCATACGGTGACATTTCTGTGATATCGACAGAGCCTTCACTCTGCTCATTTGTCTTATCCTTGTTAAGTATGCAGTTAAAACAACCAATGAAACTAAAGAGCAACAGCCAAACTTCAGGGAAGGGAATATATTCTGTAAAAAAGAGACAAATGTAAAAAAAAAAAAATCCAAAACTTGCTAAAAATATTTGGAAATCATCTACTTACAATTCACCCAATTTGCACGTTTTATACGCATTTGCTCCAATTATTGTTTTCACTATCAGTTGTTCTGTACTGTTCTTGTTACACACTGAATATATTATGATATCCATTCAAATAAGTCAGTCAGATATCATCAGTTAACTCCATCACAAAACAGGGGTAACTACAGGTGAAAGCATTGTTTGGTTAATTTCATTTGTCATCTATCAGACAAGTGGACGGACAGCATCCAAAATACACATTCACAGTTTCTTTTAGCTCAGATTTGTGTCTGCAAATTATTCCATGTTTCATGAGATCAGGGATGCTAAAGCTATGCCACTATGTCACTCTGCCCAGGGAGCCGCCATATCTAAAGAGCATTTATACTGCACAAAAAATTTTAAATTTAAAAAAAAAATATTTATATTAATTTTCACAGTTGCAAAATATCTCAGTGTTGTGATCACTGTAATTTCTGCTGTTATATCGTTGTGTTGGGTTGGAGATGTTGGGTAAGTGTATCTCTAATGAGATCACGCACAAACATTATCCCTGCATGATCTAAACTTTAGTGTCTTATTAACCTTGTTAATATTTCTCCTCCTCTGCTAAAGACATTCGTAAAGGTCTTTAATGTTCTCCTCCATACTCCTAACAGGTTTTCACCTTAGCTCTCTTAGCTGAGATGCTTTCTCAATAACTGTTGTCTTTACAAGGAGCTCGTATTAATTTTAAGAAATAACTCTTAGAAAACGTCATAATTCTGTCTCTAGGAACAAGTTCGGTTCAAGGCTGCTCGGTACAGGCCCTGGAGTGTCTCCCCTTACGGAAAAGGTTTGGGAACCAGTACACTACAACATCAGATGTGGAGTAATCCACCACGTATGATGAAATACACTATACCCTCATGTTGGAGTAAATATTAGTTAAAATCTACAGTGAGGTTTATGTTAAGCATCTTTTTTTTTTTTTTTTAAATGATATTCATTGTGACAAGTTTCTAAAGATTTATATCTTCAGAAGGAACCAATGGGATAGAGGCTGAAGGCGACAGACAGGGTGGAGGAGGTGAGAGCAGTGAGACAGGCGAATACGTCATTGGTTTTGGTCTCTTCATAGAATTTGTTGACAATAAGACCAATATAAAAGGCAGAAAATGTCATCATTAAGGGACCAGTTCATTCAAAACTAAATTGCTTAAAAAAATAATCAGCTTCACAGTGAGACAATGTTGTAGCATAAACTAAATGACACTTTTGCGTGAGTTTGCACAGCGAAGCAAAAAAAGGGGAAAAAAGCTGGTGAAAGTTTTCTCCATAAAGGTATTTTCCAATGTCAGGAACATCCACACTAAAATTATGACCAGACCCTCCCTTTATTAAAAGCCACGAGTCCACATTCCACCTGCAGGGGGTTGTTGTCTGGGTAGTGTAGTGGCAGAGAATGTAGAGAAGGCAGCCTGAGGGGCGTCATGTTTATTTTTTGCAGTTTGACTCAGGATGAACCTCATAAGTTAACCTGGGTTCTGTGTATAAATTAAGTAAACACACATTCAACACATAAATTAAATTTGCAAAACATTTCTATCAGAGAAAGACTGAGGGGGATTAAATTATGAACGTGCTTGGCTTGTGAATGATGTCCGTTCAGCTCGTGTTGTAGACTAAACTGCTCAGTGTCCAGCGTGATCCTGGAAGTTCATGGTGAAGGGTCTGTAACTGACGGTTTGTCCTCACAGATGAAGGAGACTGAGCTGTTCAGCAGGTCGTACATGTTGACCTCCACCACCTCTGCTGATGATCCGCTCTCTCTTCCACCTGCCAGAGCCACAAACACCTGATGGGCAGCTGCCAGCTGTGCCTGCTCCTCAGAGACGATTGACTCAGCCCCTTCACTGCCTGTTGGATCTGCTGGAATTGCCTGATTGGATGAGAAGTCATACATTAAATAAATTGAAATAAAAAACATTTTAAGAGGAAAAACGGCACAGCTCAGCTGGCTGAAACATCTAGTGTTCACTTCACTCCAGTCAGTGATGTCTGAGTTTTCTGCTCGAGTCCTCGTCATTTTATTTTTTACAAAGTACTCCACTGACTCAGCATTCCTCCTATAAATTAGAACAAGTAGCATCAATGTTAGATTTTCTGTTACATTAAGCTGGCTAAATTAAAGCCTCATTACTGATGTTTTGAAAAGGTCAGACTCACACAAACATCTGCTTTCATGTTTTGCTGCTATTTTGGCTGCAGCTGAAAATGATTTGAGATGGAATTATCTAATTTGAGGGACAAAGTGCAGTGAGATGCAAGGTGACATACGTTTAATGCTATACTTAAGGACCTGTCTGTAATACTAATAATTATTTTTCGGTATATAAAAATATAAAATGTACACATGCCACAGTTGTAAGGCACAACACAGGATTCACAGTGTACGATGTGCTAGATTAATTCCCAGAAAAGACAAAGGTCACCTTATGTGGTGTCAGGATAATAAATCAAAAGTCAAGATGAGCCCTCAGTTTCAGTATCAGTGAAATCAAAAGCAGGACCAGCATTTCTTTCTGTACAAATTTTTTCTCTCCAACCCGCCTACTTACCGTATTGACCCGAATATAGGACGAGGTTTTTTTGGATGAAAATGATGTGAAAAAGTGGGGTCGTCTTATAATCGGGGTCTAACCGTTGACACATGCTGATAGTTGTCTGGGTCGCTACATGACCACAACAGCAGAGGGCGCAAGCTTATTGTAGAGACGTTATTGTAGAGACGCGGTGATTTTACGGAGCATAGTGGATCAAAAGTGGGGCAAATTAACAGACATCTGAGGCGGAGCTATGATGCTAATTTTAAGATAATGGTGATCAATGCAGCGGAGGCACCAAACAACTGTCAGCCAGCCAAGAAATATGGAGTTACGGAGTGTAACGTCCGAAGATGGCGGGTCCAAAAAGACCGTCTGAAAACGCTAACAGTAAGAGAAAAGCTTATCGTGGTCCTCTAAGTATGGAATTAGATTTGTGCCAAAATAAACAAACAAAACTTCTTAAATCTCAAACAAAAACAGAAATTTGAGAGAACATAAAACATTTCGAAAATAAAACTTAGAACTTGCAATCAAATAATTTGTCAAATAGTGTAAAATATTGGTCTTTTACTCTTCTAATAATGCATTATTTTGTTTACAGTTCCCTCTGCTGGTCTCTCTCCGCTCAGAGTTTTGCACTGACTCTCAGCTTTATGGTCTCTCTGCAGCTCTGTCTCGTTTGCGCTCTCTGACTTTTTGTTTGCAGTTTTGGCACAAACCTCTCGGGTGGGCGGGCCTTTTCAGCAAGAGCGTCCCCATTGGCTAATTAGTTGTTGACTGACACAGCTCAGTACCTATGTGTAGGAAGCTAGCGCACTAAACGACACTGGCTTTAAAACGGAGAGAAGAAGAGATAACGACGACGACAACGACAATGAAGAACAATATATGTATGCCATGACTACATACATTTCATTAGTTTTTGTTGTTGTGGGTTGTTACTGTTGTTCTTCGTTGTCATCGTCATCTTCTTCTTCTCTCCGTACCGTAAAGTGCATCAAAAACATTTTGCGGCTTGGTCCGCGGTTTTGGACAAAGGCCGGCAAATTGGGGGTCTGTTTTGGTCCGCCGATTTTTCGCCTCGGAGGGTACACTTATTTCCACCTCGACTGCTATCTAAAACCTAGGCGGAAATGTGCCGGCCGTGGGTGAGATGGGCGGAGGTGGCGATGACCTGCACTGTTGTGCGACCCACAGCCGGGGGGTTTTAAAACCAAGAAACAGCTGATCACGGCAGTCAGTCCATCACTTCATCCGCGGACATTAAGATGAGCAACTAGACAGCCACTGAGATCCAGGAGATGCTAGTGTCTCCACGGTCTCTGTAGCTGTTTGGTTGTGTTAGCTTGTTGTTGTAACGCAAGCTAGTAGGAACGGTCGCTACTTTCAAATTAAAAGCCCCCCGCTAAGAACCCAGTTCTAAACTCCGATAGGGTGCAATGTAAAGCTCTTATTTTGAAGACAAATTCGTTGTCACTGTTAACAGCCCAACTTCGAGCTTCACGTCACATCACATGTTTACGCCTACCTCAGAGGCGGCTTTTGGAAAAGGAGGAATATTATGCCTCTGTTTTAGAAAGACAGGCCGGCAAATTGCCGCCCTTACCTTGGAGCTAATGTGCCGCCTTTTCTATCTAAAAAGGGCTTGTGATTCGAGCGCAGCAATTTGGCGGCACATTCTGTGACTGAACCATAGAGGAACACAGAGATAGGTGGAAAGGAAGGTGACAAAGTAGGCGAAACATCGACGAAAAAAGCAAAAGTGAGGAAGTTCAGTGAGAAGTGGAAAACTGACAGGGAATGGCTTCAGTACGACGACTCGACGGGTGTCACGTTTTGCTCCGTCTGCCGGACACACGCCAAAGAAAAGCAATGTTATGAAATTTAATTAATAATATTAAAATGTATTTCTAAATAATACTGTGGCCTCTTTTTTAAGCATGTATTGCTATATAATACTGTTATCTCCATGAAAAGAATTGAAACAGATGTATATGCAACAAAAAGACGCAATTTATTATTTGGCCGGTAAAAAATTTACTCGGCCGGTAGATTCTTTCATCTACCGGTCCCCTTGGCAGGTGAGCCAAAAAGTTAGTTTACAGCCCCGCTCCCGCTGTCCTCTGAGCTCCCAGCCCGGGCAGAGTAAACTAGCTAACAGCAGCTACTGTTAGCAGTCACTCTGGTATTATATGTCGATAGTATAAATAGGACAGGTGGCTGACTCTCACGCATTACACCTTTAATTATGATTTCTCAGGTCTGCTTCTTTGCAAAACAACAGTTCACCTGACACATAAAAGTCGTACAGGAACTGCTTGGCTCTGTACTGAGGGGTTAATGTCGAGTTTCTCAGTTTTTTTCACCGACGGAGCTGTGGGCAGCCGCTTCACCATCCTTACAATGTTTTGACGGAGGAGCTCGCGCTGGTTGGTTGCACTCAGAGTGATAGAGTTACAGAGTGGCGACACTCCCATAGACCTCCATTGGAAAAAAATGGCGGCTCTTTTTACCCCCTACTTCCGGGTTATGGAGCTCCGATTAGTTCCAAACACTGTCATTTGGGCGCTGGACGTCATTCACTTACATTGCAGTGCATCGAATAGTTCCAGAGGTAAGTTGCTGAAATATCGACCTCTTTTGAATTGTCAATTGTCTGTATTGTATCAGAGGCCCTTTGTGATGCTTATACTGGTCTTCATTTGTACGTGCACAGCATAATTATCTATATTTTATCTTGGTTGTTAGAGCCAATTTTCAAGCATTACCTGCTAGCTAGTTAGCTAGCGCGACTTCGCCAGCTGTGAAGTAACGTAAGAGTCCGGTAATTAATTGCTAGCAACTTTAATATTAAAGATGTTTGGTAACTAACAAGCAGGATTAACATATATTATCAAGGGCTTTTATTTATTTTGGCTTTTATCTGCTGAATCTGACCGTGTCAGCCATCGTTGGTCCGTTATGTGTGTGATATAGGACTCGTTCTAGCTGCGAGCACTAGTACAAATAAGGGGGCGTTTGTGATAAATATTTTATTTAATATGTCATTGCATTTTGGGACATACTACCTTTTTTATTATGTGGCATGTTGTTGGCTGCATTTAATTTTTTGTGCTGTTCCGTGTTCAATTTAACATGTTTAACGTTACTCCCATTCCTTTACTTTGTAGGCTACTACTTTATTTTAAGCAGCATACTGCTGGAGGTCACGACGGCGGCTGCTGCTGGTGGTCACTGCGGCTGACGGTGGTGGTGTTCACGGCGGCTGACGGTGGTGGTCACTGCGGCTGACGGTGGTGGTCATGGCGGCTGACGATGGTAGCGGGGGCTGCTGCTAATGGTCTGCGAATTGGCTGCTAATTTGGTCCTTCTCCTGAGTTTTTTTTTTTTTTGGTTCTTCATGGTTGCGATGTCATGGATCACCTGCCCCTGTTTTTTGTTTTTCTTGTTCACACACACAACGCACATTCTTGTTGTCTGTCATTGTTTAATAAAAAAATACTTTCTTTGAAAACATTGATTTGTATCAGCCATCCTTACACTGATGTCTCAATAACTGTAACAGGAGTTACAAGTGTTTTGTTATTTGCTTACGTTACTTGAGTTGAGTTACAGCTAACGTT
Organism: Diplodus sargus; assembly: GCA_903131615.1. Lineage (NCBI taxonomy): Eukaryota > Metazoa > Chordata > Actinopteri > Spariformes > Sparidae > Diplodus > Diplodus sargus. Next base: position 144,661 of record CAEMYA010000286.1, on the reverse strand, counting down.
ACGAACCCAGAACCACAGAAAAAAATCTTAATTGCTGTGCACTTCCTATAGACCCAAGCATGCAGGCGTAAATTAATTTTTTTTTTTCAAATTCTGTAATAGTTTTGATAATATGTGTATGGCTTAATCTTAAATATTCTAGTAATATTCTTAGTCTTAACATGACCATGTTTCACATTGTGGTCCTGGAGTGGCCACTTTCATCAGAAGAAGTGAGCTAGCTGCTGGTTGAATGCTGAACGGACCACGGCAGACCTCTGCTACAACGAAGGTAAGCTAATGGCTGAATCGGAATTCATAAGCCAAATCACAGGAATCAATAATACAGGCCAGTTGCACTAAAATGAAAATCATGAGTTGTCTATTATCAGATGAATGATAATGAAAAGCATTAAACATGAACACTAAACTTTTCCCTCCAAAAATGTAAAGTTATCTAAATAATACACAGCTTTTCGTTGTCAACCTACCTCTCAAAATAAAAAACTGATATTAAGAAAAATGTAATAATACAATAACAGCTGGAAAAGTACTTGGGTGTGTGTGTTTTTTAAAAAAATATTTACCGTTCAATAACTAAATCGCTGCTGTCTGTCCCATAGAAGAACATGACAGCCAGCCTGTGTTTTGGAACTATTGGGGCTCACATGAACCACGTGACTGCCCCGGCGGCGACATCACAGAGTGTCATAACTCTTTCTCTCTATGGCACTGGTTGCACTGCCTGCGCGCAGCCAATGGGCGTCTTATACGTCATTACGTGGCATCACGACAGTGTTCATGGGAAATGTAGTCAGTACTGCCCAGGGAGCGAGAACGGTAGAGCGGCTCTGACTGACATGATTGCCTCATGCATCACCGGCCAAACTGGCTTGTAAGTTTTTAATAACACCCGCCAAATGATTTTTAACCCGCATTTGGCGGGTTGGCGGGTGTTAATTTAGAACCCTGGATGTGTGTGATGGTTATCTCTGTGTACTAAGGGTGTCAGAATCGAAATCGATCGAAATTAAAAAAAACACACGTGTTGAAGTGTTGCGATTCAACCTCCTCTAACTTAGCTACTAGCTAAGCCAGTAGCTATTAGCTACAGCCAGCAAAACGATAGCATGGTGTTACACCATTCCTGTTCCTGCACGCTCCTGGACCGTAGTCGGAAAGCACAGGGGAGACGATTTCCTCCAGGGCCGAAGTTTGTGTTTACCTTCGGAGTGAACCACTTTCATGCTGGTCGGGAAATAATACCAGGGAGCTTTGCTGTATCTGGCCGTCGCCTTTATTCACAGCCAAACTGCAAACTATATTGTGCACTTTATTGTTGTCGCTACTACCGCTACTCCTTTCGCTTCTCCTTCCTCTCCCATTCATTCACTGATTGCACGTAAGCACGCTCCCTCACTCTCGCTTGCCCACTCACACTAGTGTTGTGTCGGTCGCGAACGTGTCGTTCGAAAGAATGAATCTTTTGAGTGAACGAAGTGAACGTGATTCACGTCCTCAGCAGGTCGTTCACGAATGTGATTCACATTCTCAGCAGGTCGTTCGCGAACGACTGATTCACTCATGATTCGCGTCGCTGAGGACGTGAATCTCGTTCACCTACTGTGCTGAAAGAGGCGCTGTGTCACTCACTTACTTACTCAGGGCAGAGGAGTAGGAGAGGAGAGACTCACCTTCAGTAATCATACTGCTAAAACTAGCGCTGTGTTGCTAACATCAGTGTAGTATCATGTTAAGTGCTTTTACACAGTAAAACAGTAAAAGTCACTCACGTTCACGTCACTCACGTTCACGAACGTGATTCTCAGCAGGACGGGAATCACGTTCGCGAATGTGATTCTCAGCAAGACGGGAATTACGTTCGCGAACGTGATTCACGTCCTCAGCAGGTCGTTCGCGAACGTGATTCACGTTCTCAGCAGGTCGTTCGTGAACGACTGATTCACTCATGATTCGCGTCGCTGAGGACGTGAATCTCGTTCACCTACTGTGCTGAAAGAGGCACTGTGTCACTCACTCACTCAGGGCAGAGGAGTAGGAGAGGAGAGATTCACCTTCAGTAATCATACTGCTAAAACTAGCGCTGTGTTGCTAACATCAGTGTAGCATCATGTTAAGTGCTTTTACACAGTAAAACAGTAAAAGTCACTCACGTTCACGTCACTCACGTTCGTGAACGTTATTCTCAGCAGGACGGGAATCACGTTCGCGAAGGTGATTCGCGTCCTCAGCAGGTTGTTCGCGAACGTGATTCACGTTTTCAGCAGGTCGTTCGCGAACGACTGATTCACTCATGATTCGCGTCGCTGAGGACGTGAATCTTGTTCACCTACTGTGCTGGAAGTGGCGCTGTGTCACTCACTCAGGGCAGAGGAGTGGGAGAGGAGAGATTCACCTTCAGTAACCGTACTGCTAAAATTAGCGCTGTGTTGTTAACAACTGTGTAGCATCAAGTTAAGTGATTTTACTGTGCACAGAGGACACTTTCACCGTGTAATAATGTTAGTGCATGTATACCACTCAAAGCAGCGCTGAGTCTCTCGCGAATGATTGTGTATATAGTCCGTGAACGCACCGTCCCTCAGTAAGTGAACGTGAACCTCAGGGCTGAATGACAAACTGAATGACGGATCGTTTGGCTGTTTATCAGTTCAGGGAGTTGGAGAGCACTGAACGATTCGGTGAACGAATCTATTGAACGAATCATTTTAATGAAATGATTCTAGAGATTCAGTACAGTAAAAAGAACTGCCGTTCCCATCACTAACTCACACCTTACGCACCGCCCTATTCCTGAAAGGGGCTCCGCCCCTCTTACAACAATGGCAGCTGCAGATGCAGGAGACCCATCGACAGAACGTGAACCCCCTCCTCTTTCACTGAAGTCGCCAGTGTGGAAGTATTTTGGATTTCCAGTGACTTATGTTGACAACATTTGCGTTGTCAACAAAAAAGCCACTGTTTGCAAGCTCTGCAGAAACTAGATGGCAGGTTATTGTGTTTAAGTTTCCAATTGACTTAAGATATATTATTGTTACATTATGTTGTTAATAAATGTTTTAAATTTGACAATGTGGTGTGGTACATTGCGAACAAAGGTCAGAAATTATATTGCATAAAAGTGTAAAAAATATCTAAAAATGGCATAGCAACCTGCTTTAAAAAAAATAAATGTAAAAATCGAGAATCGAATTGAATCGTGACCTTAGAATCGAAAATGTAATCGAATCGAGGATTTGGAGAATCGTGACACCCCTACTGTGTACCTTACTGATTATATAACTGTTTTTGATGTTTTCAATGTTTATTATTCATGACAGTTTGGATGCTTAACCACATCTGCCATCATAGAGCTTGTCAGCCTATTGGAGTGCATGATGTATAAATATAGGTTTCGTTTTCAAATTTTCAAACAGTCTGACCTGAGTTTCCAGTATTTCACAGCTGAAGAGAGATGAGAAAGATGTCAAGCATTGAAGGAAGCATGATTTCCCATCTGACTTGAGAACAGAGTACAGAGCTCCTTACTGTGTGGGAGGTGGAAGCCTGCTCCTCTCCAGCCTCCTGCTCCTCTTGTGCCTCCATGTGGCCAGAGAGCAGGTGCTCCTGCAGCTCCAGCTGGGAGGTGCAGACCAGGGAGCAGAGAGGGCAGCTGAATGCCTCGCTGCTTTGGCTGACGTGCTGGCTGCTGATGTGCTCCTGCATCTCCTCCTCCCCGCCCAACACAGCCGGGCAGAAGGGACAGTGCACTGCTGACGCTGCTGAGCCTGGAGGACAGACAGTTATGTCAGCAAATGAGGCACTGTGGTCCTTTAATCATTCATTTATATTGCCTTAAGTCACTACATTTAACATGTACACCATTTTGTCAATAGAGTGGTGCAGTTTGTAGCCCTAAAACCTGGAAATCAGTTAGCATTTTTGCACATGCTGTTCCTCCATGTCACAGCCTGTGACTTTTGTTTGTTTGACTGTTTAAAGATATTTACACTTTTTGTTCTATAATGTAAAATCCATCATTAAATGACCCACAGTTTAATTATAAAGCTCTTCTGTGTGTTAAAAACAATTAGCGGTTGCTAACAAGTGTCTAAATGAGACTACAGAGGTTGGACAATGGGGGGACATTAAACGTCACAGCAAACAAGGAGACTCATACACTCACTAGTCCGTCTTTACAGGCTCACTTTAGTTACACACTATGCTAACTCTGACTTAACAGCTTAAACATTGATCACTTTATAGAAAACTCTGCCAATAACTTTGATAAAAGGTCAAAACCAGCACCTTTACTGCTGATTACAAACATTGTCTCTCTCAAGACAGTGAATTATGCAAACTAGACTAAGTATCTGCAAAAAACTTCTCTCTCTCAGGGTTTAACGGTGTCTTTGAATAACAGATGGTGTACTACAGGCCATTTCAATGACTTTTTAAGAAGTGCCAGATTTGAAAAAAGAGGGAAGGGACTTTTACATTCCCCAACCTGCAGAGCTTGGAATTCAAATATGTTAAAACAGTGGCATTTCTCCATTTTCTTTTTCAATCTTTTATACTCTTAGTAGTAAGTAGGTTGTCTGTTTGATTGTAGTTAATTCCCACTGTTTAAACAGCCTGGGTTGAAAAGTATTTTTGTACTAAAGCCCTAAACAGTCATGAGTCAAACATATCATTATATAATAAAAAGCTTGTTATCTAGAGAATTGTTTGGTTATCACGAGAAAAACAACATTTGTTGTACTAATGACATAAAAACGGAAGAAAACAAGACAAAATAATATAATAATCTTATGATAAACTATTGTATTTTCAGCAGATTTGTGAAACAGACCTTGAAGTCGAGATATAGCCAACGATTTCTCAGATTTGTCTTGGGGTCAAATACTGATGGTAGAGGCTCACATATGGCCCACATCACACTGCCTACCTTATAATGTCAACCTGTGTTTGTCTCACCTTGGTGCTCAGCAGCCTGGTGTTTGGCAACACTGGTAGAGTTCGGAAAGAATTTGAAGCAGACATCACACTGGACCAGGGTCTTGAGCTGCCTGGTGTGGTTAGCAAACACATCAGGGTGATTGGTCCTGTTATGGTACCACAGACCGGAGAGTTGCTATGGAAACAGAGAAAGACATACACATAAACTACACAATCCAATCCTGACCCCTGACTGTCACCGTAGAGCTGTGTTGCTGAGCCATCTCCTCCTACCTGGTAAGACTTGTTGCAGAGGTCACAGCTGAAGGGCTTGGCTCCACTGTGCGTGGCCTTGTGTTTTTCCAGCAGGGCGCTGCTGGTGAACACCTTGTTGCAGGTGGGACACTTGTGGAACTCTTTTGGGTGGTAGTCTTGGATGTGCTGCCGATGCTCCTCCAACGAGGAGAAACTGAGACAACACTTCTGACAGTCATGAGGCTCTGACATGTCTGTCAAGGAGTGCCAGGAAACATGCATATTGTCAGTGTGACGTTTTTTAAATTCTGATTTTTTTACTCTCATTAATTATGTGTAACATTTCCTTATCTTATATGTACTGCTTGTATTCTCTCCCTTTTATTATCTTATATTATTTTAACCACCCATTTTTTCTGATCTGTGGAATCTTAAGGAAACATCAATTAGAAATGTCTAATCGATGTGACAGTAAATGCCGCAAACATATACATTTCTCTTGCAATGCAGAAAGCTAAGAGAAGGGAAAACGTGCATGGTCTTACTGTGGAAGGTTTGCAGGTGGACGGTGAGTCCGCTGGCCTGGCTGTAGCCTCTGCCACATTCTCGACACACATACGGCCGGTCACCAGTGTGTGTTCGCACATGACGCGTCAGCTCAATGGACTGGGCGAAGACGGCCTTACAATACTGACACACATACATCTTCCCTAAAAACATTGACAATGTCAGTGATGAACAGAATGTTCAGCCCCCTCCTGTTCACACTGTATACCCATGACTGCACTCCCAGATACTGAAAGAATTTAGAAGTATGCAGACAACACCATCAACTTATGAACTTCCAGTGGAATAATATAATTATATGGACATTTATGTTATTGTTGTTTTGCTTAGGGTTAGGGTTAGGGTTAGGGTTATAAAACGTAATAAACGTAACTCTGGACATGAAATAAAGGTTGTGACATTGCATAAGCTTATCAGAATAATGCCACAGCGTGCAGCGTGCAGTAATTCATTCGAGTGTGTGACAGTTCTTTTGCCAGACAATAAAACAATAAAAAGATGCTCAGCAGCAGAATACACTGATAAATCACCCAATAAAACTACCTAAAAACATTTAGTATCTTACTACACAGGTATGTGAGTGTGTGTTTGTGTGTGTGTGTGTGTGTGTGTGTGTGTGTGTGTGTGTGTGCGTTACCCTCAGAGTGTTTCTTCTTGGTGTGGTATGCGAGTGCAGCAGCCACACTGAAGCTCATGTCACAGTGTTTGCAGTGGTAAGGTTTCTCCCCTGTGTGCAGCCTCATATGATTCTTCAGAGATGAGTTGGCGCCGAACTTTGCGCCGCAGTCCTCACAAGCAAAAGGCTTTTCTTCAAAGTGCTCAGTGCGCTTGTGGTATATCATGCCTGGAATATGAAGGAGGGAGCAGAAACATGACACAATTTAATCTATTGAAGCTCGACTAACTTACAAAAATCACATGTCTGTAAAACATATGCAATGATGTTTGCAGAGTTACACCTGTCTGAAGGTGTTTTCAACTATACAGCACCATTCTCTAGTTGGTTTAAATGAAGCCTGGCATCAAGTGAAATTCTTAACAAGAAAGCAGCATGAACTACAGGTCGTCTGTGGACCAGCTGAGTCTCACCTGATGGGTGGGCGAAGGTTCGCCCACAGAGGTCACAGGCCACCTTCTTCTTCACTCGAGCGCTGTTGCGGTGAGCCTCGGCCCGATGGCGATGCAGGGCCCGCTGGTTTGGCAGCTTGGCAGGGCACTGTGGGCACTGATGCTCGTACTCCTGAGACTTGGGGCAGCGTTTCACGTGGGCCAGCATTCGACATTTATAGGCAAAACCCTTCCTACACCAGCGACAGGAGTAGGGCTTAGACGGAGAGGGAGAAGAGGAGGAGGGAGCAGGGGAGGATGAGTCTGTCGTAGCATTTATGACTTTCTCGTCCTCTTCGGTCTCCTCCTGACTGTTTTCTTCTTCTGCCTCTTCCTCCAGATTTTCTTCACTTATAGTTCCATTCTTGTTTTGTGAGTCAACTGTAAACATTTTTTAAAAAAGGTGGCAGGGCACTGATTTGAAGTTAAGATTTGAAAAATGATCATTATCACAGCAGGAACACATACATATGACAGCAGTGTATTGAGAGGGGGTTGAAAGCCATTCAATTGTCAACTGTCAGCAGTTTCCTTGTTTTGTTAGAGGAAACAGAAACAGAGAGGATATCCACTGACACAGGGTCACAGAGTGCTCTGCTTTACCTTCAGTCTTGTTTCCTTCAGGCTCCTGCGTGTTCCCCTCCTCCTCCTTCAGCAGAGCGAGCAGTGGTGTGGGGAAGGAGGAAGGAGCTTTCTGTTGAACAGTCCGGAGCAGCCTGAGGAGTGCTCCCTCACCAAGCTGCTCCTCCTTCACTCTGGTCATCAGCTCCTCCAGTGCTGAGCTGGGATCTGCCTCCTCACAGCAATGACACACAACCTGGCAGGAGAAGAAATGGACCATTATTTTACTCAATTACAGAGAGAACCAGACCTTTTTTTTTAAAAAAAAGAAGGGCTTGTATCAGAGCAATGCATTCATTCCGCGTTAACCTGTTCAATAAGAATAACTAATCAGGTTTTAGTAAGAAGCCTCCCTGTTGTCTGATCTGCTCGGTTTTAATTTGCTGTTAATGCAAACTCTACAAATGAATTTGTGTTTTCTTGTTGTATTGGCACATTTAGTACATTGTACATTTCCACAGCACTAAATCCATCAACAGAGCCATGTCATGCTCGGCATTCTGCTGCTCTCAGAAATACTCTAAATTATGTCCCGTTATTTCTAATTTTCTGATTTCATTAAATCTTTAACTACGGTAAATTTAATACAACATGTCCTGCAGATTTCTTTAATTAAAGGGCTTCCAGTATCTCAAAAAGCATAATACTGGTAGGCTTTTAATTTGAAGTACCTGCAGGGAATGTAAGTACATTATTCATTCATTATGTGAGTCATTACAATACAATACATGCAATTCCAACCTGCTTTAACTGTATTTACATGTTGGTTTACAGTACTACTGACATACTGCATGTAAAAACTAGGGGTGTGCAATGGCACTGCCCTCACGATTCGATACGATTACGATTCACCAGGTAACGATTCGATTCAATTCGATTCTATGATGCATCAAAATTCTACTGCACACAACAAGGCACATTTTTTATCAGTCATGAGGCAATACAAGCAGTCAGATATTGAACAACAGATTTTATTGGCTGCTATGTGTACCACTCTCCTGTTTCCCCAGGTGTTCCCCTCTGTAAATCCAAACTCGCGGACAGTTTATAATCATATGGATGCTGTTATAATATGTAGTGATTGAGATCCTGACCCACCAAACATCCTGGAAAGTGACTTAAGTTTTTCGCGCTAAACTACATAATTATACATAATCACCATCAGTAAACAGGACGCTGTCTGACTCTGTCACTCGCGGGGACGGGGGCTGTTTTCTGGGGGAAAGTTCCCTGAAGTCTCGGTCAGGAGGGCTGACCGTCGCGGTGATTTATTTTCGTCACAAACACTCGATGAGTTAAAGTTGTTTGCCGGTGACAGACGCTGTTTTTGGAGCAGAAATGTGAGGAAGAGTCGGCAGGACAGGCGGGAGGACGGACGCTGCTCCATGTACATCTGCGGTATTTGTTTTCCTCATATAAGTTGCCAAAGACAGTTACAGTTACAGGGTTTCCGCGGAGTCTTAAAAAGTCTTAAATTTGACAATCTCAATTTTAGGCCTTAAAAAGTGTAAAATAC
>CAEMYA010000286.1:114794-132124 GCA_903131615.1 Diplodus sargus | reverse complement strand
CTACATGTAATTTAAGACCTATATGCAAAATATGGACGTATTTAAGACTTTTTAAGGCCTAAAATTGAGATTGTCAAATTTAAGACTTTTTAAGACTTTTTAAGACTCCGCGGAAACCCTGTATAAACATTGTGATTGTATCTTGTACTTAGTGGACCTGAAGTCAAATTATCCTCAGAGAAGAAACTAGAAAGGGTTAAAATGGAGGAAAAAGAATTGACAAAAGAAAATTCTTGGAAACAATATTTAAGGTTTTAAAGGTTGCCAGTAAAGTTCTAGACCTTTAGTAGCACTTTGGACTTTTAGTTCTATGAGTGGGTTTTGTTTGTCTGCGCTTAATACACAAAATACACAGTCCTGCTAATTGTTTCACTCTCTTCCACTGATGATCGACAGGTTGTGGTATGTAACACGCACAGGTATGTAGCAATGCACCAAAAAAGACTGTGGAAAAAAACCTGCTTTACATACATTGGGACTAACAATGAATTGAAGCATGACTTTTTAAAAGAAATTTAAACCCAGGTTTGAGGCGACCTGTTCTACCTGTCTTTCCTGTTCATCCAGGCTGCTCTCTGCTGCTTGGCTCAGCAGCTCCAGGACAGATGACATGCTTGAGAGAAGGGCTACACTCTGGGAGAAAAGTTGCAGAAAACCAGCGGCAGGTTCACTGGATACGTTGGCAGCTGTTGTTTTGTTTTCTTCCTCTACACTTTCTCTAGTTTTGGCTTCTGCAGGCTCTGTGTACACACATATGAAGACATGAAGTGCTGTCATACATTGCAGTGAAGCGTTAGGATAGTAACAGGGTTATTGTACTGGAATGGCCCTGATAAACTGGTAAAGTCTAAGTGTATTCATGCCTTTAACACATATTTCTGACGTCCCCAGAACAGACCTGTGACACTGTAATCTGTGATCTGAAACTGACCTGAGGACTCAGAGAGCTCCACAGAGGCTCTTTTACATGCTGGTTCCTCTGTGTCTTCACTGTCACCCGGACAGTCTTCCTTCTTCAGCTCAGCCACTGGCTCCATCTTGTCTGAAGTCGAGTCGTCCTCGTTGGGTAAAGCTGAATTTTCAGGGTTCAGGCTCTGGGCTTTGTTGATCACATTCATGCTTGCAGTCTGTGTAGAAGGGACTGGGATTGGAGGTTGCTGGTTCACAAGACTGGTGAGGACATTTTTGAAACCGACAGCCACGTCGAACATTTGCAGACTGTCTGCAGCAGAGACAATGCGGCTGACGTTGTGTTTGCCTATAGGCAGCTTGCCAGTGTAGACCATGTCTAACAGACAGCCAAACTCCTGAGAGGAAACCATGGCCGTGTCGATGGAGATGGTGTCGGAGCCATCCAGGAGAGACCTGACAGAGATTAAAATCATTCATCACATTTTCTACTGATGAGCTACATGAAAGAAAACAATAGAACTGAATAAAGTTGTACATCAAATTCATCAATACAGCTGTAATGAGTAATGACTTGACCATAACCTGACTTTTAAAGTGAAACTTTCGCCAAAAAGCAACCTAGGCTTTATTTGTGAATGTATATAAGTCAAACCTTTGTGTAAAAGCATAATTAAAAACAAAGTCCTCAATGCTCGTGTTCATGTGTAGAGAAAAGTTTCATGTTGTGTCGAGCCTTCTTAGTGTTTTAAAAATAGTGATTTTGATGCTAGCATAAGAGTGACTCTGCACTCCATTGAAAATTAGCTTGCCCGAAAACGAAACTACGGTAAATCTCGTTGTGCCTCTTTTGTCGTAATTATGCTTTTACATGAAGGTTTATCTTATATTCAATCACAAATAAAGCCTAGGTTGCTTTGTGGCCAGAGTTTCACTTTAAAGGCAAAAACATTCAAGTGAGCAAGTCACATTTAGACATGGTAAAATTTTGGAACCATAAAAAATGGATAAGAATGTCAAGCAGGCACTGTATAGCCACATGACTTCAAAATTATATTATTTAGAATATGTATTGCAAGGACTTGCCTCAACTACATTATTTTTTTGTTTATTTAATACATTCTTCTTCCTTTTCAAAACCTGCTGTCTACATTACCCACGATGCAACTTAGCTACTGAGTGACATCACTGGAGGCAATTTATTAGATTAAATGGGGCTTTCTTTGTCTCAGAAGGCTTTATAGTACTTTTTTCAACACACCTTAATGTAGAGAATTGGTGAAATTACGAATGGGGTGGGACATTATGTAGACCAGTCATTTAAAACTTTGGAACAGTTGACTCAAGACTTACTCTGAAAGCCTTGACTTGGCTTTGTCTCGACTGATGAGACTTATATTGAGACTTGCTGTAATAGGACTTGAGTCATGACTTGGCTTGCTGTCACTGACAGGACTTGAGACTTCAGTTTTGCACGTAAGGGACGTCACGTTGAGACGTGACTTGGACATGCCTCCAAAGAGTTGCGAGCTGACTGGAGTCACTGATATCAAATAAATACTCCGACCTTTTATGAAAACGATTTTGTGTTTGTACGTTAAGAAGAAGCTAGCTCTGTGTCATGTTTCATTGAGCGTGGTTGCGGGAACAGAGATCTACTTCTGCTAAAAAAGGGAAAAATGTTATCTGTTTTATGTTGTTAGCTAGCAAGCTAGTTATCAACACACCTTAGTGTCAGTTTGTTCAGTTTCTTGTACATGGACCTGTTTTTTGGTCACAAATGAGTTTTCACGGTCGACTTGAGCTTCACCTTTGACAGCTCGATTTTAAATGAGGCAAGAAAGCTGAATACGAATCCACCAAATATCTCACTCCACGGATCAACTTTAACTTTCAATGCTCACACTACCTGAAAAGCATGCTGGACGCAGCCAGCACCAGTTTATGTGCACGGTGAGGACTGTCTCCCACCAGGATGGTGCAGTCACAGAAGTGGCCCTCCTTCCTCAGGGCCCACAGCTGCTGCATCAGCTGGCTGCTGTAGTTGGGTAGCTCCATCATTTTGTTTGATTGTCTGGTGGGGGAGAACGTTATGTTCTCTATACTATGGAGGACATCATGTCAGTTTCTTTAAAACAATAATTCTAAGAAAACAGCAAACATGTACAGTACCATAATTCTGGATATAATCAGAAAGTTTGAAGATTTAGAGGGTAAATCAAAGTGTCAGAGGTCAAATTGCTATTCTAAGCAAAAAGGAGTTTCCTCAGCTTCACATCATGGCTGGACTGAAGGTTTCTAAAGAGGCAGCGCTTGAAACTCACAATGCCAATCCAAAGCACAATTAGGAAGACCCAAAGTGACCACACCATCAGATGATCAACATATTATTAGTTCCATAAGAGTCCAATAAGCAGTTGTTGTGTCCAAGAAGGCTGCTAAACCACTTATCAGGAGGAAACGAGACAAACACTTGAGGTGGGGAAAAAAACAACAACCAAAAAACTGAATTTTACAGTGGATAGAGAAAAAAAGTCATATGTACTGATGAATCTAGGTTAGAGATTGCTGTCGGTAACAGGAGGGTGTAGGGAGACGAACAGAAGAGCGATGGTGGATACAAGTGTTTCAAACCCACAGTGAAACATGCTGGTGTGGATGTTGTGGTGTTGCTGTCATTATAAGCAAAAGCGGGATATTCATAGCCATTTTCTCAGTGTTTCACATGTTCACTCAAATTGTTGAGCCGATATTATCATTTGACATGACAGAATAGAACCATCTTTAACAAATGCAAAATAGGGATTGACTAGTGGTCTCAGACTTTTGGACCACACTGTACATACTCCACATACTAAGTTAACTGTAGGAACAGTGAGGTGCAACAGTTAGAACTCCATTTATGTACGTTAATTTGCACGTTTTGTGCACTGGATGTACCTATGCTGTATTATGGGTAAAAAATATTCACAACAAGTTTGTTATGGAGTTAACCTACGTGTCTGTAGCTGTAAGCAACACCGCATTTTCTTTCTGTTTTAAAAGCATTTGTCATGTGCAAAATTGTCATGTCAGATAATATTTTGTAAGGTCCGGTGCCTCCGCGACACAACAAGGAAAGTGTGTTAATAACAGCCGACTGTGTGCTCGGTAACAGGTTGAAGACAGTGATGGGGACAGACATGCAGTCAGTATTTACAACATAACACACAAGCTAACCATCTCTAGCGGGCTATTCGTCATTAGCTTTAGCTGCGAATGCTAATGTAATCTAGAAAGGGTTACTAATGTTCGGTCAGAGGTACTCATGGGGATAGAGAAGCTGATTAACACTGAGAAAACCCTGACTACCATCCAACATGCAGCTTCCAGTCAGTGGGTGTCTTTACCTTCAGTTATTCAAACGATCCGGCTCTTTATTTAAACTTCTCTGCTGAACAGTTCTGATGTGCGCAATAAAGCTTAGCCGTTTTGAAAATGGAGATACACGGTACGGCAAGTAAAGGGGGACAGTTCCGGTTAAGGAAAGGCGCACAGACATAAACATTGCATTGACTCGCTGGACCGTACGTCAACGTCGCCGCCATATTGGATGTGGCAGGTCTGCCCTGAAAGTAAATACGAGTAGATGTGAAAACTGTGGGTTTTCTCAATAAAAAGCACGAACATTTAAATGATATTGACGATGTGTTTTTTTTATATATTCACAGATTTCTATTCCTTACTAATATTCAAGTACTAATATGGACAATCATTGAGACAAAGTTTTGCAAATCAAAATAAGACATTGCAAGGGCCAGTGAGTCTGTTTTCATTTATTTAGCAGTGAAGTGATATGCTCCATGACATAACATTGTACACTTTACTCAGCTGTCTACATTTTGTTTGACTAATATCATACGACGACTAAGTGCTTAAATTCAAGATTACTTACTTATTTTTCCCGAGGGAAATATATTGAACATAAAGGCTGCCACATTAAAAATACAAACACTTGGTGCAGTAACTTACACAAGTGAATGTTTAAGGGACCATACTGTCAACTTGTTTAATTTAATTTAACTTAAAACATGGACAACTGACTCATATACAACTGAATAATATATGAATCACAATCAAAAATACTTTATTGATCCCAGAGGGGAAATTGCTTGCCTTACAGCTGCTCCCATTCAAAGTAGCAGCTGTAAAAACTCATAAAAACATTATAAAACACAACCTGTGGTTTGGTGCCGACCTGTATACTGAACATAAAAGGAGTATTTAACGATTATAATCATCAGTGAACGGTACAGATGTTTTTGGTTCCTAACTCCCAAATATATTCGTTCGTGTGTGAATGTGTAAATGAGACATTAACTTAATACACTTTGTAGAATGAGTTTTTTAAAATTCACTCCATTGACTTTTATCAGTTCACAGGGCGAAGCTGCCACATCCAAAATAAAAGTTTATTTTAAATAATAGAAAATGTATGTAAAATTATTCTACTTCTGAATTTGGGTTGACATTTAAAACAAAGCAACATGCATACATAGCAGTACAGTGCAGGTAAATATCCATTTATTTTCTATAGGTGTTGATGTGACTTGAGGAGTGAAGCCAAAACCCCAATCAGGTATAACATTCTGACCACCTGCCTAATATTATGTTGGTCCCCCTTTTCCTGCCAAAACAGCGCTGACCCGTCGAGGCATGGTCTCCACTAGACCCCTGATCTTTTAAGTCCTATAAGTTGCGCGGTGGGGCCTCCATGGATCGGACGTGTTTCTCGAGCATATCCTACGGATGCATCAGGGAATATCTTTTTCCATAAAAGTGTGTACGTGGTCTGCAACAATGCACACATGATAATATAAGTGACACACACAAGCATCCGGCCATCCACATGATGTAAAAGAAAATGTGATCCATCAGACCAGCCCACCGACTTCCATTGCTCCGTGGTGCAGTTCTGATGCTCGCGTGCCCATTGTTGGCAGTTGAGGGGTCAGCATGGACACCCTGAATGGTCTACAGCTGTGCAGCCCCATTCCCAATACACTGCGATACACTGTGTATTCTGAAACCTTTCTATCAGAACCAGCATTAACTTCTTCAGCAATTTGAGCAACAATAGCTTGTCTGTTGGATCGGACCACGCCGACCAGCCTTCACTCCCCGCGCACACATCAACTTTGAGGACAACATGCTCACTTGCTGCCTAATATATCACACCCACTAACAGGTGCCATGATGAAGAGATAATCAGTGTTATTCACTTTGCCTGTCAGTGGTCATAATGTTATGCCTGATCGGTGTAGGTTACTCTGATTAACATTTCCATCAATACCAAAGCAATGGTAATTTGTTGAATCTAATAATTAAGAGTGTGAGAACAGGGTGCTTTGAAAATAACTTTATTGTCCATAAGAAATAACAGTGAAAATAACAGGACATACATTGCTTGCATTCTGTTTCTCACTTCCAGCTGTCGAGGTTTGCACTGCTGAAACTTGTGCAGAAATCAGCCTCTATACATACCGTGTAGCTATGTATATCTAAATGCCACATGGAGTATATGGATAAAGATTTGCTGTAGAGGTAATAAATGTTCTAACATTTAGGAGCAGTTATATTTGCAATACTTAACAGTTAATTCGTGCACTCTTTTGACAAACCTGAAAACTCTGCAGTGAGAACACAAGCTTCCACATAATGGAAAGAAAGAACATTGCATTTTCTTCTGCCATAATTTAAAAATTCAAAAACAAAGCAAATTTTCTTGAATGACGGTAGAAGTTAATTGAAGCCGAACCTCAGAATAAACAGAGAACCTAACTTCCTCCACCTGTTTCTATTGGTCAGGCAGAAGAACTACCACAAAGTCCTTCAGAATGATTAGGAAGTTTAAATATTAAAGGCCAGCTAACCTTATGTAGAGAAAAACAGCGGCTTTGCAACAGAGTCACAGTTTGTTTTAAGAACGCCTACTCAAAACGTAAAAAAACAAATTAAAGCACTTATTTATATATGGACACTTGACAAATTCAAGCTTTTTAAAAAAAAATTCCATCTGTTGTTCATCCAATTCAAGCATAGCTACAGCACAGCTTTCCTCAGTGCCCAAGAAGCCCAGTGCCTGCAGACAGGGACAGAAAGGATTAGATCAAGTTAGTACCAAACACTTTAAACAAAAAAACAAATTAGCTACCCAACGCAGTAAGAAAAAACAAAAAAGGTTCAGGTTCAGTGCTCGTCTGTGCCTCTCTTTAATCTGGTTCCAGTCCTCTTAATTTTCTCTGAAATCTTACATGTTTTTCAGTTTCACTATGTGAGTGGTTACAGTGGCAAATCAGTTAAATAGTCAGCCATGAATTTGGAAAATCAATTCTTGCAAACAGTTAAAAAAAACATTGTCTAATTATTTAAATGAAAAGGTCTCTCTCTGTGGGAATCATTTCTGTAATGTTGTCAGACAAAATGACAACCTTGGCCCGTCACTGGCAAAAAATGGAGTTGGATTACATTTCAACCATGTTCTGGCTGCTAGCTGAGGTGAGCTACTAGACCAATTACAAAGCTTTCAGAAAGTATGAATCATTTACACACCAAAACATGTACATATAGAGCCCAGATTTTAAAATACCAGCATTTCCTTTTAACTTCTGGGTGAAGAAAACAAGCAGAATTGAACTGAATTCAGAACTGAAGAATAAGCATGCTTACCTTTGAATCCCTCTTCAGGCATTCTCACTGTATGTGAATAAGATGACTATGTATGAGAAAGCAATATTATCCTTATTTAGATTTTTTTAATCAAGGTTAATGTAGCAGCAAAAGCAAAGGTAAAGATATTGCCACTTACCCTGATAGACATCATCCATTGCAGCATAGTCTGCTATTGGCTCGTCAGCCTAAAAGGAAACAATGGAAGAAATATTTTGGATGAAGAGGATAGTGTCTGTAATCACCATCAAGGTGATCAGATGGGAGACTGGGAGATGGGAGATTAAAAACGTAGCGCTTATGGTTTCTGTGTAGACAGACCCCTTTTTGTTTTTTAGAAAGAAAGAAAGAAAGAAAGAAAGAAAGGAAATACCTTAAGACATATGATGCTTTCTGGGATGACACCCAGACTGCCCAGTGTGGCTGAGTCATCTGTCAGACTTTTTCCATCAATGGAGAGATTCTGGTCAAATGGAGCCACAGAGAAGGCGTGCATAATCTATAGAGTCAGAAGATCAGCAAAGTTAGTTGTGTGAATTCAGGATATCCACTACCTGTGCAGCAGGGGCCCCTAAGGAGCCCTTGGCTGATGTATAGAGAGCGAGAGCAGCATACACACATAATAAAATTCAGTTGCATATTAAACTGGGCCTACAATAACATAGGGGGACCTACAGTGCCATGAATAAACAAGTCAGTAAAGTTGGGTTAGCTTACTCACATGATTGCATGGCGAATCATGGGGTGACTTCATCACTGCTGTGTAAATAAACTGTTCTGTTATTTTAAAACTAATGTATATTTGTGATAAATATATTGGACTCGTGTATTTACACAAACAAACACACATTTACACAATTAAATTATTGAAAAAACTATCGAAACATAATTGGCCATCTTCATGCAACACCTCTGAGGACCCCCAGTTGAAGACTGTATCATAATAACAATATTCACAATACTTCTCTTACAAGATTCTTTTACATCAGGTCTGTTTGAGCCATCAAAGACAACTGTATAGAATTATTGATTCTGTAACAACCAGTTTATCATTCTATCCATCCTCAAGATGTCGTGCTTCAGGCTTGTATCCAGACATTTAGCTCTCACCTGTATTTTCAACTCTTTAAGTGTCTGATTGGCTGAAACGATGAGTGCTTTCTCCCCTCGGAGTTTCCTGTGACGGGTGCTTCTTCTGATTCCACCTGGTTTGGTCACAGGAACAGTGGCTGCTGGTGCTGCACTGCTGTCACCCAACTTAAGCCGCTTGGCACCATCTTCTGACTGAAAGAAATTTGTAGCCATTAGGGCTGACTTTAGATGGTATCTCTGTTTCTCATCTTTTCTAAAAACAAGGAAGTGCCTGAACTGTCAAGACACTTATTTGGTAAAACCAAAAACGATCTAATGTGAAGGTAATCTTTGTGCAAGGCTACTTTATTGGTTCTACTGCTTTTACAGTCAGTTGTTACACCAACTGTTAACAGTATTTATGACATTAAAAGCAAAGAATTTAGAAATTGTGATGAATGATAAAAAACAACAGCTGCTGTGAAAGAGCAACAAAGACAAATAAAAACAAATTTGATGATAGAAGTTTTTTTCTCTGTCTAACACTTAAACTAGTGAACAAAGACAAAGAAAATTAACCCACAAGGGAAAAAAGCTTTCCCATGAGGCAACACATGCAGTCATGTGATATTAGAAACCAATCACAGACATCCACATCTGGCTTTATTTACCCAGGAAGTATTTGGCTGCCTTAACTTTCGTTGCTGTATCTAGTTGTAGCGGAACCGTCAGTTGATATAATGTGTCACATACGTGTGGCATCATTCTTCTGTTAACATCTATAGACTTACCTGGCTGAAGTCTGGGTCTCTCTCTCCATCCACCTTCGGATGTTCTTCCTTCTCCTCCTCTGCTTCAGAGCTGCTGGCATTCATTTCTGGAGCTGCATCCTTTACCATCTATGCAGGAGCAATGTGTAAACACAAAGTTAGTTAAAACTCTGTATTAACAGCAGAATCTATTGATCTCATTTCACACATGTTTGGAGAACTACAATGTCCTTTCTTCTCATACCCTCTTGTCTTCGATGACTTTGCGGATGTAGATGGTTGCTTGGGTATACTCTCGGAGGTCCCTCTGCTGCTGGAAAAGGAAGCTCTCTCTGCACTCCCAACACAGATCTGAACACATAAACCACACGTATATCAATATCGACTGAATCAGACAAAAAGTATCAAACTGTAAGAGTGTCCGTGTATATGCTACTGTCAGACTTAACACACTCTTCTATTTACACACTTTTGGTAGGTGACTTAAACTGTGTGTCAAATCCAAATACTGATTATGTCTGGCATAGATAGAAATGGCTACAGGCACCTCAAGTTAGCTGACATAAATACAATTATAAGTCTGCTCTATAAGGATCTCTATAGCTCTGACTGCACATCTTCTGCCAAGGTCTCAATGGAATTTCTTGACAACATAAAGTTCCCACTTCTGTGCGATAAAATGTACAAAAATAACCGCGTCCTTTCTGTGCTCCTCTATGCACTGTGCCACTCTGTTGAAGGGACATATTTCCACTGCTTCTGTGAGTGTTAACTAATTTCAAGATTCTGGACATTTACTTCAAGGTAATTAATGGGATATTTAAAACTAAAATGAACTAATGCCCTGGTGTCTTCCTCCTCAGCCTTCCCTCAAGAGAAACGCATCTCCCTGCTTCAAGCTGCAAACATCTTGAGAATCTTCTTTATTTTGCTCAAAAGTGCACTTTCTGCAACTGGATGAATTAATGTTCCGTGACTTTGCACTCTTACCAGGCTGAGTTGTGTACTGAGTGGTGGGGCCACTGGGCGGGGTGTCTTTGAAGCAGTGGATGGAGATGGGTTGGTCTACGATGAAGAGTCGGCTGATTACCTCCCATTCGTTAGGCCAGAGCAGAGCTATACTGTGCAGGACAAACGGCACAACATGAGACCAGAGCAGTGTATAATCAGTAATACATCAGTTCATGTTTCTTTATGTATTCACCTATTCATGCAACCTGCCTATTTTAAATAATAGCTACATGTCTTTTTGGATTTAGATCTGACTTGATGATTATATTTTGTGAAGAATAACAACCAAGTTGACCTGGTTGTTAACATCTGTGTAAGATTAGCTCAGGAAATGTAATAATATGCATTATTGGTGTGGGGATTTCCTTATTGTAAGATGTATCACGATGCAAACGCGGAAGAGAGGAGGGGGTTGCAGCTTATGTTGATTGTTTATTCTTCGGCCTGGACAATAAAGCTGTCAGATCACAATTTCACTCTCATGCTTTGAATTTTGTGCTAACAGCAGGCCAACCTTACTAATGTTAAGTGCATCGCATCGCAGAAGGATGTGGAGATCCATGTAATAAAAAATGCATCCAATATTTTTAAATATTAACAATTAATACAATAATTGACTTTCTAAATAAAATGGGAATTAAGATTTATCTTACTGCTTTTATTAAATGATAAAAAAAAGTAGCTGTGCGCAGTAATGTAATAATTTGAGGATGCCATACATCAAGACAAGATCAAGATGCATTGAGAATCACTTTGTGTTTTAAATGGTGAATCGTAATCGAATCATGAAGTCAGTGAATATTCACTGCTCTAGAGTGCTTGCAAGTAGCATGAACTTTAATGATTAGTGCTGCTACGTCTCTGGGTTTTGTGTTTTGTGTGGATTATAAAGGACAGTTCCAATTATTTTATCATCCTGTCAGAAGTACAGTTCTGAAATGTTTACAGGATGTTTTGTATTTCATTTTAAATAAGCAGAACTCACTGTTGTGCATCTCCGTTGATCAGGGAGTCGTAGGTGAACATGAAGCCTCCATGTGGACAGAGCAGCAAAGTATTGCCCACATTCGACACTGGAGAGGATTTAGTGGGCCTCCTAGAAAATGCACACACAGATGGGAGGAAAACTAGCATTTGAAAAGTTGATGGGCAATTTTACTGTCAGTTTTATTCAATATCATTAGGGACTGAACAACGCAGAAAGTAAAGAGTCAACCGTGATGCAAACTGAATATATTGCTTTGACTCATTATCAGGGCTGTCCAGTGAATAAAAAACATTTATTAAATGATTATTATCAATGTTTTAAAATCGTTGACAAACATTTACATGTTGTGCTAAAACAGAGAAAAATAAGCTCTTGCTAAACTGGAATGGACTACAGTAGAATCTGGGACTTTTACTTCATCCATCAAGCTTTACTTCTGGTGTCTTAAGAGTTGCATGGCTCCTTAAAGAATAGGGCACTTTGTAGTAAGTGAGTGGAGAGTGGACGTTGGTGGCTGACCTCAGAGCAGACAGCTATTAGCCACTGGAGCAGACCAAACATTTAGTAGAGTTGTCTAGTGGCAGTTAATGTACAGTACAGGTTACACTTTGACCATGAATAATTGACAGCCCTAGTCATTACTAATAACACAAATCTGATGTTCATGTCCAAAGTTTTTATTTTCTCCTCTTGTTTTAGGTTGACCCTGTTCTTGAGTGCAACAGTCAAATTCTATTTTGACAATGTACCAACAACCACAGTGATGTCGTTTAGTTTATTCACCGTTGAAACAAACATACCTGATGAATTTTCTCCACTCATCCACAAAGAAAAGAGGGACTATGTAAAGTACATCTGTGCCCTGGAAAGACAAACAACAGAGGATTTACTGTATTCACCAAAATCATAGTTTGTTAAAATCATGATATTTGTGTGATATTGATAAATATCATCTTTAATATGAATAATTGCTTTCATCTTAAGTGACTTCCGGTATTAACACCAGTACAATTTAGGTTGCACAGTGAATAATACATATACTGTAGATTCTGATTACTCGTTTACTTGTTCGCTCTATTTTTCAAGCATCATTCTCATCTTGCCTTTTTCAGTAATGTTATTGGTGTGAAGACGTCACATGACTCTGACCGTTGGCTTTGCATCTACCTGAGGCCACTTGGTGAGTGTTGGCCGGTTCTTCTCATGGAAGAGGTTGAGCAGTTGGTTCTTTTGGTCCAGGGCCATCATCTTACTGACTGTCTCATTGTCCTTTTCTTCCTGCTCCAATGTCTGGACACACAGGAAGGAGGTTTTAATTTCACAACTTACCTACTTTATCATCACACATGTACCATCTGTGTCTAACGCATACATAAACAGACATAAACAGGATTAATGTAGTATATGGTGAAACAGCAATAGTGTAGTCTGGGTATATATGATTAATATGGGTGGGAATTGTGAGATGTCCGATTCTACCAATCATTCATCGGTTCTAGATTGAATGAAAAGGGGGGGCATTAGTTTCAGTCTTTTGCACAATTCACTGTGTGCCAAACCATTCACTGGTGTCCTTATTCTGCCAAAATATAATATCAAACATAACTGCTATTAAAATGAATGCGCCACAGCTTTTATTTTACAAAGTTGATTACATTAATTAAAGGTCCCATATTATACTGTTTTTCATCAATTTCACACAGCTGTCAGAGGTCCAACAACACTGTATTCGATATGCATTGCCCCAAACCCATCCATGGTCCTGAATTTCAGCTGTCTAAAAGTCGCCCTACTGAGAGCAGGCTGTTTCTGTACCTGCACCTTTAAATGCAAATGAGTTCTGTCTGTCAACACCTACTTGGAGAGCCTTGCCTGCTACACGTTCCTCTCAGTAAGATGATGCCTCTTACGCTAGCGGTAGCATGTGCTAATGTTATGGTGGATGTATATATATGTATTGCTATGGCTCGCGGAGATGCTTTCGTTCAACCATACCAGTTTGACCCAGAATCGGACCCAAAAGGTGAGGCTCCTGAAGAAATACAGACTCTGTGGCTGCAGCAGGACGTTTCAGAATGGTTAGTGCGTCTGAATAATGTTAGTTTGTTCGTATGTGTTGTTACAGTTAGTACCATGCAGCTAATGGCTAACAGCTAGCGTAATGTCCTTTCTTCTCATACCGTAATATTATTAACATTAAACTCGCTTCCAACGCCATTGCATAGCGGACTGAAGCGGAGCTAACTAGTTAGCCAATTTTCAGCTGACTTCACCATACTCGTAAATACTATCAAACCGCGGCGACACTTACCTGTGGCTCAGGTGCAGTTGCTGGGTTCGGTATGGTTGGGACTGATCCTTTTATGAGGGTCAGTGTCGAGGTAAAGCCAGCTTTATACCGACCCTCATTACTGAAGCAGTCCGATGTGAAGTGATTAGCACACACACATACAAACTAACACGAGCCGCAGCCGGCACGTTGTCATTAAAATATGAAACGCAACCACTGTCTCTTCTGTTGTTCTGTAGCTGGGACAGAATATAGGCACTGATGTTGATTTTTACAACCAACAACAGAGCAATTTACGCATCTAGCTCTGAGCAACGACATTGCGAAACACTGCTATAACTGGACACACCAAACTTCAGCTCGGGGATGAACGCCCCCCTCTCGGATATCTCCTATCATCGTGCAGAGGAGGCCAGCCTATGAAAATGACTCCTTTCGTTATGTGACGAAAGGAGCTGAATCTGAACAGCCTGTAGGAGCCCTGTTTTACCAGTGGGTGGGCTGCAGAGACCATGCAGGACTCGCTTGTTTTCCTCATTCTGGGAGTTGGCAGGTTTAGGGAGGTTCAGCTTATATATGTAGAGACTAGAGAAAACGTGTTTTTCATAATATGGGTCCTTTAACTAATTCATTAATTACAAAGGACCATACAATCTTGTGCTTATATGATAATAACACAGTGACAGAGAGGCGCAGTGCTCTTACTCTTCTTCTTTGTTATTAGTGTTTGATAACCACAGCAGAGTGATCGTTGTATAAATGTGTTTTTTTACAAACATATTCTGTATACAGAAGATCAGTTATATCAATATACATTTTTAACACTGTCACAAAGATATTAGCATTGGCCAAAAACTCCCTATCTGCTGGACTCCAGTGAAAACAAAAAAAGAAATGAAAAATGAGAGATGCAAGATCAGTGTGTTCCAACATTGGATGGTTTGTAATTATCTACTCACCAGGCACTGCTGACATGGCTCTTGGTTTTGGGTGAATTCAGGGGCTTTGGGGAAGTATGCCCTCAGCTTGGTCCAAACGTCAGCTGATACCAGCTTTCGTTCAGTCTCAAGAATACTCAGACCCTCTACAGCAGGAGCACATTTAAAAACCAGCACTTTTAATAAGTGAACTATTCATTATGTAATAGCCAAAAAGCAGTTTCTGTTTAACAAATGTACACTGTCATTGTCATTTGTTCAGATCATATTGTTGATGCTGAAGATTGGGACAGTACCATGACAGCAGACAATATCTTCATTGAAAGTCTTCATGTCGTCCTCGTTGCCCTCTGAGAGCTCTGGGCCAAACTCTACAATCAAGCAATTCACCAAGAATGTTAACACTTCTCCAGAAATCAAAACAAATCCAGAAGTGTTGTTGGTTGAATTTAATACTAAGATGAAAAGACATCAAACAGATCCAGTGGATGTAAATCAGTTGGTCTCTCAACATCCGTTATCATATGACAGACAAAGATTCAAATCACAATTTAAGCTAGGCTAGCAGGCTGCATGGTGCTAGGGATGACAATGTCTGTCAGTTCATCCACCAATGTGACCCACACAAAAATATGTCAACAACTATTGGATCAATTGCCATGAAACTTGGTGGAGATATCCATATTGCCCAGAGGATGTATCTTACAGACTGACTTTGATGATCCCATGACATTTCCTGAAGCACCACCCCATGTCAATCACTAAAATATCTAAACATCTAGCAGATGAATTATCATGACATTTGATACACGTTCACAAAACACATTCTTTAAGTACCAGAATGAGGTCTTGAGAACTATTGATTATTTGTCATATAATTCCCATGATAAACTAAGATGGCCATGCTGTACCTGCTAAACATCAGCATGTTAGCAACTGTCAGGTAAGCATGTTAGAACGCTTTCATCAACATTTAGCTTAAAGCCCTGCTGTCCCTAAATAGGCGCTCATATAGCTGTAAGCAGGGCTGCAAACTTATATTCTTCATTCCATTTCCAGCTTGGTTGACGATTAAAAAAATAAAACTAGAAGACACAAACACAGAAGGAGAAACACAATCATTATCCATTCATTTTACCTTTGCTGTTGTTTGTGTGTGGTCCCTGTCCATTGGTCTGGCCATTACTGTGTTTGGTTTCATGTTCGTCCTCCTCCAGCTGGTCCAAAGCTAACTGCCTCCAGCTACGCAGTGATGCTTTACCAACCCAGTAGCCCTCACCACTGAGACACAGACACACACAGTGATAAATATATTAGACAGCGATTCTTTATCTGTATTCTGAT
Source organism: Diplodus sargus (assembly GCA_903131615.1). Lineage (NCBI taxonomy): Eukaryota > Metazoa > Chordata > Actinopteri > Spariformes > Sparidae > Diplodus > Diplodus sargus. Next base: position 116,095 of record CAEMYA010000286.1, on the reverse strand, counting down.
TCACTATCACCCCTTTGAGGACTTAGCTTTTCTCTTTTTGAGGGATTGTGTCTTGTATGTCCATTCAGACATACAATAAGTAACATTGCACAACAGCAAAGGAGGGGGACACATCGGTGAGTTCAAAAAGTGATGATCGTGAGAGGGAAGGGTCTTTTCTGTTCTCTCAAAGAATTCCTTTCACAACACAATTTAAAAACTTGATGACGTCTCGAGTATGAGGGACCATATCCATATCAGTAGTTCCACATTACATTCACCGTATTGAAAGTATTATTAAATATTTCAGGTCAGACAATATACTGCCATCAGATTACCATACGTGGCGGCTATTGAAATATAATTTGCATCCTATTTAAGGATGCACAACACTACAATCCACTAACCTAATACATCCTGACTGTGTTTACCTGAGTGTGCGTTTGACCAGGTTGGAGACTTCTTTGTAGTCCTCATTGAGCTGGTTCTTCAGCCGTAGAACCCTACATCGCTGGCCAACACACTCTCTACACAGTGAGGAGCCTGAACAGACACACAAACATGAGATATGTATAAAGTAGAGACAAACATTGTGGTTTCAGTGGCAGTCTTATCACACACTTGTCGTATAAAGGGTCCCATCTGACTGCAAACAAGAGTACTTCCTAAAATGAGGGAAATACAAGAAAGCAAATGTACTGACATCAAACAGATCGTACTTTACTTTCTCTTTTGATATTTTAGTCATGATGTTAATGTTTGTAGGTGATTGATTAATCACAGTTAAGAATTAGATTGATCAGGATCAACTTACTTTTCAACCAACTAGTTCCTTTTGCCGTGGTTGCTGCTTCTTTAACATTTCTTTCCTCTCAGTGTTATCACTTTTATAACTTTACAGCCAATTATTTGTAGAGTTACAACCTGCACACACAACCCACCACTAACCACGTGGATATGCTAACATTCGAAAACAAAACCCAAAGAACTTCACTGTTGTCAGTAGGTCAGTTTTTTCACTGATAATGGTATCTAGAGGCACTGATAAAAGAATACAGCATGTCTAGTAGAGGTGGGTGCAATTCATCGATGTGGCGATGCATCGCGATGCCTCACGTGACGATTTGGCATCGATTAATTAACGTTGATGCTTTGCCGCAAGACCGGAACAAAAAACACGTAACCGGAACCTTAGTGCGCTCTCGCCGCCCGGACTGTTTAGTGAGTGGGACCACAACAAACGGAGCAGTAACTTTAGTTTCGGTTAGTGGTGCGCACCATAGAGCCGCGCTACAAACTCCCTCACAGATGAGTGTGAGTGC
>CAEMYA010000286.1:72895-97966 GCA_903131615.1 Diplodus sargus | reverse complement strand
AAAAAAAAAAAAAAAAAGGCGATGCGGTAAATAAACGTACATATTTAAGACCTGACTACATGTAATTAAAGACCTATATGCAAAATATGGACGTATTTTAGACTTTTTAAGGCCTAAAATTGAGATTGTCAAATTTAAGACTTTTTAAGACTTTTTAAGACTCCGCGGAAACCCTGTTGTTTCTGCTCTTCTGCCTTCTTAGTGCTGTTCCTTATTCATATCTTGCCTTGGGCTGTCGAGTTACATATATTATATGTATTTTTCCTGCCGACTCGAGGGAGCTGGTCAAGTGCACATCCACTCACTCCGCCATCTTGAAAACCCCCCGGATATTTCTCTTTATTAAGTTGAGTGAGGGACCTGAATGCACCTCTGATACTATCAAGCGAGTATCATATACAGAAGTTATTGAAATGTTGCATGAATAAAATGTTTAATTTAAAAAAATAAATAAATTGAGGTTTGTATCGTACCGTGGGTCAGGAATCGTGAGTTTGGTGTATCGTTACAGGCCTACTGGTAATACATTCAGTGTGGGTGTGGTAGAGGATGAAGGTACCTTCAGGAACTCTGTGACACACTCGGTCAGGTTCTTGTGGCCCTGGATGTTCAGCTCCAGCTCATAGAATCTGGACGGCAGCGCAGATGATCGTCCACACTGGTTACAGCTGGAGAAGAATCAAACCAAGATAACAGATTCCACCTCAAAAAAAAAAAGGTTTTTCAATAACACTGTTTTGTCAATAAAGTCATTTCTAAATTTGAACTAATTTTTTGTGGCCCTAACACATAAGCCCATTACAAATGCGCCAATAAAAATCAAGCCAACCACAAAGAAGCTGCATGTCTTGGTCAGATTCTGGTCCCAATTAAAAAAACACAACCTTTACTTTCCCTAAACCAAGCCTTATAAAAATACCTGGTATCCAGCTTCTTGATAACAAGATTTCCATTTCCCTCAAGAATGTTAAATAAATGGCTGTTAAACTTAATTTTCTGTCTGATAACAGCACATCTCTCTGAGCAAAAGGAAAACATCCTTTCTACAAAAACTGACCTGTTCCTTTATTTTGTATCATTCTATTCTCTGACACGACAAAGGCAAACATATGACATTTATCACAGTAAATGGAAAGGCCAATCTATTCAGCTGCCCCAGTTATGAGTCAAGGTCTGATACCTTACCCAAAATTGAAGTTCAGTTTGTATTTTTATGTGGCTGCCCAGAGGACATAATGCCAGTACTTGTTATCTGCAACAGTTGTGCACAGCTACTATTAACTGTTGAGTGACAGATATCTTCATAGAGTATACGAGACATCACTGGAAAAGAAACATTGCAAGAATATTGAGAGTGATGGCAGAATACTTATGAACATCATTCTGGAATGTTGTATTAGGGCTGGGCGATATGGCCTAAAAATTGAATCTCGATTTTTTTCACACCAAACTCGATTTACAATTTGAATCGGTTTTTTTTCTCCTTCTTAAAAACAAAATACAAATGACAAAAAAATTATTAAAATCATTGATTTTATCTGAATGCTTTTATTGTAAACAAAATTGCCCTGCCATTTTAAAAAGTGCACCTTCAAACTCACTTGAGAAAAATGTGTCCCTTTTGATGAAATGCTTTTGGGTTAGGGTCATAAATTTAACAAGTCTGATTGCATGTTTTTATAAAAATTTTTAAAAAAGATCAGTTTCCCCATTGGGATTGATGAAGTGTGAACATAACTTTCAAGTATTTAATGAAAGTTATGTTAACACTTTATCAATCTCTCAAATGTACCTTTTGTCAACAAACAGTATTTTATATCCCTGAAGATATGTAAGCTAAATTAAACATCTGCATGCATTGCATAGTAAACATCACAAGTTGGTAGATGTACAGGACATGAGGTGTGTGCTTGCTGTCTTCTTAACACATTTTTGGCCAGGAAGACGAGCCTGTCTACTTCCTCTGGCTCCAGGCCCCATTGCGGCTTTGTAGCACAAACCTGGGGTCAAAAGACTTCAACATGTGGATGAACCTCCAGCTCCACTGTATATATGGGCACCATGTTTTTAGTGATATGCAACGTGACTGCATCTGTAAAAGCTGTCCACCAGGACCCTTTCTTCTCATATGGGACACAATGATAAAATGATTCCGCTACTGTTGGCTGCTTTATAGCGGGTGTTTGTGGGCTGCCGCGATCTTGTATATCATGTAGTGAACAACAAGTGTCCCACTGTGAAGCATGCGTCTGTTTGAGAGGTTGAAATAAATGTGTTGATACGCTGCCTTTAGTTGCAACAACCTTTAAACAAACTTTGCACCTGCCCGTGGTTTGTTCAAGGTCTAACGCTACAAACTGAACTAGTGACGAGACAGTGCCTTTTTAGGAACGAGCTTTTGACTTGCTGCCATGTTGTTTGGTTTGTTTTTCTGTGGAAAGTCAAGGCGGGGGGGAGGGCGGAGCTTACTGTGAACTACGGGAGCCCATGGGGAGCGGCAGCGAAGCAAGTTAAAGAGAAAATTGTTTTTCTTTTTTTTTTAGATGGTCCTAAACCACAAACTCTAATTATTCGATTTTACCGATTTATCGCCCAACCCTGTATGATGTTTCCTTTACCCTACGAGCCAAGATAATCATTCTTCTGCTATGTACTACAAAGAAGTTATTCTGGCCACCTTCTCAGTCTCTCCATTCTTCCCCGCAACTTGGCTGAATATACAGTAAACTTCCTCATCCATCAAATACACAAACTCTTAGAGATTGTTCAGGAATGTAAACAAAATTCAGCTCACTTTGGCCTCTGGTTGAAAAAAATCATGAAATACAAATCATGACATTTTGGGTAGGTCTGATGTCCAACACTTCTTCATATGACGCTTTTTCACTTAAGTGTAAACTGCCAGGTTAAAGTAATGAGTGGTCTTACACAGTAACGTAGGAGAACTGTCCACAGAACTGCTGCTGGATGACATTCTGCAGGTTCGTGTTCTTCTGCTTGGACAGAGTGTCTTCCAGTAGAGACAAGAAAAGCTTTGAAAACTCCTGGGCATCCTGAAATTGAAAGGTTTGAGTTAAATTACAGATATCTATAATCACATTTTAAACTGTGAACCAGTCCTATATTTCTTTAACCTTTCCACGCCTTTAATTTTATTATTATTATTATTATTATTATTATTATTATTATTATTATGTTGTTTATTTCGGGCATTTGTCAATTCATCATCATCACATTTCATTATTGTTCAAATAATACAATACACATGGCCGAAAGGGAAAAGCGGGAGAAGCCAAAGCTTATCTAGTCCCGCCCCCATTACCCACAGGATAAAATCATCATCCTAATCTTTTCTTATCTTTTGCATTTTACATTTTTACCGAACAATTTCTTTTACTATGCCATTTGACAAAACATATTACAGTAGTAGCATACAGAGCTGAATTCAAGCTCTAGACAGCACATACAGATTACGTGTGTGTCTGCACATGTGTCCATGTTGGTCCGTCATGAATGAACAAAAGTCTCATCTTATAGCCTCATCTTATAGCCAGGCATGTCACACATGTCCACATTGTTGATACACATTATAAGAACATCCTGCTACGTACAACTGGCATTGGCCTTGGACCATACAAGTTTCTAGGTTGAACTTATTGCTTGGGTACAGAATGTTTTTTGTTATGCTCCATGCCATCTCAACACAGTGTCTGTTGAGTCTGGTGCTCTGTAAACACAGCTTACAACTATATTTTTACCTTTCATTACACAGATTTCAATTGTCACACATTCCAATAAGTGATCCACAGCTCTACCAACTGAGCTACTGGGGTGCCTTACCAGTCTCATACTTCTTAGTTAAGCTATGAAAGGTTTCATGTAGTGATTTACCTGCTGCTGTCCTGTGTCCAGGCCCAGTGCTTTGACCAGCCCTGAAGGATCTATGTACTTTCTGTTGCTGTTCTGCAGGAGTGCAAACAGATACTGCAGATGCTCACAGATGGACTGAGGCTCATAATCTGCAAAAGACAGAGAAGTTTGTCTAAGTGATTGAAATGCTTACATCATATGAAAAGGTAAAAACTTACAGAGAGATGTAAAAACCACCTAACACTTGAACAATAGTCACTATGCAACTGGGCCACCACTTCTGTCAAATCATTTTCAACAACAATCATGTGAAATTATTTAATTAAAAAGCAAGGTTGGCATTGTACATGTGCAAACAAACTATTTTTAGTTTTTAACATTATTACTTAACAAGATAGTAATCATTGCTGTTAGTTTGCCAGTCAGCAAATTCCATCAAGAAGTCATGAACAGATCACATTTTTTGGGAAAGAGATAGAGCAAAGCACAACTAAATCAAGGTGGCAGTAGGTCAGATTTAAGATGTATTGGTTAACGACATAACTATGATCAAAATAAACAGATTTGTTGTAGATGGATGTTGATTTTCTGGGGATATAATATCTAGCTGGAATTTGTGTAAAAATGTTAAACAATCTAATCAACATTATATTTGTTTGGAATGGGGTTTGGCAATATATCCATATAGTCTTGTAATTGTGATATGAAACTGTCATCTTAGATTTTGGATATCTTTATATCGTGATATGGCATAAGTTTAAAGGCTGCACTACAGTGAAGTGATGTCATTTTCTGAACTTAACAGACTGTTCTACTTGTTCTTATACTTGTCATTACCCACTTAGTCATCATATCTACATTATTGATGATTACTCATCAAAAATCTCATTGCGTTGATATTTTATGAACATACCAAGTCATCCCTAAAAAAATGTTGCACTACTGATATTGAGGTACTTTCTCATATCATTTTAGTTAGTCTCCCATCCAAGCATTTATGAAATGTTTTTGATGAGATTTCAGAAACGTTGAGAAATATATTGTGTATAACAATAAGACCCAGACATATTTTGGACAAGGTTCTTGTATGATGGTACATACACTATTTGAAGTCAAGTTAAAATACTTCACGAAGGCATGTTCACTTTAACTACGAAAACAACAAATAGATAGAAGCATCCACAGCATTTAGTTTTCAGTTATACCAGACTCAATATTGTGTTCCTGTGCTCGGGAATTGTGGCACTGATAGAGGCTCCTACGGAGCTCCAGGTTGTGGAACCACACTTGCAGGAATGTGTTGACGTAACATGTTGCACCTAGGTTGGTCAGGCCAACGAATGTGTTCTGGAAGAGGGAAGAGACAGAGACAGAAACAGAGACAGAGAGAGATTATTCCATTTCTGGCCTTCTGATAAGTTTTCAGTAGTCCATCTAGAACAGATATGTGATCTCGGGCAAGTGAGTAAACAATTTGAAGAGCTGTATGTGTGGCTTGTTAAAGAAATACCTTGTCTCGACGTTCTGAATTTGGGTCATCGATATTGTGGAAAGCATTCTCATCAATCTCCCCAAGCCACGCCTGTTCACCAATACCCACAAGACAGTTGGGATTCCCTTTGCAGTTCCTCCTGCAAAACCAAGTCATGATTATCAAACCTACTGTTCCACGGCCTACTTTAGGAGCGACAAATAACCACATCTCTCTCTTATACGGAGGCAATGTCATGTCAAAAATCTAAAAAGCAGTCAGTTAAATGATGGTGTGCACGCACAGCACCCTTCAAAATTCAGCAAAATTTCAAGGGTAACGTTACTAATGTGTGCTAAGGTGATGCCTACAGACTACAGTCTGTACATGAGTTTGTTGTGAAGAGTACAGCTGATTTTCATGACCTTTCATACGAAGTCTACAAAGCTGCTATATAGGCTTGTCCACAAGCAAAGAATCAAATCAGACTGTTGGTGCACATTAACATTCCTCTTCGGAGCTGGCCTCAAAGCCCGTAACTGTAAAACCTAATGTGACATCTGCTACGGGTATTTTTTTACTGGCACATGCCACAAAAACAGAGGGATGTTGTTCCGAAATGTAAATATTGTACCTGCAGGTTCCTCTCTTGCAGGCCGGGAGATTGATGCGATATGCTAAATTGATATGCTCCTGTCTGATTTCTTCTGGTTTCACCGTTTCCACCCAACGCCAAGCCGCTTTCTCCAGCTGTAAGCGGGGCGCCATAATCCTACGATGTAAAATTAACCACACAGTCAGGCATATGAGTCGCAAGCACTACTATACAATGGTCTGTCATCATCAAACTGCTACAAGGAATGCTAGCATAGCCAGCTAGCAAGGGCTAAACAAGTTCTTGTAGGTATTTGCTAGCTTGGTTCTGACGAAGCAACCTACCGTTAGCTATGTAGCGCCAGTGCTAACTTACTTACGATAGCCAGCTAGTATTAGCGTGGTAGTTCTATCGCTTACGTTCCCCTATTTGAATTAAACATGTGAGCATAACACACTACATATCACAACAATACAAATATATCTGAAGTACGATACATCACAACAAACACTATTTGCAGGGTAAAGTCAGGAGTAAGGACTACCCTTGCGCTAACTAGCTAAAGGTAGCATTAGCTAGCCCGACCCGGCAGCGTTAGCAAGTCATTTTCCTGCATTTTCGATTTAATGCTACCTGACGCTAACGTAACGAATTTATTGTGTTAAGGTCAAACATATCGAACCTTTCATGCGTGCAGCTGCTTCACCAAAAATATTTTATGTATTTTCACATTGTATTCACGGTTTATTTTAGATTTAGCGCCCTTACGTCAGTTTATAAATAAATTATTTCTCCGCTCAAAATCAACACGACGTCAACATGTGACGCAGGCGACGTCTCTGTGTTGTGACCGGAGGGAGGAGGGAGACATGCAGAGCCTCCAGAGGCTCCAGAGGCCTCTCTTCTGCCACTAGACACACAAATGGAACTTGATGAGCTGTGTTCTCAACAGTGAAATATTCTATCATGTCAAATTTTATATATATATATATATATATATATATATATACATATATATATATGGTAGGCAATAACATTTAAATAAATGTGGCCTTTAAGTCCAGTATCTACACTTTATGCAAATGTGCATTTTGTATTTTCAATGAGTTGCTTGTAATTTTCAGCTTAATCTATATGATATTAGACATCATAAAGCTGATAAGTCAAAGAACATGTGAATCTCTGGTTGGGGTTGTTAAATGTTAAAGAACTCATGATGCCACACAACACATCTGGCCTAAAGTTTAACTGAGGTGAAGTGTCTCAAATGGAGGCTGCATGTGAGCTCATGAAAATGTAGAATTTCTTATGGTGTCTTGGTTGATTTGGATTTTAAGCGTTTGTGATTGTGGAATATATTTTTTTTTGATAACTGAAATTACTTTTTTCTCTAAATTGTAATGTTCACCTTACACATGTGAAAAAAAATAAAAACCACTTGAAGAGAAGACGAAAAGAGAAAATGGTTGCTTAAAGGGTCAGTCCACCAATTTAACACGTGTGTGTTCACAGGTCTTGGGGAGTACTACTGCATGAGTACAAATATTGTATACCCTTTTGTGGTTCAAGAGGAAGCTGCACATAATCTGAAAAATTGCCACCGGTATTATCACTCAGTGACTAAGTTGCATTGTGAGTAATGTAGACACCACATTTTGAAAAGGAAGAAGAATGTGAGGGATAATAAGGTGATATCTCTGGTTCTGCTGTATCGATAATGGTGTTACCGGAGTGCAATGTTACACCAGTGGACTTATTTTCAAAGCATTGCCTTATGTAGATAACTTTATCCACAATGCAAGTGACATCACTGGCAGTTTCGAAAGACTTTTGCATAAAATGTAGTCAAATGTAACTGTAACTATGACCTCAATGCGAAGACAATTTAGTTAATGCTTCTATGACATGTATTGGTTTGCATTAGATTGATGTACATGCTAAAGTGGTCAGGTAGTGTACATACATGACCCATGCTGCAGCACTACGTATCTTCAGGGTGTACAGACTGCTGAAGTGAAGCACGACTCGGTGGAATGCTTAAACAGTTGAAATTCACACCATGTCTTTCTGTATGATTTTAGTGTACTGAGGACAAAATGCTGAAGCAAAACCAGGGGTGTCGACACATCTTGAGCTCATGACTGTGGACATGACAGCACATGTGCAAGGATGGTCAATGTCACAACAACATGGCGGAACAAAGGAGGAAAGAACACACACGTCGTAATTAAAACAAGTTTATTTTACACAATGAAAAAGGAAATAAAGATAGATACAAACTAAATACAACAAAAACAAACAGGGTGAACAAAGCATGGCTGACAGCCATCAGATTTTGTATCTGCATCTTCAGCATGAGGTTACATTTAAAGAGCTACTATCCATGTGGTAAGGTGATGTAATCATTATCGCAGACATGCTGACTTATTGTGTATGAGATAATCTCACATAATATTATCGTTGTGCTGTTTCAGTGGCTGTGGCTGTGGCTACTGCTGCTGCAAGGTATTAATTATGAGGGTCCATGTGCAGTAAACTCAAAATATGTTGACTACAGAGAAAAAGATCTGGAAATGAGTAAACAACAGACCCAGTTATAATGAGCAGTTAGGAGAGAAATAACACACAGTGTATTTAATCAACTAGGCTGTACTAAAAGTAACCTGTACACTCCTGTAGCTGGTGATGATGAAGTGTATGCACAACCAAAGAATAACCCTTTTTGACACAAAGATTTTTTTCTTTTTGCTTCAGTTAAGTTCATCACCATTCACTACTCACCTCTCAATTAAAAACTTCTGACATGTGGAAACCCTTGATGGTTGATACCTGCCGGCTAGATCTGTTGTAAAAATTTGTATTGATGAATAATAATGAACAGGCCTCAAAGTGGTCCAATTTGAAAGGAAAAGAAAACCATTAAGTCAAGTAACTGATCAAAGTAACTTTTTTTTCTTTCCCAATATGAGCTGACGTTTTATATAAATTCTCAGATTAAATGTCTCCGTCTTTGAACTGTTTTGGACAAGCAAAATAATAACTTTATTGACTCAACTGAGTAAGTAAAAGATGAAACTGGGTATTTGGAAGGGCAACATCTTTGTAAGAGTCATGGTGTAGTTCCTAGAGTCTTTGAATGCAGCACTTTGTTTGACTGAGTAGACTGATGACATGAATGAGCCTGGCCCCGCCCATTGGCCCCGCCCCCTTGTGCATGCACAGGGCAGCCACCTGAATCAGTCAGGTCAGGTCCATCCACGGGTACCTCAAGTCAACATCCACACACCGCTCCTCAGGTAAAACAATCTACAAATGTTTATTACTCATTTAGCACCATTTAGGCATTGTAATGGCATGTTTAGGCTGTGTGGATGAAATTAATTTTATAGGACTGAACTGACTTTTTGCTGCATTAAGCTCACACAACAGGTTGTGTAACAGGTTTTTAAAATGGAACCATTAACTTAGAGGTGACAAAGTAGTGAACAGGACACGACTTGGCTCTTGACTTCCGCTGATCATTTCTACCTCAATCCAGTAATCTTTGGGGATGGACGAAAGTAGTAGGCTAGTTCTTTAAAGCTAACTACATCTGCTGCACTCAGATGAACAGTCTTTACTCTCTGCTACAGGGTGTTCTGGTATCTGGTTTGTGAAATAGTAAAAGGACAAAAACGCTTAAAGCTAGACCTCTTAATTCAATTGTATGCGTACTTTAATTTGTTTTTCTTACACAATTCAAATGAAATGTTGTAATTTAATTATGAACGTAAGAAGAATTTAGTGAAATTATAAAATGGTGTATGGTGATATCAAATCTTTTTACATAATCAGAATGTAATCTCAAAAAATGGTATTCTAATGCAATTGTATGTGAGGCTTTCATAGGTTTGTATTTGTGTTGTTGTTTGTGAGACCCTTACCTAAGACAGTGTTCTATCCTCATGTGATAGACACAGTTCTCTAAAATGTTAATATTAAATATGCCCATTATTTTCTGAGATATTAACTTTCATGATGTACTACCCAGTATTGGTGCATTTTAGCCAGTATTTTCTGGAAGGTCAGGGTTCATTGGCCTTTCAAAGGCAGAGGATATAAAATGACCCAGTTTTAGCCGAGTCAGGGAATCAGCTGCTAATCTGTTCCTTCAGCAGACACAAGGAGGGAGGGCAGAGGGATGGCTGGAAAGATTAGCTAACCACTGCTATTTACCTCTCTAATCCTCTGCCTTTTTGAATCCTGTGTAACTGATAGGTACAAATGGGCTTTACCCATGAAGGACTGACCTCAGTCATGGACATGAAACTGTTTATGCAACCAGAACACAAGGTCTTAAAGGGTTGTGGAACAGACAGAAGTTAGGGAAAGTCTGATATTATCCTACTTACTTATAGTTTCAGGTATCTTTACATTGTGGTCAGGGCTGTGCCCAGGGTCTAATAAATGCCGAGTTCTTTTGTCCCCCAGAAAGATTTGAGCAAAAAATATAAATAAAGCCTGAATGTTTTTTAAAATTTTTATTTGGACCTTTAAAAAGCATTTCAGTTTTATTTTCTGTACATTTTATCTCCAGACATGTCTCTGCCCAACAAAAAACTTTCAATACCATAGAAAACTTACATTCAGCATTGTGACTCTGCATTTCCTCAACCCATAAATAAATGTTAGAGGGATTATTTATTTGGCTAAAACTAGGAATTGGCCCAACGGCTGAGTCATACTCCAAACAAATCAGGGGCAATACATCATGAGAGTAATGGCTAACTACAGCCAAATGTTGCTGCCTTTTGCCTCTTTGCTCAGTTAGCTGTGCAGGTACCCATTGTATTAGCTGACTGATGAGGAACTGGGGGAGTGTTGGTGCTGTTACTATCAACTCTTGAGGTACAAACTGGCTAGGGGCTAGCTGGTTAGCATGCTAGCTTCAAGATACCCCTCTTAACCCCTAACCCCTCCAACACAATGCATAGACATCTTCAATATTACAACAACACTTCACATTCTGTTGAAAATTTCAATTAATTTAAAAAAAACTTTAAACTCAAATTCGTACATGTTGCACCTTTAAAAAAATCACCATATTATTAGAAAAAAACAGAATCCTGGAAATAGCCTATAAGATACCCATTAATGTGGAATGCAAACTCGCCTCAATTTCCTAAAATATCCAGAGTCCCTTGAAGAAATACAGAGGATATGACCTCAGTGTCTTTGTAGCATCAGCCCTGATTGGGGTTGGTAACCAATAAGTAAACAATTTCCAGACACTTATTTCCCATATCAATTCTTTTTTTTAAAATGGTTTTGTGTTAGATAAACTGACACACACACAACCCAGCTTACCAGAGTATTATCAGCGTATTATCTATTTACGTGTATATGAACAATAGTTTTTGTCTGACCAACAACCAACAAACGCAGCTCAATATTCAGTGACAGTGATATCAACAGAGAAATGCAGCAAGCCCTCACATTTAAGAAGCCTGAACAATCTGAATAAATGACTGAAAAGATGAAAGATGAATAGATCATTAAATGTTTAGCAGAGTCCTTTGCTGTTCATCAACTAGTTATTTAATTGCTTCATTTCATATATCCAAGCAGTCATCAGTATAGGTACAGTGGCAGCGTCTTCTCAAACAATCTAAATGATTAATGTAGAAAAATCTCATGTGAGCATTTTCTGAGCTGCTGCAATATGAACAGGATTCTGTAGTCTCAGGTGTTGAGGTCATAATGCTGCTATATGAAGACAGTATCCTAATGGCAAGAGGGGATTTCTATTTTTCCATGCTGCATATTTCCTACAGAAAAAAAACCACACAAGTCAATCTGTGACTCGGGCTGAGAGCATTTCAGAATGGGATATAAAGGGAAGAAAGCAAAAGTTGTTGCACTGATACTGAAGCTATCTATTCTGCATATGACAGTTTTCCTGCAGTGGGAGGCCTCTGAGCTATATAAATTTAAAAGAAAAAAATGTGGTTGTCACAATTTAAAGCTCAGTTCACCTCTAAATAAAACTTAAGTCATTATCTACTAGAGGTGTTGGAAAGGTCTTAATCATGAGATGTGGACATGGATGATGCTGCATCAGTGCAGACACAGAGGATACTGGAGGAGTCTACAGCTTATGCTGATTGTTGATTGTCCAGCCTCAGCTGAAAGTTATGTCGCAATGTTGTTCCCATGTGGACACTAGTCTAATGTTACTTATGTAGGAGGGATGTGGGAGGGAGACAGAGATCATCTGAGAGTGACAAAAAAACTCAGTAAAACAGACATGGCAGAGCACATGTGACTTGGAGACTTGCATATCACCGGACAAGCTATGTGGAGCCATTTTATGTTTTGTTTCCTATTTGTTTCTTTACATTTTAAGTCTCCAGCTACTTCAGTTGTTTAGCAGAATGCTGCAATGCTGTTTCACTGTGAAGCTCCAGCAATGTTTTGAGGGCTACAAAACTTCTCCTGACTTTCTATTAGCATGGGGGCGAGGAGGTGATGACTGCATTTTCATTTTTGAGAGAATTTATCCTTTAATCCACCACAGGATTCCATTTTGAGTCTTTATGCAAAGATACAGTGCATCAGGTATATCTTACTCCACCTATGATTTAATCTAATTCATTTTTTAATAATTTTGATACTTCCAAATACAGTTCAGAGAATGAGTTCCAAACTTCAGTGGTATTTTGATATGTAAGGGACAGAGACATGTTAAAGTGGGTGCATAGTACTCTGAACAAGAGTTTTGTTGAAAAGAGAAACACATTTATGTGATATTGATCAACTTAAAATCATTGCAATGAAATCAGTGCTGGTGGCTTTTCAAGAATATGATTGGAATATTATGTTTTAACCTTGTAAGAAATGTTAATTTATGTCATCTGTGCTTCAGGAGTCTACGGCAACGTCAGAGCCGAGATGGGGCGAAAGGAGATCATCTGCAGCTGGAAGAAAAGCACCAGTAACATCAAGGAAGTGTTTGACTTCAAGGGGAAAATGGGATCGTAAGTAATGATGTTGAGATTAAAGACAGATGAGGTAAAAATAGTAATTGCCACAGAAGAGGATTATAGCCAAAAAAAGCCCCAAAAAAAGGTCAGACGTTTTTTTTCACAATTCTGATTTTTTTCTCAGAAGAATTCAATCTCAGAGATTAAAGTCAGAACTCAAAATACTTTTTTTCTAATGTGATCCTAATCCTCCTCCATAGATTGCTCAGTGTATTACTTTAAGAGAAGGACAAGTCCTGCATGTAAGTGCCAAGATTTATTGACAGTTAAAGCCAGTGTTTGGCTGTTGAATGAGCTTTTTTGTCATTTGTACAGGTGTGTTTTGATTTGTTATAGTTTTGTGATATTCATAAGCATGGCGGTAGGGGCATTGTGACTAACAACAGATTGTTTTCCAAGTCTGTGATAAGCATAAATATTCATGTTGAGTGTCATGGTGTGGCGTGGTTAGTCATCAGTCTACTCGATGGACCACATTACACCAAATAGTTATATGACAGCTTATCAACTATAGCTGATTTCATTGTCACGCAATGAAGCCATTTCATGCAATCGCATTTGAATAAGTGAACAACATATTTGCATAGCATCATTTCTACTTTGTGCAGCTTTTTAGTTTTGGTTCTCCTCTTGAATGTGGAGATTTTCCCCAGAGAACATTCTGGAGTCCAGATAATGGGACAGTACTATGAAATAGAATGAAGGGGGACCGCTGTCTTCCTCCTAGCTTCCAGGCTCAAATTGGCCCACAGGCTGAGGATAATCCCTTTCATCACCTCCCTGAGAGCTTGTCTTATCAATGGAGCCTCTTACACAGTCTGGTTAATCTGCTCTCAGCTGAACCTGCTCGTTGAGGACTTTTGTTAACCTGTTTGAAGACAGGATGCCCAAACAATTAATCATATAGTGGACATAGTGACAACTTGGTAGTAAAAGAAAGTTGATCAATTGTGATATTAACATTGACACTGTGTGTAAAGTGCCTGCAAAATTTCAGAGCTTATTTAGATCTTAAATTACAATTTAATGTCAGTTAGCTGTGCCCATGTGATGGAGTTTCAGTACTAATACTAAGACATACATTGTCACTACCTTAGTTTTCTAAGTCTAAAATCTACAGGAAGCTGTTATTATTTCTATTAAGTGGTTAGTGTAAAGTCAATTTAGCAATCATGAGAAACGTCACTTCACCAGTGAACAGTTGTGCAATGTCTTCGACAGCTTGTCCCATACTATCCATTCTATGGAATGAAAGTGAGGATATCTCAGCCTCTACTGCATCACTTTTGACCATCCTTTTTGTGATCTTCCCAACGCTAATTAAGTAAAATATTTAATAGATGGATAGGTCAATAAGCCAAACCTGGCAAATATCTTTGTCGATATGGCTTGACACAAGCAGTTTGGAATCAAATTTAACATAATTTTACACCATACATTTGATAAAACTGTGTTTTAATTAACACAACACATAGTCAAAGAACATGAACAAGTAAACCAGACTGAACAAACTATATGTTATTTATTGTAAATGACAAAAACACAAATAAGATAGATATATTATTAGCAAACTGTATTTCTTTTCTTAAGTTATTAGCTTTATCTGCATTATTTCCAGAAATGGAGGAAGAGCCGGTTGGCTTCATATCACTGGACAACGGAATGACCTACAGGTGTTGCCTCCTAAGAGTTGTCCTGCAGTGTCAAAAGCTGCTTAAAACACTCCATCCTCGACTGGCTGTGAATGAGTAGGGCTTGTGTGTGTGTGTGTGTGTGTGTGTGTGTGTGTGTGTGTGTGTGTGTGTGTGTGTGTGTGTGTGTCTGAGTTTCCTGAGCAGTGACGTCAGAACAGCAGTGCTGGAACATCCTAGCACCACTTCATTATAGGATTAAGAGTCTGACTATATTGGTGTATGGGTGGACTGAATGTACTGTATATGAAAGGCGGTTGTATAAGCAGATGCAGGTGTGTGCGAAGGTGTGGGTCAAGTGATTGATTGCCAAGGGTTTTTCTTTCAAAAGTATGTTCTTCTTCAAGGTTTAAAATAAATTTAGTACAGCATGACCGCGGAACAATCAAAGTCTCAGCTGAAGATGAATTAAAGGCATATTAAAGTGATATGGTATGAAGGGCTGTGGTGTTGTTGTGAAAGTTGATGAAACTATTTATCTGAAACTATTCTGAGAATTTGGGATCAAAAAGGGCTTATTTCCTGCTGGTCTACTGAGAAATTGGATCGGAAATGAGATGTAACTTTCAGTAAATGACAGTATGTGAGTCTAACCTTAATTCAGAACATGCATGTGCATGGCAAGATATAACAGCATTTTCAGGTCCTGAGTCTGAGGCGTTTTAGAGGTCAGAGCCTCAATATCATTGTTACAGATGCTTGATTCACTGGCCAAAATGTAGGATTACATCCTGGCTGCCATCTTACTGTGAGCCTAAAGAAAAAGGTGTCATGCTAATAACCTGCCATATGTCTGGGTTACATGTGTTGTTAGACATGTCAAGGCTGCCTGGTCTAGACTGAGTGACTGAGCTATGATTTTTAAAAATGGTCTGTTTCAGAAGGTTATGTCTTTCATCAGAGGTTGGTAGGTATTAACATCAGACCTATATATTCTACCTGGCTGACAACATATTCAAAGCACAGTCAGTTAACAGGCCCATTTAAGTAATTCAAGCAAAGTTACATGTACATAGCAGAGTTTCATATAACTGAGATTTTATCATTTAGAAAATGCTAAAAGGGTCTGGGTGTCATCAGATAATCTGTAATTTTAACTAAGCAAATTCAACTTGCAGGTCCGTCCATTGTGCAAAAAAAATGGAAGTTACATGCTGCTTCCTGTATACATCGCTTTTGGTCCTGTAATTAAAACATTCTCTGATGGCATTTCAGCAGAGATTTACTTAATTTTACATCAGAACATACATGTTCATCCATCCCTTTTTCTTCTCAATGTGAACAAGAGGACACTAAATTTAGATGTGGCTGAGTTCAAGTCTGAGCCCCCTACATTTACTATGTGGTACTTAAGGTTCCCCTTTAGTCAATTATGGAATCCCTTCTTAAAGGTGATTGGAAATATCTTGATTGACTGTCGATCACAATTATTATTCTTTGTTACTAGATTGTCAGGTATGAAAAGTGCACCTACTTAAATAGTCTCAAATTTTAAAAAAGAAATGTATATAGTTTTTCTTCAGCCGTGTTTTAGTATTAGGGTAGTCTTGATGGGATTTGCTTTTATTTTCAGTCATATAGCACTGAGTGTGCTTGAATAATGAAATGTAAATGAGGATCACTTGACTAATTGTTGCATCTCTACTGAATGGTTTCGGTCTTCAGCATTTTGTGTTTCATACAAGAAAATTTGAATTGTGCAGTTATTTCACAGTCATTAAACTACAAGGGGCACATATTCACACCATATTGAAAAAGCAAGCAGAGAAAATCCCCACACACCTAACAGCAATTGGCACTAAAGGAGGAGGCATAAAATTAAGATGGATTGTCAAAGCCACAAGCATGTCTCTGTCTTGAAGTAAAGGAATATTAAACAAAAACTAGTGCTTTTAACCTTAATGGTAATGGAAAATACAAAGGACCCTCTAAATTTGTGTCTGTCTGTGTCTTTACTGTTTTTATGCAGGGGTTCTTTTTCAGAGGTTTTTATGGTGAGAGAGAAGAACACAGGACAACTGTACGCCCTGAAATGTCTGAAGAAAAAACACCTTGCTCATACCAACCTGGAAAATGAAATCAACGTACTAAGAAGGTAACGCATGCTCTCTTTCTCTCTCTCTCTCACACACACACACAGGATTGTATGTGGTACTTATCCCTAGTCTAAGTGTACGTTAACATTTTTAGTGCTTTTCTTTGGCGCTATGTCCTCCAACAATACGTCCATGTAGCAAAATGTTGAACCAAAGCAAAAAAGGCTGTTTAATGGCAAGACGAGGCACCAAAATGTTAAAAACATAGCATACACTTGATATATATTGTAGGTGGGACTTATTTTAGGTGGTTAAAACAGGTCTTGTGGTAGGGTTTCAGCAGTACAATGCCCTGCTGCCTGCCAGCACTGCTTCTCCGAACCAGCGCAGAACTGACAGTCATCTGCTGCAGGCTACACATTTACGAGGGATAAGTACCTCATACTGCCATCAAAAGATCTACTATCACTTTAAGCCCAAACCTGCAATAGCACATGCTTTTTGACAGTTAGCTGTATCATAAGTTGGAATTTTACCGTTGATCATATATATGAAGTAATTTTCAAACACAGTTACCCATACAGGATGAAAAAAACAACCTCTGTTAAGGATTTTGACACAGGATTACTCGACCAGTACACAGTAAATATACTTCATAGTATGCATGCAGGTAGTCTAGGAAGTACTAAGTCTAGCAGTATATGAATCTTGAACTACTTATCGAAACTTTTTTTTTTTTCCTTTCTTCTTACATTGTCCTTTACTTTGAAATACCGAAGCATACCTTTGCGATACCTTCAGTTTATTACTGGGAATAATTACAGTAAAAGTCTTGTATGTTTCATGGGTCTGACTGAGAGACTGCAGTCTGATCCACAGTCATTACCAGCAGCTCTTCAGAGCGGTTTCATTACGATTACCGTAAATGTTAGTAGATTCGCGCACTAGAAAATAACGTGCGGCTAAGTCACTTTTCATAATGAATAAAGTGTGAATATAGCAGCATGGAAGCAGCTAGTTAGCTAGCCATGCTGCTGCTGCCCCTTTATCAAGCAGGCAACCAGTGACAGCACTTGGTTTGGTCTTCACCTTCTTCTGTTTAGTGGAACAGCGTCTATCAATGTTGCATTAGTGTCATCTACTGGAAGACAAACACGAGTTGTGAATTGTGTGACACAAAATGGCGCGGAAAAACACTCTCAAAAAGATCCACAGCAAAAGATGGAGATTCACAAATATATTGCCACTGAAAAAAACTAAATTGATGTGCAAATGATGATATACAAGTTAGAAGCCACAGATACAGATTCAGATTTACAGATACAAATCCTTTTGGCTGAGACACGGATTCAAACTTGCAAATACAAATCCTTTTGACTGAGACGCGGATTCAAATTTACAGATACAAATATGTTTGCTCAGATATGGATTCAGATTTACAGATACAAATCACTCTGCATTTATTTGTGAATTGTGTTTTACGAGACACGAGTTAAGTGACATTTTTACGAGTCACCTGTGCCCTGCATTTGTGGATTTTGTGTGAAAACAGCATGGTAGAAGAGTCTCAAAAGTATCCACACAAATAGGTGGAAATTCACAAATATATTTCCACTGAAAAATACTAAGTTGATGAACAAAAACAACAACAACAAACAGATACGGATCCAGCTTTACAGATACAAATCCCTCTGCATTTATTTGTGAATAATATTGAGACAGTTCTAGCTCCATATTTTGACTTGTTGAATTAGGAAAAACATAATGAACTTTATAAAATGCTGTCAACAAATTCTTTCTTATTTTGGTTTTCCAAGTGATGCCTCACCCTCTCTCATACTATTTCAGGATAAAGCACGAGAATGTGGTTGGACTGGAGGACTTCTATGAGAGTCGAACGCACTATTACCTGGTCATGCAACTGTAAGTGGATTCATTATTATCGTCTCATTTTCCACAAGTAATTACTTGGGTAGAACAATATTGACAATCCATTATACTGACAATGGTTCTTATACCTTATTCCACACTGTCTGACAGTCTGATAGACATTAGAATATTCCAACTCTTCATTGAGGCAGCATGAAGTTCCATGACTTTCATGTCTGAGCCATTCCATCAAAAGAGGTATTCTAAATGTGTTTTGCATCGTTTCAAGTAGTACACAAAATTCAGCCTGACATACTCTGCATAGTTGGGAAATGTGGGATCTCTGCTAAAAAAAACAAAAAAACAATTATATGATCAAGAGAACGTTTTGTCAAGGTGGTATGTCAAGGGGGTTGATGGAAGGTGGCATGATTCCTAGAACCTAGGTCTTTAACAGGCAATCTGGAACCCCAAAAGGTTCCTCAGAGTTACCGCAGAAGGTCTGCAAAATTAATGTTTGATAATATTCTTTTGGCCTTTTTATGGCTTTATTGACAGAACAGCTGAAGCTATGACAGGAAACAGGGAGAGAGAGAGAGAGAGAGAGAGAGAGATAGAGAGACAAGCAGCAAAGGGACTCAGGCCAGGAGTCGAACCTGGGTCTGCTGCAGAGCCTCGGCAAATGGAACGCTCTACCCACTGAGCTAAACGGCACACCTGTAACCATTTACATGAAACATATTTTTAACAAAGATACATTTGGAAGACAACACAACATTGATGATGGTCTACCCAGGATTCCTTGTGCATTCATGTGAGCAAGCTAACCTAACTGCTTTATCACTGCGCAGCACCTGTCCATAATGATGAACTAGTCAGCTGTGTATTATTGAAATATATAGGCTAGTTATCTGTATAACTGTCCCAAGTGTACAGACATTCTTGTGAGCCACAGCGGATCGTGGCATACTGACATACCCTCCTAACATTAGCCATGCTATGAATATTGCTGACATGTTCATATGTAGCGCTATAGGCCACCCTACACATTAATGGCCCAGTTTGATAGGCAACAGAGTTTTATACTATACATGTTGTATGGGGTAAGCTAAGCGGTTCTTGTCCTGAAAAACACCCTAGAAAAATGGAAACACTGATGATTTTCTTTGTGTATTTGTGTGTGTGTAGGGTGTCAGGTGGGGAGTTGTTTGATCGCATTTTAGACAAGGGAGTGTACACCGAAAGGGATGCCAGCATGGTGATCAAACAGGTGCTGCAGGCCGTCAGCTACCTGCATGAAAACAGCATTGTACACAGGGACCTCAAGGTGAGACACTTAGTCACACACACACGGTCAATAGTTATTAGTAAGGACGTATATGATGACAGGGATGGGCTGGGTGCTGGGATTCCCTTGAATCGTCTGCACATATTGAGCTTTTTTGCTCAGATTGTTGGGCCTGTCTGTGTTTGGGAAAGGTGCCAATGGGGGTGGGCTGGTTGGTGGTCTCAGATTTTCAGACACTAGTGTACTGTACTTATTTTTTATTAATTATGGCATTTTAATTAAGTATTTAATTCATAAGTATTGTCCCTGTATTTTATTAATGACCATTTTGTCACGTCGGGGTTTTAAAGGGAAAGACTATGGAAAGGGGAGGTGGACCCAAACGCAGATAATCAGAGGACAAGAGGCAGCACTGAGGGGAATGAAAGGCGAGCTTTAATAAAACTAAAGCTGAACACGAACTAACAAAAAGGGAGCTAATCCAAAAACTAGGCAGGGGGGGACAAAGGGCAAAGTTGCAACGAAAAACAGCCAGACAAAGTACAACCGAAAAAGGCAAAGTACAAGTCAAAACCAATGCAAAATGCAAAACTCAGACACTGATGACTAAACGAGGAACAGGTGATGAGAGAAAGGAGGAAGGAGGCCAGGTGTGGTAATGAGAGGGAGGAGCACAGGGGCAAACATGGAGGGAACAAAACTACAGACAGGGGGAGACAGAGGGAAGAGCATAGGAGACACTTAAAGGACAAGAGACACATAACCAAAAACCAGACACAAGAACACGATACAAGACATGAATCCAGAGTCATGACACATTTTATTTATGTGTTTTACTCAGGATTGGGATAGGGTGGGGGGTATTGTTTTTATTGCTTTCATTGTGTGAACCACTTTGTGTTACTTTGCTTAATGAAAAGTGCTATACAAAAAACATTTGATTGATTGATATATTTTGAGATTCTTTGTTAGAGATTATCATATTACTCTCTCTCTTTCTCTCTCTGTGTCTCTGTGTCTTTCTGTGTCTTGGAGTAGCCTGAGAACCTGCTATACTACAACACAGATGAGAATTCTAAGATCATGGTCAGTGACTTTGGTCTGTCTAAGACATTGGAGCATGGTGTGATGTCCACAGCCTGTGGTACACCAGGATATGTTGGTGAGTTATTGGGGAGGGGGCATACACAAAGTTATTATTATACAGTCCTCTTTAATACTATTGGAACAGCGAGGCCAATTCTATTTTTGCTGTACGCTGAAAACATTTGGGTGTGACATCAAAAGATGGATATGAGACAAGAGATCAGTATGTCAGCTTCCGTTTCCAGGTATTTACATCCAGATCTGTTACAAAACTTAGAACATAGCACTTTTTGTTTGAACCCTCCCATTTATTCAAACAATAAGTAGTGTTGAATGTCTCCTCTCAGTTTCAGCTTTGGGTTTTTCCTGTGCAGACTGCATTTATAGTTAAAAAGATAACCACCATGAAGACTGTCAATGCAAGAAAAGCAAGCAATTTTGTAGATGCAAACCGCTCATTAGCAATAAGAATAGAAGGGCTAGATAGGCATTTTGCAAAAAGTACAGAGACGAGGCTCCCCTCAGTTCTGGGACACATTTTTATGAACTGATGAAACAAAGAAGAATCTTTACTAAAGTGATGGATGGTAATCTGCTTGCTCTTCACGATAGCCTCTGTTGTGTGTCATTCTGCAGCCCCTGAGGTTTTGGCCCAGAAACCCTACAGCAAAGCAGTAGACTGCTGGTCCATCGGAGTTATCACGTACATTCTGTGAGTTCTGTTCTCTCACAATAACATAACACAGTGTGTTACTGTTCATAAGTAGCCATTGCAGACTTGAGAACTGAGACTATTAGTTCAAGAGATATCGTCTCCAGTCATTTGTGAATATTATGAGTTTAATTTATTACATTTTATTTAAATCTAAATGTTTCATTTATTTGTGTTTGTGGAATTATATATTACAATACCCATGAGCCTCAGTGTTTGATTGTTTTCAGAGGAACTCCCACCAGATTTGTGAAACCAGAGTGATTGTATAATTAGAACACTCAGATGCTGTAACTAGGAACAAAACGTTGCGAAACAAAGGAGCTGAAGTCATCCAAAATTAATCCAAAACCCACATGTAAAGGATTTACAGGCATTGATTATCAGGGATCAGCTGAGTTCTATGGTTGTCTCTCTGTTGCAGACTCTGTGGCTACCCTCCATTCTTTGAAGACAATGAAACTCGTCTGTTTTCAAAGATCATGCGAGCTGAGTATGCTTTTCATTCACCCTTCTGGGACAACATCTCTGAGCCAGGTACGAAAACAGCAAAAAAACATTTGACATCTTTAGTATTTTAAAATGTGTACTGATCTAGGCTGACTGCTCTTTTTATTTTTGGAGTTTGATTCTTTTTAACACATTGAAATTCAACGCTAATCCAAATGACTTGACTTGAATATAATGTATATTTCAATGATCAGAAATACACTTGACTCAATATTCGAGTGACTTAAGACTTGGCTTGAATTCAGATTCAGAGAAATTCTGAGCACCTGTCATCATCTTTGTGACTCCTATGGTGTTAGTGCTTGAGTTACCTAGTAGGACTTGGTTTGTGACCTGCCTCGAGGGACTGAAGTTCAGCCGGGGTTGTTTCATGGCAGTGACAAAAATAGTGTCACTACTATGTTTAACCTCAGTGTTAGTAAGTAAAGATCAGGATTTGTTAATATATCCCTCGAGCTCAATCTAATTTAGACCAGCAAACCCTCTGAAATTAACTGTAACTATATAACTATGATGGTTTGACCTGTTTGGATTAGGTCTGCTCAATCACCGTGGATACTAAATATACAAGTAGCCTGCCCGGGGGATTAAATTAGCTGCCCCTAATAGACGTCAAACGTTCTCCTGACTCACAGAAAAAAACATGAGGATAAATTCTTTCCATAAAGGACAGGCAGAACAAAAAATTAGTAAGAATCTTCTGCATGGGAATACAAAAAAGAAAGGAAAAAACATAAACGCTTATATGTATAAAAAAAGAAACAAATTGGGTTGAGTATGAAAAGTGAACAGGCTGGTGAAAAGAAATGCAAATAATGCAAATAAATATTTGAAAAAACATGACATCGCATGACCAATTTCTACCATTTCCTGTTTTATTTCCTGTTGATGTAGCTGCAGCGCCAACACAGTGCTGTCACCCACTGTTACATAACCTCCAGTCCACCGAAACAGAAAATAGCCATAGCCAGAAACACACAGCGCAGAGAACCTGGAACCAGTATACATTTATTTTTTATGTAAAAGTTAATGCCATGGTGTAAGAACAGACAGGTCGTATTTTTCTTCTCTTAATATTGTTGTCAATGAGAATTGCTTTATATGATGACTTGGATTTTGAAAGAACTTTGGACTGAAGAAAAAGTTATTTGAATACAACGTCCACATAAAAGTCATCAATAAGACGCAGCTTATGTTTCCTTTATACCAGTTGTTCTCTGATGCACACAGGCTTCAATTTGCACACCACTGAACTTTTCACTTTTCATCATATACTTTTCTGTGTTTTATTATTGGTTTAGGGAATTTACCTCCGCCATGAAGGTTATGTTTTTGCCATAACATTGCTACATTTTACTACATTTTATTACTTGCTACTACATGAGACTACATCACATTAACTACCAAAACATTACTACCTTGTCGCCATATTTGGTTTGTCAGCAGTATATTACACAAAAACTACCAAATGGATTTCCATGAAACCTGGATGGGTATCTCTTCCGAAAAGATCCCATTAACTTTTGGTTCAGATACATGATAAGGAGACAGATCCAGGCGTCCACAGGTGCTCTGGATCAGTTACTGTGGCAGTGCCTCAAATTTGTCTAATAGTAACATATATAATGTCACTGTCAATGTCCAAAGTTTTTTTTAAATTTTATGCAGTAGTTGAGAGTACTGAATTCTAATTGATACTAACAGCTGTCCATGCCATGTCTCAACAGCCAAAGACTTTATCAGGAACATGATGGAAAAAAACCCCAAGAAACGCTTTCTCACTGAGCAGGCACTCAGACATCCCTGGTTAGTTTTTTCTCTTTGTCTCACCCACACACGCATACACACACGCAACAACACACACACACACACACACACACACACACACACACACACACACACACACACACACACACACACACACACACATACACACACACGCATGCACGCACTTTTGTCTTTTGTTTTCCTCATTAACTGTTTGACTCGGTTGCAGGATTGCTGGAAATGCAGCTAACAGCATCGACATTTATCAGTCTGTCTGTGAACAGATGGAGAGAAACTTTGCCAAATCTAAATGGAAGGTAAGTGACAAGCCAAGATACTATAAAATGTTGGATTCAGTTTAATACATTGACAGTTAACACTAATCCAAATGACTGTGACTTAGTTTAAGACCTGAGCCAGACTTAAATCATCTATAATGGATATTTAAGAAAATGAAGAAACAAATCTAAATCACACTTTTTTCTTCCATTTTAGATTTGAAAGTTGATTTTACTGCTATGACAGCTGACTTATAATGAGGGCAAAATATGAACATTTGGAACTAAGTATGTTAGTATGTTAACAGTTGCAAAGTGGATTATGTTGCAGGAGTGTTGGAGAAGTTCATATGGGCATTTGAATGTTTCTTACACTATGACAACTAGGGGTGTCACGATTCTCCAAATCCTCGATTCGATCACATTTTCGATTCTAAGGTCACAATTCAATTCGATTCTCGATTTTTACATTTATTTTTTTTTAAAGCACAGGTTCCTATGCCATTTTTAGGCTAGACTTTTATGCAATATAATTTCTGATCTTTGTTCGCAATGTACCACACCACATTGTCAAATTTAAAACATTCATTAACAACATAATGTAACAATAACATATCTTCAGTCAATTGGAAACTTAAACACAATAACCTGCCATCTAGTTTCTGCAGAGCTTGCAAGCTGTGGCTTTTTTGTTGACAACGCAAATGTTGTCAACATAAGTCACTGGAAATCCATAATACTTCCACACCGGCGACTTCAGTGAAAGAGGAGGGGGTTCAAGTTCTGTCGATGGGTCTCCTGCATCTGCAGCTGCCATTGTTATAAGAGTGGCGGAGCCCCTTTCAGGAATAGGGCGGTGCGTGAGGCGTGTGTGGG
>CAEMYA010000286.1:51509-72112 GCA_903131615.1 Diplodus sargus | reverse complement strand
TGTACTTTGGAAAAGTACCAGCGACAGAGACTCCTGGAAGACGGGGAAAGCCTGCACTGCATTCCTGAGTCGTGAGAGGGGTAATCACTCAGTGTGATGTCATGACAGGTTGCGCTCACGTACATGTCCAGGCAGAACACCAATGTCAACACCTCACCGCACACCTTTGTCAGACAAGAACATTTGATTTCCTCAACAGTCTTATCAGCAGTCTGAAGAACATTGTTTCTCAAGAGATATTACGGCAACGAATATGATGAATGACGACTTATTGAACAGTCTAACTGGACATCAGAGACACATTCTCGCTACTAGTTTTTGTTTGTTTGTTTGTTTATTTTTATTAGTCCCACTCTTTGGTCCAGACAGAAATATTTCTACAATTAATGGATGGATTACCTTTAATTATAAGCAGACGCTCATGGTCCCCAGAAGGTGAATCCTAATGGCTTCCTCTAGCACAACTATGAGGTTTGTGATTTTCAGTGAGATATGTTGACCAATATTGGATTTGGTCCAAATAGTTGTACATTTCAATAACTTTAGTCAATCATGTGGCTCAGTTCAATCTTAAAATTTTCTTTAAAAATGTGTATTGAATAGTATGAAATAACTATCAAACTAATGCCTAAACACTGTCTAGTAATGCAAATGTATTAAAAATGCTAGCATTGTTATTGAGTCATGTTAGCATGCTGAATCGGCATAAAGCTCAAAGCAACGTGGAGAGTCTCACTGAGCAGCTAGCACTAGTGATGGGAACGGCAGTTCTTTTTACTGTACTGAATCTCTAGAATCCGTTCATTAAAATGATTCGTTCAAAAGATTCGTTCACCGAATCGTTCAGTGCTCTCCAACTCCCTGAGCTGACAAACAGTCATTCAGTTCATGATTGAGCCCTGAGGTTCACGTCCACTTACTGAGGGACGGTGCGTTCACGGACTATAGTACACAATCATTCGCGTGAGACGCAGCGCTGCTTTGAGTGGTATACATGCACTAAAATTATTACACGGTGAAAGTGTCCTCTGTGCACAGTAAAATCACGTAACATGATGCTACACGGATGTTAGCAACACAGCGCTAATTTTAGCAGTACGGTTACTGAAGGTGAATCTCTCCTCTCCTACCCCTCTGCCCTGAGTCACTGAATCAGCGTGAACGTGAATAACGTTCGCGAACGTGAGTGACGTGAACGTGAGTGACTTTTACTGTTTTACTGTGTAAAATAACTTAACATGATGCTACACTGATGTTAGCAACACAGCGCTAGTTTTAGCAGTATGGTTACTGAATGTGAATGTCTCCTCTCCTACCCCTCTGCCCTGAGTGAGTGAGTGAGTGACACAGCGGCACTTTCAGCACAGTAGGTGAGCGAGATTCACGTCCTCAGCGACGCGAATCATGAGTGAATCAGTTGTTCGCGAACGACCTGCTGAGGACGTGAATCACGTTCGCGCAGCGCTGTCACTGAATCAGCGTGAACGTGAATCACGTTCGCGAAAGTGAGTGACGGCGCGAACGTGATTCACGTCCTGCTGAGAATCACGTTCGGCAGTTCCACTCCCGGCCGGCATGCTCGCTGCTGAGCTCAACTGAACTGAGAAAGGAACGAATCAGTTCCTGAAGTGATTCCGTTCACTTCGTTCACTCAAAAGATTAGTTCGTTTGAACGACACGTTCGCGACCGACACAACACTGACAGATACAGCAAAGCTCCCTGGTATTATATGGTAACACATGAAAGTGGTTCACTCCGAAGGTAAACACAAACTTCGGCCCTGGAGGAAATCGTGTCCCCTGTGCTTTCCGACCACGGCCCGGGAGCCGAACAGGAATGGTGTAACACCATGCTATCGTTTGGCTGGCTGTAGCTAATAGCTACTGGCTTAGCTAGTAGCTAAGTTAGAGGAGACTGAATCGCAACACTTCAACACGTGTGTTTTTTTTCCGCTCGGCAAGCCGACCGGACGTGACATGGTGGCGTGACAGCATCGACGATCCCATTTTTTAATTCGAAGTTCGAGATTGTGACTTAATTTCAAATCGAAATCGTGACACCCTTAACTGTCAACATGTCGCTATAATTGCAACTATCATAAATTTAAGCTGACCCCAGCTGCTGTTCTTTTTAACTAGAAAAAGTCCCAATGTATTCTAGCCGTCTTCAAAGCCTACAGGGGAAAATATTTCAGACCAAAGTTACAGTGTGACATAGTTTTGAAGCTCAAACTTCAACTACAATGTCAAATGTAAACACTTTAAGCACCTGTATCAAGTATCCTCAAATGCCATAAAGTCTGTATTGACAATGTTAAATCCTATCAAGAATGTTACTGCATTTGACACGTTTACATTTAATTACATCATTATAATTTCTGTACCAATTTGTACCAAGGTCACATAAATTATTCATGACACAGTCACAGGAGCATTAGAAAGGTTCATAAGAACTTAAATGTAAAACTGATTGTGAGATATTATTGTCCTTATCAACTCAAGACAGATGTGTTATGTCACTCGTGGGCAGCACCGGTACAATTTGTTTCTTTGTATGCATTTCCAACAGCAAGCCTTCAATGCAGCCTCAGTAGTCCACCACATGAAGAAACTGCAGTTATCCCACAGTGAGTCCTCCCCGCTTCCCCTCTCCATGCCCCACATCGTTGTAGAGTCCTCCACCCAGAATGACACTGAGATGCTAGGACGCTGCCACGGTGAGGCTGACGCCCTCGACCCGAATGGGAATCTCATTCATGCCGCCAGTCTTCTGTCCTGCAGTAATTCTGAGTCAGGCGGAGGTGTCTGTCACAGTGAGCCAGGCAACACCCTCACTGATGATGAGACAAGAGAAGTCACTAACTTCCAGTCACAGACAGCCGCTCCTTTCAGGCCATCCAAGAGGTGAGAACTGGGCACATCAAATTTACCAGAAAAACAAGAAAAGGTTGACACAGTATTGCAGTGGTTTAGGTGTGGATAGATAAGGGTCACACACATACACACACACACACACACACACACACACACACACACACACATATGTATATAATATCTCTGTTTTTTAATTCAATTAGGCTCGACCTACAAATGGCACCCCTACAAAAAATTGTAGAATTAATTGACTTAATTCTTGCACATTCAAAAAACAGTAATTTCTTAGTAAAACATGATTTAAAGCATCTACATATTTGGACATAAGGTTGCCTATATCCTGTATATATAAGTAATACACAATATATGCTATAATGTAAATAATCAGTAACAATTTTCAAACATTACTATTTGGTGACTGAGATTAAATATTTCAGTAAGCAAGATTTAACGTCTTAGTTATGAAAGCTCTTTAACATCATAATACTGTCAAAGTTTAATCATTTTCTGAAAGTTGTAATTACATAATATATCATTATTGTTTAAGTGCTATAAAAGTCTATTTATATTTGTAAGAAGAAGAAAAAGAGATTTTTATTGATAATCTATATACTATATACTGATATACTGAAGACGTGTATTTTTCCATGTAATTGCAGAAAACATCTTCATTGAGCTTGATTTACCTTATTGTTATGTGTACTCTATAGTGATGGCCCACTGGTAGATGTAGATATTCAGTACATTAGCTTTTAAAAATGAATACATTAACTGGGCACAATCAGAAAACCACTCATTCAGTGGTTTGCATGGTGTGCGTAAAATGAAAGCTCATCTCACTGGCCTGTCACACTGGCGGATATGTTCCTTTCAGGCTAAAGCATTATTTAATTATAAGGCCTTTATCAGTTGATACCAGTGACCTGCTGATATTAAGATACATCCCTAATATTTTTGAGGTTTGGTGAAGCTAGAGCTATGTTTTGTGCATTCCTCTGAGTGAACCTGTTCTTTGAGGATTAATGTTTTCCAAGGATGCAATGCAGTGAATCACTTTATAATAGTATGATAAAGATTTTCTGTAGTTTTTGTATACATTTTCACCATGACTCCACAATTGTAAGTTGCATCCTTGGCAGCCTCCTCCATTTTTTCACTGTATATACAATTTAAAAAAATACCTCAACCCAGAGGAAGTCAGTATCATCAAAAAGTATAAAAGTATCATTCGTCATCATTATATTTCCATCATCGTTTTTATTGTAATGAACCTCCATTGTGTGATGTGTTGCAGTCTGGATGCTGTGGCTCAGAGGAAGGACCAGTCGCTCCAGTCCGGAGTGTGTTCTGTCATGTGATTGGCTGGCTAACCTGAGATACATCTCATGCAGGTAAAGAGTAATCTCTCTGTAAGAATTCAGATGTTGACTGTACATAATACCGACTGAACAAAGCCTGTAACTAACACGTTTTCAAAAATCTCTCTCTTTTTTAGTTTGTCTCTTGGGTTGAGGGCATTTTGGCATCCACCTTGGTATGAAGGTGTTGATACATCTGCTGCTCAGCTTTATCATGTCTGTTGTGCTTCTCTGCTGCAAATAACATGTTCCATCCACTTACGGTATCTTACACTTGGAATGACTGTATACAGGCAGTGAACACCACATTAAAACAGACACAAACAGGAATTCATACATTTAGAATTCATGCAAAACTCTGTTACGCTGATGACATTTACTTTCTCAAAACTATTATTATCTTTTGTAGGTTACTCAATACCATCCATTAAAATGTATTTATTTTCAACAGATTTAAGTGATATATGCAATGTGAAAGCAAATTTATGATCCCTTTTTTTGAGACTGACTTGGCTATATTTTTAATTCTAATGGCTTTTAAGTTTTAATGAAGCTGATCAGCTTTTTCAGAAAATTAAGGGTCACATCATTTGTATGCCCTACATATCTTAATAATGATGATTATTTCACATTAACGATTGCACACAATAAGACAATCTGGGTATGTACCTTTAACTGTAGTGGTTGGACATTGCAGGCAGGTCTTTGGATGTGTATTATTATGTTTCCATTTCTGATTAATTACAATGATGGACCATTTATCCTTCTTCCACTTTATGTAAAATGTATGAGATTAAACTTTATTTCGAAGTGGATTCACCGACAGATAACAATCAGGTGTTTGCTGTGTTTTCTGTGACATGTACACATGCTGCTCTCTTGTTGAACAACTGAACTCATTAAGTGCCACAAGCTGATGTAAAGTAATGTCATGGATTATTCTGAAATCACAAATGTAGTGACACATCATGTTTTTGTATTATTTTCTCAATAAACATGCAGTAACTAGTTGCCTTGATTCTTCTTGTGTTGAATGAATAGCTACAGTACCATGCTGGGCTCTCCCATGAAGCTGTCCGACAGAAATCAAAATATTAAAAGGCTTTTATTTAAATACTATAGATTCTGCACAAAAAGATGAAAAACAGACAAATATATAATGATTCACCCCATCTCAGGTTCTGACAAGTACAGTAATAGCGGTGAAATGTTCACAGTGAAGCGTATCGCTGCTGATGAATGACTTTATGTTGGCTGTGCAGGGCAGTAAGGGCTCTGGTCTATTTTCAATAAAATGCGAAAAGTGATACTGAGAACAAAAAGATATTTATGCATATTGTGTTTGTCTAATCAGTAAAAAGAACCTATAGTACTTTCATTAAAGATTAAAAATGAAAAACATTGTAATTTAAATATTCCAGGAGTTCTTTCATGCTGAAGAGTAATTTTCTTTCTCCATGAACCCTCCTCTCTCATTAAATACCAGATACTGATTTTCTACATTGCTTTTCCCACATTTCCCACAATTCTTTGACAACTGTCGGAGAAGAGGTGAAATGTTATGTTATAGAGAAGAGTTAAAGCAGTGATCCAGGCTTAGGGAGGAATTCTCCTGTAGTAAAGTGAAGACAGTAGGAGGCGTGACTAATGTTGTTATGAGGGGTTGTTATGACATGTTGTGGTGACAGCAGCAGCGGATCCTGCCAGCAGGTGGCTTTTATCCCTGGCATATGCTGAGGTCGTGTGCTTTCTTTCGAAGTTTTTCCAAAAGGTCTTTGAGTTTTGCATCAAGTCCGTCGAGCTTTTCTGACTTCTGGAGGATTTCATCCTGCAGCTGCTTGAGGGACTCTCCTTTACCTGGAAAAGGATAAGGGTACAGGAAGTTACCTCATCTAATGAACGATCTAATGAAAACACTGCAAATCCTTGTCAAATGAATGGACATTCTACAACTGAGTGCGTGTTACTCATGCAGTTATTAGCTTTATTTAAATGTAATATCTTTGAATTTGTGTATCTGTAGACCAAAAATGTATTTAAAAAGAGTCCAGAGGGGTCAATAGAGTCAATAGAAATAAGCAAGAACAAAACATTTAGACTGGCAGGGTACCTCTGGGACAAGCAGCTGCCTCTAAGTAACTTGTAAGGGTCTCCCAAGTACCTTGACAAATGGCAACTGTGGTGATAATCATGTTTCTTGTTTTGATGATTTTTTTGCCATCTCTCTATAAAAGCAAGGAATCTCTGTCTGTATGTGTGTATGTGTGTATGTGTGTGTGTGTGTGTGTGTGTGTGTGTGTGTGTAATATCTCTGCGGATCAGGATCAGACTGACCTGAGAGTTTCAACATGGCTGCTGCTTGGTTCAAGGGTGTGCCATGCGGATTTATTTGGATTACAATGATACCGTTAATGAATTATTTCATAAATGCTTTATACATTCTGGAGCATAGTCTATCGGAGCCCCCACAGTGACATGCGCATTAGAGCCAGTCACTGCAGAGCTCAGGACTACGACACACATTAAGAAACAAGCGGATGTATACCTGCGGCAGTGCGGCAGAGTTAGACGGCGGTTCGGTCCCGTTCTGTTCTGTGCATGATCTAAACTGACTGTTGTGGATTAATGTGACTAAACAAGACCGGGCCGGTCTGTTCGGGTCTGAGGAGACGCGCGGAAAAACAAAGTGGAATCAGAATCTGTGGATGTTCGTGTGTAGCTAGCTGCTAGCCGCTAACCAACCTACACGGCCCAACTCCCGAGTCGATGGACCGGACGCGACCTGTCCAAAACTGGACTTAGGGTAAATAATGTCCGCCACGCTTTTTCGTGAACATTGCCGTCACGTTTGCTTTGTGTGTGGTGCAGAAGAAACGGTAAAAATGGGCTTTTGTCACCAAAGTGTTCAAGCAGCAAGTTTGGTTGTAGAGCAACAGGAAGTTATGGGAGGGACGTCGGCGGATGATTGACAGGCAACGAGGGCCGGTGTACTGACAGCGATATTGACATTTAGCGTGCTTGGAGTGTATAGTATAGTGTTATGTAGTGTTTGGTGTCGTGTGTTTCGTGTGTAGTGGAGTCGGTTTTTTGTTTAATGAGTCAAAACAGAAGAAGCTGAATTTGGAGCAAGCAGTGCAGCTCTTCATTCAGCTGGAAGGAGCTCAGGCAGACCTGAGCATTGCCTGCATTTAAATGTAAATAGTTAAACAGAACTTTGTACATTTTTAAAATGTATGCACATATTCAGCAAACAACAATTTATATTTGCATTATAAGTAATAAAAAATGGTTTGTTAAACATATTTGTGGTTTTCACAGTAGAAAATAACTTTCTACTCAGATTTTATGTTTTTTTTGTGATTTAAGGTCTATTGTGTTAATACAATATGTCAAAATGAAAAAATAACTGTACAGTCACACATGTGAGGTTGTGCTGAAAATAATCACACCAAGTAAATAGTTTTTAAGGTGAAATATAATGGCAAAATCAAAAATAGTCAAAAACGAACAATTATACCCTGGAATATCGAATTTCATAACAAACCTAAATATCCCCGACGTTCCACCTTCAAACAGCCTCATTGGGCCATCAGTGAAAATGCTTCTAAACCTCCCACTTTTCTATAGGAACACATATTTCCTACGGGCACTGCACTAGTAATTATAAATTGCCATGAGGGGTTCCATCTTAACAGGAGCCAAGTGTAAGGACACGGGTTGTTAATACAGACAGGAATTATTATGTATGGTATTCTGTTTATTTCGGGGGAAATGTGATAAATGGGGAAGCGGGGAAAGATCGCGAGAGGCAACACGCGAGGCAGGTGGAACCCGCCGGAGTTTGGAGGACGCAGCCAGCAGGATACTCTATACACTATCAGAAACAAAAAACCTATTAAAAGACATTCGGACTGCTGCATGCCCGCGATCCAGAGGCCAAACGGGCCGGGTGAGAGTTGCGGGGGGTCCCTGCTCTTTTTTTCTTTCCCTTTTTTTTTTTCCTTATTGAGACTTACGGCGGCTCGCCGCGCTCCCATCTGTCAAAATTTCATTTACTTTGATACCTTTTTTCACCAAGGACTAATTCTTTCATGGACACTTTATGTGGGCTTTTTGGTTGTGTGAACTGTGAAGTTTTTTGGGTTATTGTGGCTTTTGGCCCAAATGATTGTATTACATTGGAGCGTGCCTACCTCCCTTTGTTTGGTGTGTGCGTCCGGGTCGGACATAATTGGATCTGACTGATAGAAAGCATAAGGATAACGACAATCCCTTTCGTTTCTTTCAATTTGTGTGAACATTACTATATGAGTAAGAGAGTGATCTGCTGGTTATTTGTGTGTGTAAAGCGTTTTCAGTCTGCTGGCAGTGTCCATTTGCGGCATTCATCAAGTCCGCCCGTTCCCTTAAATTCATTTTTGTTCGTACTTTTCCTTTCGAAATAAAATATTGAAGGGGATTGTTACAAACTAGGGTTAGGGTTAAAGGAAACAGAAAATGTCACAGAAACTATACTGTAAATGTAAAGAAAAAACTTCTAGATTTATATAGTTATTTCGTGTCTTTATTGATTTTAGTGATTTTGCTGTATTACCTTCCAGAGCCTTTAGCATGGTGTTAGTGGTGTTGGCCAGAACTCCAGCATCCTGCTGCAGCTTCGCCAGTCGATCCCTCACTGGCCCCTCCTCTGTACCTGACCCATTGGATGGAGCCAAGTCTTTAAGACGATCCAGCTGCTCCAGCAAAGACTTCAGGTCCTACAGTCACACACATATTTGGATGAGTACAATTATGAAGGCATTTCGCTGACCTTATTCCCTTGAATTAACTCTATGAATTTGATAAGCAACTTTAAAATGGTTCCCACATGTTTCAACACATCTTTTTTCAGTTACTCACTCTAAATGCAAACATTTGCAACTGAAATTCAAAAGGACCATGATACCGTTCCTCTGAACTAAAAACAAAAACTTGCCATTTAAATGTTTCAGCTAATTGTAGTCTTTATGGTACATTACAACTGAATACAGGGTGACTTAGTTCTGGTGCCAACAAAAGCCCCCTTCAACAGAGAGACACAAAAACACTGAAGACTAGCAGTATCTATACTCTAACTCTACCCTACACTTGAGTCCTGATCCAAACCAAAAATGTTCATGTTTCACACTCAGGCAGGTGTCTCACCTCCTGTGCAGAGGCTGCTTCATCCGCAGCATTATCTGCATTTTCCTGAGCATCCTGGGCCTGCTGGTCTCCGTCCTTCAGCAGGTCTTTGAGCTTGTCCAGTTGAGGTTTCATTGGCTTTGTTAGTGTCAATACATCACCCAGAGCCTTCTCTGCTGGGCTCAGCTGGTCTTTGGCCTACATGAAGAGAATCATGCAAAAACTCAGTTACACTTCACAAGCTGCACTTACTAGAATCAAAGGGCCATCATGTCAGACAACAGTTGGATGTATCCACGCTTCCTACCTTAGTCAGGCTTGTGTTCAGTTTGTCCATGATATCCATGCTGTTCTGTAGTTTGTCTTCCAGGTCAGAGAGAGAGCCCTCCACTGAGCCGAAGCCTGCCAGCAACCCGTCCACGTCAGCCTTTACTCCCAGTGCAGTGTCCCTGAGAATGTGCAACCACAGGAAACATTTTTTATTTTTTAGTTCAGTGTTACATTTATCATCATATGGGTTTTCAAAAATAAAGCACTATTCTGGTTACAGATTTTAATGTTAACAATTTATTGAATCTTCTGTTCAATCCAAACATGTCCTTGTGAATTGTTTGTTTGTTATCTCTGCCAGGCCGTAATTTTAAGTAATTGTTTGAGTAAACAGTATTAATGATGATTGGTAAGAGTGTGAGGGCCCACCTAGCATCCTGGGCTTCCTTCAGCAGTTTCCTGGCTGAGTCCAGCTGTGGCTCAGCCTCATCCAGAATGGCTGTGCTGTCTGGTAGATTGGTCCCCAGATCCTTCAGCTCCTCCAGCTTCCTCTTGAGAGCAGCCAGGCTGAGGGGCAGTTTAGCTTTAAGGATCCAGTCGCTCACCTCCTGGATGTGGGTGAGGTCGGTGGACGGGTCTGTGCAGACAGACACAGAAAGAGTTGGAAACGAAAAAGTAAAGGAGTGACTGACCTAGGCTTCACCTTCTGATGCATCCATTTAAAACATTATTATTACTAAAACTCCTTCGCATATAAGTCCACTTACCTGACAGGAAATCTTTGAGCTCTTTCACAACGTCACGCGTCTCCTTTAAGTCTTCTTCTAGCTCATCTCTGGACTGCTTTATCTTATTGGACAGATTCTCTGTAGACTGTCTCACCTGGTCGGTTGTATCCTGTGTTTTCTGGAGCTGTAAGAAAAGGATATAAACTTAAATGATGATTTAGAATTATTTGATGCTTTTATGAAATAGTTACAGTTAACAGCCTGAGCAGATTACAGAAGCAAAACGAACACATACAAGTGTGAGTGTGTGTGTGTGTGCGTGTGCACCTTCTCTGCAGCCTCTGTGATCTTCCCAGTGAGCTTGTCCAGCTTGTCTTTCACATCCTTGGCATCAGCATCAGCCCTCTTACTCAGAGGTAGGGCGCCCACGCACTTTACCCCCTTTTTACAAGGTGGGGTTCCCTCTGGTGGACACAACTCTCCACCGTCACACTGGAGAGGGGTGCAGGGCTCTGAGCGAACACTGCCACATACCTGAAAAGTCACAGTTATGATTTAAAGGGAAAATACATGAGCTACGGTCAACAAAAAATCCACTAGAAGTAAGGGGTTGGCTTGCCTAATATTGAATGATCCAATGATATATGTGCTCCCCAAATGATGAACCCTCTCCCTTTAGAACAGATTATATTGATACTGCATATTGCATACACACTTTTTGTGTTGCCCTACTGCCCTTTCCTCTAGTGCTACCTTCAGGAGATAAACTCATTTCTAATTTAATAAATATAAAGGTGGTGCAGATACATACAAAGATGTAAATAGAGAAATCGATTTGCTAAAGATTTCAAGCATCACAGCATCATGTTGATGAAGTGAGGCCTGGTAGTCACCTGCTTGGCAACAGGAGTGAGGTCAGGTCTGGAGGCCATGCTCTGGTTCAGTTTGTTCAGATCTCTGGTGTTGGCTGGCTGTACTTGGTTTTGAAGGTCCTTAGTCTTTTCTCTGACATCAGCTGACTCCTTCACTTTGTCCCCACTGGCATCCACTTTTTTAGCTGCATCTGTAGATTCATTATAAGCCTTCTGGATGGCTGAAAACACTCCTGAATGGGACAGAGAAACTCAACATATATTTACCAGTAACAACAGCG
The DNA here is from genome assembly GCA_903131615.1 of Diplodus sargus. Taxonomy (NCBI): domain Eukaryota; kingdom Metazoa; phylum Chordata; class Actinopteri; order Spariformes; family Sparidae; genus Diplodus; species Diplodus sargus. The sequence goes on along the minus strand of CAEMYA010000286.1, from coordinate 60,566 downwards.
GGGCTGCTGCTGATTTCACCTTATGAGTTTGTGTGGTCCTGGAGACACCTATTGTAGATTAAACTACAGTTTGAATACTTTGCCTGGTGTATATATGTCTGTCTGACAGACAGACAGACAAACTAACTGGCGTGGTCTCACTACAAGATGGCCTCTAGTTTATATTGTGGTGGAGATGGTTCAGATAGACATTCTGCTCAAACTGATGTGTAAGCCCCACTCCAGAGTATTTTGCTATTTCAATGAGGAGTAATTTCCTCACAGTGTTGATGAGTCTTACATTTAGATTTAGATTTACACATAGGGCATTTAGCAGACGCTAAAGGATTCATGTAATGTCATGTGAGGGAGTCATGCTATGCGAGGTCGAGGTGAAATTTAAGCAAGGGAATCTAGAGTCTTTTCAAAGTCTTCAGGGGTCTATGGTGGCATCGCTTCTTTGGGGAACAGTTGAGTGTGTAGGGTGTGTGTGAGAAACTCTGCAACTCCTCAATATCCAAAAAGAACTTAATTCTGAGTGACAATGCGATCAATGAAGACCACTAAAAGTGAGTGCAGCGGTGACTGGTGTGTCGTTGTTTCTGACCTGTATTGTTGGGACTGATGGATGTGTTCATTGCTTCTTTCTTGTCTTTGTACTCCACAGTGAGGCGGTCCAGCAGAGCCCGGAGTTTGTCCAGCTCTGATTCCAGACCAGGAGTTCTCTCCAGGGCTGATAGGTCTTTATCAACCTTGGCCACCTGGTCTCTGTGAGACAGTTGTTCAATTAGGCTTGGTGACTTTACTTTCAAGAGTTAGAATAGGGTGAAGAAACAATAAAAAACAATGTTTTCCTCTAAAGATCTCAGCAGTCCCTCACCTGAGCTTGTCCAGTTGGAACAGGGCATCATCAACCTCTTCGGCTGTACTGGGTGGGAGGGAGATGGAATTCCGGATCAGGTTAAGGCTTTCAAGCAGGTTCAATATGCGAGGCCCGAAGGTTCCAAGATCACCATCGCTTCCAGGACGAGAAGGGAAGCTGGTATAGAGCCTCTCTACAGCTAAGCTGAGGTTCTGTCTCTGGGTGTCCAGGGTGAAGTAGCAGGAGGGACATATGTCACAGGAAGGGAAAGAGTCACAGTGACCACGACTGCAGGTGTCACAGCGAGCCCCGGTGACACCCGGCCGACACAAACAGACTCCTGTCTGCTTGTCACAAACTTCTGGAAGGGTTCCTTCAGCATCACACCGGCATGCTGTGGAGGAAGAAAAGGAGGATCATAAGAGGACAGTGTAGAAATATTTTTCTGTTGGAATTTTTTTGTTCAAAAATTCAAGGCAACAAATGGCTCCTGAGCTATAAAGTAATCACAGAGGGATGACTCACGTTGGCAGCCTAAGAGAGCATCTCCGTATGTGTTGTCTGGGCACTCGGTACATGTTCGGCCTCCAAAGCCTGGTCTGCACTGACACTGGCCTGACACCTGGAAGGAAAGAAACAGAACTGACTTTAGCGTCATTGTCAATAAGGATGAATACAAAGAGGATACAAACTTTACTAACTACAAATTCATCAACCACCAACACCTGTAACCTCCGAGGTATAGTCCGGTGGCATAGTGAAAATACCGTTACCGAGGTGATAAAAGCACCAAATTTTGCATGGTGTTTCCTGAGGAGCCCTCAGAAAAAAAACTTCATAATAGCAGTATATCATTATCTGTGAAATATGCTTAAAACACAGTGATTTTCAAGTTCCTGCACAAGATAAAGTGTTCAAATGAATCCCAAAATTAACATTTTGTGGTTTTATTTATGTGTATGAACTTTTACATAACTAAAGCTTCAATACATGACCAGTATTGAAAAAGTGTAATCTTTATTGGCCCTGTAATTGATAATTATGAGTCATTACAGGTGCATTTGCAAAGAGGTGAGCAGTCTATAATCTATTTGCCAGCCCATAGAGCCCCATTGTGAACCCGGAAACGTTGAGTACACCAAAGTTTTATGTTAGAAATGTACAGTATGGGTCCCCAGTATTAAGAAACTGCTGGATGATAACTTGCATATGGTGGGCAATTTGCATAATTAGCATTATTAGCATTAATTAGCACTGATCGCCTATATGGGCAATATTTCAGCAAGTGCTTGACCGATTTGGACAATATTGGAGTGGTTTTGGGGGTTATTAAGGATGCTGAATCCATTTCTGACATTTTCAAAATTCAAAATGACAATTTAAACCAAAAGTGGCCATATTTCAACTCCCGATGGGCCGATTTTTATTAATTTTGAGTCAATTTTGAGGTTCATTTTATGCTTAATACACTGGACCTGCATTTCAGAATCAATAGAGCACAATGTCATTGGTGTGAATGTTGAGACGTAATATTTCTTCAAATTGCTTCAGTTTTGCTTGCGTTGTTTGGCAACACAACTTTGTGTGATTGCCACTGTGGTAACTGCATCGGCAGAATACTGGCTGGGTGGAAAGATGGACATAACAGAGCTTTTAATATTTGGATCAAATCATCTGAGAGCAAGTAAGTTGATCAAATAGAAGCAGATAACAGTGATTACAGTGTGTATGTAGTGCAATTTTTTTTATTATATATAGCCTAATATATAGCCTTCGATAGCCTACTTCTAAACCGTCTCTGAAATATGGTAGGAGATATTTTGAGTAAAATCCAGAGACTTAATCCAGAGTAATTAATACATCAACAGTTAATGTTACCACAGCTACCAAAAGAAGTTAGACTACTTTGCTTCATCATCCTAACCCTAATAGCTCACAAGTTCTGGCAAGCGAGAGGGTGATTGGCTGTTGCAACAACAATGCTTTGAAGAGATGCTGCCCTATTTCTTTGCCACTGGTCATCACATCTACTCAAGATGGATCACATGGCATCTGCGCGACATGCAGCACCTTCCTGCTACTGCCAAGGATGACCTCCTCGCCGGAAGCCATGTGTGCTGCCACTCAGATGGTGCAGCTGCAGTGAGTGGAGATATGTTTGGGGAGCAGACATGCATCAAGCAAGGGAAGGGAGTGAAAGGCATGGAGGGCATCTCCACCAACTCTGAACAGGTCACAGTGTGGATCCAATCTTTCAGCATCGGCTCCCACCTCTCCAAGTACTGGATGAAATGTATGACGATGCTGAAGCTTTGGAAAAGACAATGAAGCCCAACAGACACAAAGAAGAGGGTAAAGGACGGTGGGAGTTGGACGCAGAGGACCGAGCTAAAATCCTGAGAGTGCTATGGGAAAACTCTCACCCACTCACCACAGACACTGCTACCCTCTACCATATCATAAATGGCCGGATGGCGGGTGGAAAGGTGAATGTGCAAGATGCACTGAAGATCAGGCAAGACATGAGCACATTGTTCTCTTCATCGCTTCTAGGGGATTTCATGCACTCATCTCAAATAAGGTGGTGACAATGAAATTCAAGACAAAAGGAGTGAAAGTCAATGGGGAGATCATATGTGACCTCAAGACGGTGTTTGCTTCGGCTGCTGGTGGTGGGGAGCAAGAGAAGAATGGAGCTCTCTACCCTCTTTATCTACGAGCTCGGCCTGGTGCTTGCATCCATCAGCGGTGAGTATGGATGCCTCAGAAAGGGTAACAGGTCTGTGATTGTTCAGCATCTTGAAATTCTTGTTCCCAATGCCCACCCACCAGATGTTGTACTCGTTGATGTATAACAGCTCATCTATCACGTGGTGAGGCCATCGTAAGGTACTGTGGCTGACCTCACAGCCAGAATGGGGTGCCGGCTTGATCGCTACATCACCCAAACATTTGTTATCTTTGACCAATATGAGCAAGTCTCTGTCAAAGACCACAAGAGGCAGAGAAGAGCTGGGGAGAGCTCAATAGAGTCCAACTCTCACTGAAAACCCCCCTACCTAGCCGCGATAAAGTAATGAAGGACAAGACAAATGAGTGGAGGCTAGGCGAGCCCCTGTGCACAAACAACATAGGAGATCACATCGAAATGGTCAGCAGAGCAGACAGTATTGTCACTCATGACAAAGCAGCCAGGCGTAGTGCTAAAACTGTCCACATTCTCAGCGACGACACTAATGTGTTTGTGCTCATGGTCTATTGGTGCTGGAGGATGAGTATCACATGTCACCTGCAGATGGAGAGGTGGCTGTGCACGCTGTCTCCGGGTGCGGCAAAGGGCAGGTGTCCGCGCTCAAGGCCATGAGAGTAGTACCTGGTGACCTGCTTCACTTCAGTGGAGAGGAGGGAGCTACTTATTTGCAAATCACAGAGGCAGTGAGGGTTTTTTTCCTGGCTCTGTATAGCCGCAGGAAGTCTCCATCTCTGAATGGTGCCAGATATGACTTATACCGAAAGTGCAAAACCCCCCAGCACTGAAGACACTGCCTCTTACAGAGCGCAACGTGCACCTCCATGGACGGAGTGCCCATCTACAGATGCTGCTTTGGAAGGCAGCAGACCGCCCTGATCCACCAGCTGTGGACATCACCAAGTTTGGATGGAACAAGAAGGAATGTCAGACGGAAGGAGAGGAAATCATCATGCCTGTCCTGGATGCAAGCCCCGTTGCACCTCCTGCCCTGTTGGAAATTATCAGCTGTAGCTGGATTAAAGCCATGTGCCACAACAAAGTGCAACAGTTGCAGGCCTTGCCTGTACCAGCTACTGCTTCTGCAATGGCTATGACAGTACATGTTGCACCCCGCTCACACAATCACAGCAACAAGAGCAAGACGACAAAAATGTAGTCGAAGAAGAACATGAAGACCGAGCAGATGATGATGTTGATGATGAATATATGGTTATATAGTGCAGATTAGCAGAAGTACAGGGTGCTCTTGCTTGATGAAAGTTTTCTAGTTTTCTGCTGTGATATTTTTGGGTATACTTCTGTTTTAAAATCTGTTCCAGGACTCTTGTGTTCTACTTCTAACTTGTATTATACTCCTTTCTCTATATTAGTTAGCCATAGTCATAGTTTGATATGGTCCTTGCCTTTGTTACCTTCAGTGTCACCTCAGAGTGTAATGTTATGTGAATTAAAATGTACATATTCTGCATCATTTGGATAATTGTGTTCATAAATATCCTGCAATTTATTTTTATAGATTCAGCGTCCTCTAAATCTTCTAAATTGACTCAAAATTAATCAAAACCGGGAGTTGAAATATGGTTTAAACTGCCATTTTGAATTTGGAAAATGTTGGTTATTCCTGTCGGCATCAAATGTTGATACTTAATGGAGAGCACCTTGATCTATGCCACCCGCACAGAAGAAGCACTTGTGAATATCCAGTAGTTGCATTTCATCATTTCATCGGCTTTCCCCCTCCAGATTCAACAGCAGTACGTCTAGCTAGGTACTGTCACACACAAATAGGGTTTAATGTGATGTGATGCAGCCTAACATAAAACTAATGGCCAAACTATGAACTCAGTAGATGGCTATATGAATGACCTAAAGTTAAATTGAAAAATAAAAGAGGAAACCAAGATCTCTTAACATTTTTGCTGCTTTTTTTAAATAATTCCACCTGTATTACACAGGACTTTTGAGTTTTTTTGGGGTCTAAGGTGTCTTGGTACTCTATTTTACACTTATTATTTGGAATATCTACAAAAAATTAACAAAATGAAACTTATTCATTGGTCTTAAAAGGCCATTACCATGAAAGTTTTACTCAAGAGGAAAAAAACAAAGGACGTTTTTCTTGGATATTGTTTTATAAGTCATTTGACATCAAATTTCAATATTTCAGCTGGGCTCCTAGGCTGAAATCATTCAGGAGGTCCTAAAGAAGCTTCATGTAAAATTTGGTGCTTTTATCACCTCGGTAAGGGTATCATCAAATTTGTGTGCTACCCCACTGGACTAGTAGTAGTGGTAAACCCTTACAGCAGTACGACAAAACAACAGTAGAGGCACTAACATTACTTATTCATTGTTATTGTACATACATTACATTCTAGCAATGTTCTGTTGTACAAAATTGTATTTTTCAAGAATAAACTCCTATATGTTGATAAAAAGATGTTTAGGTTGTGTCTGTAGAACTCCTCTTGCTTTGCCTTACTACTATTTGCTGCTTAACAACCCAGCATACAGTATTCCATATTGTCATTCCTTATTGTCATCTACAATTTATAAAAGCCCTGCTCAAAATGTGTTGACAAGTTTGATAAATATTCTGATATGGGATTAGCAACTTTTTCTGTGTACCAATAACTAGAATTCACAGATGCACAGAGCACTCATATGTTTTGTAAAAAAAAAAGTTACATAGTGGTGCATGCCGATACCTGTGATAGGCCAACATCAGCTGATAACATCAGCCAACTAATATATCAGTCAGGCTTTGTTTTTTTATAATTTAGTTTATCTAACAAGCAAAAATGCCAAATATGTGCTAGTTATAGATCTCAATTGTTTCTTAAACATTTGCTGTTGTTCACTGTAACACATGTCACTGTCTGAAAATGTGGGATTAAAGGAGGTCATACCTGGTCACAGGTATCACTGTGTGACCTGGTGGGGTCACAGCTGCAGGGCTCACAGCGTCCTGACAGGAATGGTTTCCAGTAGCCTTTTGAGCACTCTTCACAGGTCAGGCCATGGAAGTGGGGACGACAGGGACACTGGCCGGTCACTGGGTCACAAATATCTGACTGTGATCCATCTGGAGAACAGGAACATTCTGGACAGCAGGGGTAAGAACAGAGTTAGGAAGAAGCACTGGGCATTGTGATCAGATTCCACAGAATTTGAAAATTCAAATTTGAAAAAGGTCAGATATGTGCACTTATGTACATGCAGTGTATACATCTCCCCGACCAAGCAAAGCTGTATCAGTTAACTGAATTCAGACAGAGCTAAAAGAGAAGGACTGTGGTTTTACAGAAGACAGGAAGGTGTTTGACTCACTGGAGCAGCCCAGAGGATTGGAGGCACTCAGGCCATGGTATCCTCTCTTACATCGGTCACATCGGGGACCTTCAACATTCACTTTACACTGACAAGAGCCTGTGCTGTCGTCACACTGGCCTCCATTCACTGTCCCCTCAGCACTGCAGACACAGCCTGACAGCAACACAAACATGAGTCACTCATCACAGATTACATCCACATCAAACTATTTTACACATTTTTGAATTGTAAAGTTACACTACAGCCTGCATGTCATTGTCACATTTTGATGTGTTGCATTTTCTCTGCTGTGGTGTATGAGGGGCCGAACTTAAAGCTCAGGCGGCTTTTACTAATGGAACACTTACGTATGCAGGCATCAGGACGGTCTATTTGGCTGTGGGGGTTTGGCTGGTAGCCTGGGGCACACTGCTCACATTTTGGCCCTGTGGTGTGGTGCATACAACCCTCACACACACCTCCACTCCTCCGTCCACTGGCCTCATACAAAGCCTGGTCAAAACGACAGCGCTGGGCGTGGTTGTTACAGTCACAGCCTGAGGAGAGGGAAAAAGAGTTGGTCTTTAGTATATACAGCATGGGTTGATCCCAAATACACTTTACAAACAGATAGAAATCAATTCAAATAAATATGCAAACACTGTGGGTAGCCCTGACATGATAGAGGCTTCAAAACCAAACAGTCTAGGTATATGACACTTCCTCATTAATTTTTAGGGGTGTCACGATTCTCCAAATCCTCGATTCGATTACATTTTCGATTCTAATGTCACGATTCGATTTGATTCTCGATTTTTACATTTATTTTTTTTCAAGCACAGGTTGCTATGCCATTTTTAGACTAGACTTTTATGCAATATAATTTCTGACCTTTGTTCGCAATGTACCACACCACATTGTCAAGTTTTATTAACAACATTTATTAACAACATAATGTAACAATAATATATCTTCAGTCAATTGGAAACTTAAACACAATAACCTGCCATCTAGTTTCTGCAGAGCTTGCAAGCTGTGGCTTTTTTGTCGACAGCACAAATGTTGTCAACATAAGTCACTGGAAATCCAAAATACTTCCACACCGGCGACTTCAGTGAAAGAGGAGGGGGTTCAAGTTCTGTCGATGGGTCTCCTGCATCTGCAGCTGCCATTGTTATAAGAGTGGCGGAGCCCCTTTCAAGAATAGGGCGGTGCGTAAGGTGTGAGTGGGCGAGCGAGAGTGAGGGAGCGTGCTTATGTGCGATCAGTGAATGAATTGGAGAGGAGGGAGAAGCGAAAGGAGTAGCGGTAGTAGCGACAGCTATGAAGTGTACAATATAGTTTGCAGTTTGACTGTGAATAAAGGCGACGGCCAGATACAGCAAAGCTCCCTGGTATTAATTCCCGACCAGCTTAACACATGAAAGTGGTTCACTCCGAAGGTAAACACAAACTTCGGCCCTGGAGGAAATCGTCTCCCCGTGCTTTCCGACCACGGTCCGGGAGCCGAACAGTCCACTGAACCAGTCGAGGCTGAGAACGGGTGAATTTGCCACACTGGTTCGCCCACTGAGGAAAGGTGGTCATATTTTCTGACCTCCACAGTCGTTGCCGTTCGCGTCTCGACGCGTCGACGTGACGCGTAGTCAGGATTTTTTGGAGGCGCACGTCAGGCTACGGTAACACATGAAAGTGGTTCACTCCGAAGGTAAACACAAACTTCGGCCCTGGAGGAAATCGTCTCCCCTGTGCTTTCCGACCACGGTCCGGGAGCCGAACAGGAATGGTGTAACACCATGCTATTGTTTGGCTGGCTGTAGCTAATAGGTACTGGCTTAGCTAATAGCTAAGTTAGAGGAGGTTGACTGGCAGCACTTAAACACGTGTGTTTTTTTCCCCGCTCGGCAAGCCGACCGGACGTGACATGGCGGTGTGACAGCGTCGACGATACCATTTTTTAATTCGAAGTTCGAGATTGTGACTTAATTTCGATAAATCGAAATCGTGACACCCTTATTAATTTTACTCCTTCATTTCATTTGGTTGCTATGGCGCCGTACTAGGTGGCAGCCTGTTGCAGCAGCTCCCGTGGGCTTCCAAGTTTTTTTTTGTATTTCTGTTTTGATTTTCCATGTGATTTTTGGCAACTCTT
>CAEMYA010000286.1:25762-48602 GCA_903131615.1 Diplodus sargus | reverse complement strand
CTATCTATCTATCTATCTATCTATCTATCTATCTATCTATCTATCTATTTGATGTGACAAGTGTCTACAAAAAAATAAACATTGGCAGGCCAGTTACCTAGAGAAAGGGGCAGGTGATATAAGACAATGACAAGACAAAAAATAACCAGAATCCATCTCTTATGAAAGTTCTGGTCCCAGTATGTATGTCCTGGGATGGATTTAGGCACAGGCAGTTCAAGGGTAGGGCCTCCTCCTATTACTAACTATTGAAATTTGCATGTTTGACAGGGCCAAAAATACATAGTCTGCCTAGTGTGATCTATCTACGTATTTCATCCAGCCATGTTTGCTCCCATCTTGTGCAAATTTACCCATTGTGAGACTAATAAAGAATGATCTTATTCTGTGTTGTAATGTATTTCCTATTGGTGAATTTGAAGGGCATTGCTGCACTGATTCCATATTTTTGTTCACAGAAAACTGTGTTCTTGTATCTATTTTGCCTGACAGACAGACCATGTTTTCTCCTCTCTGTTGTGCCTTGACATTATCATCCTTAATACCCTTGTTCTAACAGGTTTGGGGGAAGTCTTACGTTGGCAGGTATGAGTGTTGCCCTCCTCTGCGGGTCTCCAGGGCAGGTCATTGTAGAGGTCAGCACAGCGCTCGCAGTTCATACCTACTGTGTTATGCTGGCAGTCGCACTGAGGATTCACCTGCAAAGAGACACAGAAAAAAGGCCACATGTAGAGATGTTACACCACACCACAGACGTGTGCGTCACATCACAGAGATATCCCTATCAGCATTTGAAAATACATCTCAATTATAATCCGCACCAACATTTAAAAGTATGAACAAAGTTGGAAAATAGCAGATTTAAGTTCAAACAGCCAATAAATATATTCCAATATGACATTGATGATGCTGTAGTGATAATTTGCAACTTTTCTATTGTTGCATATATATTGTCCTATAAATGTCTCTGAACACAGACACAACAAATCAACTTCCAAAGTCCATATACCTATCAGAAAGTGGATAAGTTACAACAGAAGACAATGCATGTAAATTGATTCTCTATATGTTTTAAATATACTGTGACTCCAGTGTCATCTTGGGGATGGTTCTGCTGAGTTTATAGTATCTTGTCTGCATGAGTATCAAAGTAAAGGTGGATGGATGTATTATCTAAACCTGGACACAACGCCACACACTGCCATGCGATCAGTTTTGCGAGTGGCCACTTGCAGGGAAAAGTCAGCTGAGACCACAAAAAAAAGCACCATTATAAAACAGATGTCTATAAAACTGTTGACAGGACACCTCAAACTGCAAGCACTATGACTCTTTCTATCATGGATTTTTAAACCATGAAGGATGCATACTTGTAAACTTCCCCAAGCCCATATCAGTGATTAAAAAAATCTGTGATGTCATCACAGGGTAAAGTCTATGGCAGAGTGGGAACACGTCGGCGGGCTTAGCAGGTGAAACTTTACTGTGCATTTTCAGTGGGACGCACAACCAGGAAGTAAACCTGGAGACACCTTTGGTGGTGTGTGCACCAGGCAACAATTCTCATTGGACTGAAAAGGTATTCAGTAACTAGTTCTATTATAGTTCTATTATAAATCTATTCCTGAAGCAAAGAAAGGCCTTCTGTTAGCCATGGGAGCTTAATAAGCTGCTTATCTCATTTGTGCTCCAGACAGCCTCTGACTCAGTTTCACCTCAACACTGTGTACCAAACTTTGTGTAGAGGGAACTCTTCCGTGATCCAAATAGATTTGTGGTATGCTTTTTTCATCAACTTACTAAGTTTGTAGTATTCTCTTGTTTTTACCGAGAGTAAAATGAAAACTTCAATATCAGTCTTACAGCAGAGCATCAAGTACAGAAAGACTGGACTGTAGGTCCAAGAAGTGTTAGTCTATCTAAGAAAAAAGTCTGGAAGCAGGAGGAAACAGCTAGCTGTATAAAGCAAAGACTTTGTCTGGCAGCTACTCAAAACCTCCAAACCTCAAGACATCTGCATACCTGTATGCTGTTGGGCAGTAGATTGTTGTAGGTCTCTGGCAGGCAGTGGTTGGCGTGTCCATGGCACATGCAGCTGCCCATCACCCTCATCTCCTTGAGGGCATAAAATCTACTGAGAGCTCTGCCTGGTAAACGTGGCACATCTCCAAGCTCTGTCATCCTCACCCTCAGCCCCGTTAACCCAGACACATCTGTGGATGAGACAGCTGTCAGTCAGCGGGCTACAACTGCATTAGTCATGATTCACAGAGTAATTCATTACAGACAGGGGCTTACCTTCAATTTTTTGGCTGTTAGGAACAGGTACATAAGCATATTGATGCAAAGGACTGAACTGGATCTAGAGAAGAAGAAGAAGAAGAAATAGAGAAAAATATAGCCCATCCTTTTATTAAATGTATTATATCATTTTTTTGTGCTGGAGGATGACAAGAGAAAGAGAAAACACAAAAGTCAATTAACTGCTGCAAATGTTTCTTCAATGTAATAATCATAAAAATGTACATAGTGTTTCTACTGCAATCAGTATTTTTACAATCTGCCAAAACTAAACACTTGGATGAATCATCCAAGGCACAACACATTGTCTGTCCTTACTATGTGATCTTGGTATGGATTTGTTCCCGTGGGGGGCAGTGTGTAGCAGTATGTGTCATCCATCCTGAGAGGTGTTGTTGTGGGGACACCTGGAAAAGCTTTTTGACAGTCAGTGGCCAGGTATAGAGCAGGCTGCCACGTCCTGCCATTGTCCTGTGTTCTCTCTATAATAAAGGCACTGGGACGAGGACCCTACAAAGAAGAAAAGATTAATGTTGACAAGAGTTAAGGTTTCAAATGCATCAATTATATATGAGGAATAACACTACCAAGATGTGTTTCATAAACTATATAATAAAAATAAATTAAACTACTTTTCAAAAGAAGCTGCTTTACAACATTCATCAGACTTTCAACAAAAAAGACAGAAGTGAACAGATTCTTGTGATCCAGTGGGAATGCAGACTATAGCCTACCTTGAAGCTGAGCACCAGGTTGTCAAGCTGGAACAGGTTATTGAGGTCCAACTCCAGACTGACTGGACTCACCTCTACAGGACAAGCAAGTAGAACAGTATTAACATCAGGTACACCACATATATTCACAGAAACTTACTTTGATTAGGTTTAAATTCAGTTTGGAGTTGATGCTGTTTTGTGTCGTGCAGCCAGGGGACACTATTCAGCACAGGGTTAGGGTTAGCACTTTCTTTCTTTTTTTCTTTCTTTCTTTCTTTCTTTCTTTCTTTGCCCACCTTTCCTGGACTGCCACCATCTGTTTGGTCCAGAAGTGGACAGGACATCCTGGACAGTGTGGGCCAGCTGGCCGCTTGGGTTGCTGGAGTCACATGGACAACACTTCATCCTCCTCTAAGAAACATAAAACACACAAATACACACAATAAGTAACATAGGACTTTGCTGCAGAATCAAATTGTTATATTTGGTGTATGTATAATGGAATTGTGTCACTGTGAAAGTGTCCTGTGTGTGAGCCATGGGCCACAGACCAATATCCAAATTTGTCTCTTTGCCTGCCTGCTATGCCAGTTAGATAAGCTGTGTCAGTGAGCAGGTCACACAGTGGACAGAAAATAAATATGCCTCAGATGGGAAATCTGATGACTAACAGTCCTAGCTTCATATTATTCTCAACATGTTTAGACATAGATAGATAGATACTGTTCTGCAGTTTGGGGTTAAACTCTGCCCCAGTAGCAGATGAGGAAGAAACAATGTGTTGCTCTAGATCTGACCATACAATGTTGTGTTAGCCATGGAACAGGGGCCACAAAGGAAAGAAATGAATTGTAAAATACAGACAGTCTGGTACAGGATCTGTCCACCTGAGAGAATATGAGGTTGGTAAAAATCACTCTTTCCACCAACACAGTTTAATTTAACAATTGTAGCTCATCAATATTTAAAGGAAGAGAAGAATAAAGAAATGACCTATTAGGTGATTGTCTACCACTTTGACGATCAAAGTACCTCTGCATGTACACACACACACACACACACACACACACACACACACACACACACACACACACACACACACACACACACACACACACACACACAGAAAACATCAATGCACTGAATTAAAAAAAGGTGAGCAGGTAACACTCAAATTTCCATTTTCCTTTATCATTAAAGTGTATGTATGTAGCTGTATGAGTAACAGCTGGGCCGCTTCTCACAACTGGTATTCATTCTGGCACATAGACTGTGGCTGCTGTCCCTGTAGGTAAAAGTTCCCTCTTGGTCACTGCCTGTAACAACATGAAGGCCTTGATATTGTTTTCCTCTCCAGCTACGTGTCTCCACTCACTCATCCACATCGGGGTGCAAAATGACTTTGATTTGTTTTCCATTGAAAAGTGTTGGACACTGCAGTGGCTGTAATTCAACTCCATGGTGGCTTTCATTAGCCCCCCTCTGAATAATAAACACTGTTTGAAAATACGCACACGTTGATAACACAGGCTTTCAGTTAGAATTTAGTAATCTCTCAGACTGTGTGTGTATGTGTATTTTAGAGTTAGAGATTTAGAGATTTTTGCAAGAGGAGTTGTCTGTGGTAGAAACAGGTAGGTAGGTGGTGCTTTTAAACCTGCACCACCAGGTGCAGATATCTACACTTTGACTAGTCTAGTAGACTAGAAGGATTCTAGGGAAGGATAGAAGGATTCATTTTCAGCAGTCACTACCTTCTACTTGATGGGAATCATAAACTGCAATTATAATTTGTGACAACACAGAAATTACATTTTACAAATCGTGCTTCCACAAGTATATATAAATAGCCTTGTAAAAAATAAGGCATTCATCAATGGAGCTTTGTATTGTGTGTTAATTGTTTGGCTTTTACTCACTCATACATGTAAATACAAAAGATTTTATCCCACTCTGGATTAAATGAGGCTAGTTTTTCCATAACATATAGTGCATTGTGTTCAAATTGATATCAGCCTGGATGTGTTTTTAATGAGAAATAATGGCACTTCTAAAATACTGGAGTGTTTAAATTACATGAATGTGAAGTGGAATGCTGCAGGTGAGTTATTCAATAACCCTGAGCAGTTGGGTAAATGGGTTAAATGAAAGTTTATCTTTGAATTATCATCACCTCTCTCCTCACCAGCGAGGGTCACAGACATGTCAGTAAGACAATATCCAGCAGATAAACTGACATTCATATCACTCTCAACATGCAGACGTATATGAGTGCTGCACTGATCCCAGCTATATAACTGTCATTCATAACAGCCACTGCATTGCATTTAATGTGAAGTAAGTCCTTTTTTCTTCTTATTGCAAAACAGTGAATCTTATCTAATCTCTGGTGATAAATATGTAGCACTCTCACAAACTCAGGTGTGTCCATGTCAGTTTTACCACTGCTTCATCTCAGTTACATCAGTGAAGCATGACATGAAGACTCTTCTTAACTTATGTGAGTTAATTCAATGTGGCTTTCTCCCCAATGTTTCTTTTGACACTGCAGTGTGTCACCTCCCGCACACATACAAACACACACTGTTAGCATTATGTTGTTGCCAGCTGACTGTTGCATAAACTGAGCTTTCATTTGATTCTAAGTCTAAGTCTGAGTCTAAAGTCTACAGAAGACATTATGATAACTAAGTTATCCAAAACAAAATCTGCTCTGAGATAACAGAGGAAGCTCAGGTTACATTTGAAGGTTATAGGTCATATAATCAGTATTTGACATTAACAGCGCAAATATTACATCTATGTAATACAGGATTAATAGTAGAAAGCCTGAGGATACTTTGCTAGCATGGCTACATTAAAGATTACAAGCAAGACTTTAAAGTTAACCTGCAAGTCTTTCTAATAATTGCAAGTGTAGCAAATCTGACCAAAAATGATTTGGTCCTCTGATGGAATCTGAAATATATGCCATCAAAAATGTTTATCATTAATCTTTAATCATTTATCCACCCCAGCAAAATAACCTCACTCTACGAAAAACTAAAAATGACAAAACAACAAAAACCTAGTGTAGCTATACTGCAGCAACTATAAGTCACACTGCACTCAGCAGAACTGCACTGAAATCAACTTTACAGGTTTTCCAGAATATGTGTTATCATTATGTCTATTACAATGTCCCTGAAGAGTTTAATGATTTTGTAATAGACATGAACACATATTCTGGAAAACCTGGGAGTCTGTATTACAGACCCTGGGAATTTAGCAGTAAAGTTTATCCATTAGACCAGTTACCACTACATATTGCTGGAGAGCCTTACATTTTCATTGATCATATTTTTGTGACAATTAATCACTTGTTACAAAATCTGGTACTTGCAGCAGTGCAATGAAGCTTACCCAACAAGATCGGACTAGTTTTCTATGACTGCTCTGCGAGCCTTCATCCCTATCATTGTTGGTCTTTATTGGTAGTCATGCCATGTGTCAGTGCTGAGATACAGATGAGTGTTCCTGTCCCTCCCTGTCTGGCTGAGGTTTGGCTCAGGTACGAAATAAGAAAACAAACAAGAAAACCCTCTAAAAACAGGGAAGGCCTCGATCAATCAGAGAGAGTCCACGCCTAACACAGCTATCCATTCCCTGAGGCAGATTCAGCACAGCGCACGTACACTGTAGCACTGTGAGGTATAAAGGTTACACAACACCTGTAAAATTTCATGATTTCCATGCTGCAGTGGTGGTAATGGAATATAAGTACTGTACTTCAGTACAAATTTGAGGTTTCTTCTATTTCATACCTCCACTCCACAGAGACACATATAGTACTAATTACTCAAGTGCACTTATTGGATTTTTAGTTACTACTTACTTTGCAGACTGCATGCTACATCAGAGACAACATCAGGCATTTTTAATCCAGTTGTGAAAAGAAAACACTCATTCAGATAATGAGAAGAGAGCTGAAACCAATCATCAGCCAGGCTGATGATACATAGATGTTCCCATATGTTCATTTTACTTGTACTCTAAATACTTAAGTACTTTAAGACTTTCGCACAAGTACTATGTGTTCTGGTGACTTTTACTTTTCCAGAAGCAGTGTTTCATCCCAATATCTTTACTTTGACCCAAGTAACCCATGACTTTTAGGCACAACACTGTGCAGCAGGGGTACTAACCCAGTTATCATTTTGAGGTGCTGGAAATATATTTACAGTTTATTCTCTTCTCAAACTAGATATTTCCAGCTCGGGAGACTGCTTTTTCTCCTCCACTACCTTTATCTGAAGGAAAGAGTTTCCAGCTTCTTGCAGATCACTGAGGTATTCTCGTGTTAACAAGACAACGGACCATTGGACCACAGTCTGGGATCTGCTTTGCAACAGTCCAGCTGCTGGCCTCTGCTGTCCTCATGCTCTGTGCTGCACCATCCCTCTTATAGTTACACTGTAACAAAGCTAAAATATTAAATATCTCTTCAAACATCCTTTCTTTAAAGCTCTTTCTTAGGTTTTCTGAGAGCAAAGCAAATGCACAATACCAAATATAAACTATAAGAACATTAGGCAGTAAAAACTAGCGGAAAAATCTGAAAGTCAAAATAGTTTTCATCCAGCAATAGGAGATTTGTGCTGAGCCAGCAGATGGGCCAGTCAGTGGTTTTTCAGACGTCGGTCAAAGAGTACAGTTGCAACATGATGCTCTGGCCCTGAAATCAGACTGCTTCGTAAATGGACAGACATGACCTCCGCACCACTCGCCTCCAGGCTATGCAAACCTCACGTAGACACCCATGCGTGGCCTGGGTGAACACAGCTGACCGTGCTCTGGTTGAACTGATATGGGTTTTTATAAAGCCAGTATAAATATTTTAGTATCAAAGCTGCTTTCTCTGTTTAAATTCAGAGTGTGTTTTTTCCCCCAGTGGTGGAAGAAGTGTTCAGGTCTTTTACTTCTTAACCTAAACCACACTGTCAAAATACTCTGAAACAGGGAGAGTCCTGGACTGAAATGTTACTTGATTAAAAATATACAGCCAGTAAGTAAGTGGTCAATTAAGTATGAAATGTAAAAATACTCAGTGCAGAAAAAGATTTTACTCGCGGTTGATGCTGATGTAAACCTGTGGTCCTACCTGTTGGTATGGGGTGCAGTAGACCTCCGAGCCTGTAAGGCCGCAGGTGGAGGAGGCATGGAGCTGGTGAGCCCTGCCCAGGAGCAGGTCATTGCTGGGTGGGTAACAAGCCCCACGAGAGCAGTCAGTCTGGGCCTGTGAAACTGCCGCGATGGCTGTCAGGAGAAAAGCAGACCAATAAGAAATTAAACATTTTACTAAATGACCACCGTCACTCATCAAAAAACATCAGCAGCCCAGTGTATTACATCAATACCCTAAAATCACAATCACTGCTGACACATATCAAGTCACAGAAAAGATGGACCAATCCTATAATGATTTCTATTCTGTAAAGATTGCTTAGTTAACCTAACAAACACGACAAATGCATGAAGATGTATCAGACACTGTACAGACTGTTAACTCTTACTCAAAGTAATTAGAGACAGTCTCTTTCCAAATATTGCACTCACCTTAAATACATAAAACTTTTACCAAACCCTCACTACACCCAACCTAATCATAAACATGACAGTTTCCAATTTTTTGCCTAAACCCAACTTTCAAGACTGATGGACCAGTTAAAGTGCTTCTGACCATCAGCAGCAGCTCCTCCCAGCTGATACTTTACCCCATGTTAAAGAGTTTTGTCTATCCCTTAGATGATGTTCACACATTTTGATGGGTTGTTCTATCGTCACCTTGTGACTCACTCTACATGGGCTAAATTAAAGTGTCTTAAGTGGAAGCTTAGGATGTATAAAACTCAAAATGACAATTTCTTGTGGTCTAGAAAAATAATAATAATACACTGTATCTTCAAATAAAATAAAAAATCCAAGTTAGTGATTATTTCCTCCGTGGTAATGTCCTTGTCAGGGTGGAGGAACTTGAAACAGACACAAAGTCAGGGTTAACAATTTTTTAAACATGTACCAGAGAGACAAAAAATATGCAGGAATTCAGTCTGACCAGTCACTGCAGCTGCACTTTTCAGGTTAGTTTCTTCTCTCTGTTAGAAAGTTATCCATTTAATCCTACGCTGCATTGTTTTGGTGGTTTGTAAAGTTGATAGTGAAAGTTCCAGGACAAACTTTTGAAAAAGAACGAAAAACTGAAAGATAAAAGCAAGAGGAAAAAAAGATGGATATCTTACCAGCTACAAGTAAAAATATTCTCATGTTGTGTTCCTCCTACGATTAAGTCTGGGACGAGAAAACAAAAGAATATCAGCAAGCAGTAACAATCAAACACAACCAAAGCCAGCTGTATTTCCTGATGTGAGACTTACCTGGCAGTTGGTTCTCTATCAGCTCTGTTATCTTCTGTAGTAAAGTGTGAGTTGCTGCCAGGTTGCTGCTTTATAAACACCTACACACCTGGTTGGTATGATACAGTGTGTGTCAGAGTCACACCCTTCACTACCACTCCCTTCCCTCCATGAATCAACACAGATACAGTTATAGACGCAGACACCAACACAAGGACACCGGAAGGGGGGGGAATATCAAGTGCTGCACACCTTGTATCATTAATTCAGAATAAAAAAGTAGCCTATATCTAAGTGACAACAGTATTTTTGAGATAACAGAGAGGGTAAAGTAAAAGTAAAAAACTCCCCCTGTCCAAGTCCACCCCTGTATTATTATATGTGTATGTCTAGAGACATAAGGCAGACATTTCTATCTGTAAGGATTTCAGTTGATAAATGTAACTTAACTTTGTGTAAACACTGTTTTGTGATCTTTTCCATTCAGAGAAGAACACAGGAGGTGAATCACTGCCATAGCAACAACCTCACCTCACCTCACTCTTCCTCCCAGACACAGTACATGCCCTGTGGGCAGGGTTTGAGCTCTGTCAGGCTCATCATCGCCTGTGTGTAAAGAAATAGTAGCCTAAGGGTCAGCTGAACACACGCCTTATGGTTTTCTCCATTCACTGCAGACACACTGACTAAGTCCAAGTACAGGGTGTGTCTTCTGACTAAACCAACACACATAGGTTCCTGCGCAATCAAATCCAGACAAGTACCATCATGCCTTCAATCTCTTTGAATAAGAGCTGCAGTTTTGATTTATTTCTTGGCGGTGTTTCCTCTTTTTCCACACTGGCTCTTGGTCACACAGAGATGAACTGTGGCATGGAGTTATTGGCATCATAATATGGTAAACATCAAAGAAAAGCAGATAAGCAGCAAACAAGCCAAGACAGCAGGAAAAAGACCCAACACACAGCTGCAGTCTCACCATACAGCTCAAGTTAACGTTTGTGTTCCTGAACATGTCTCAATGCTTCTGCACTGTCATGGATTTACTACAACACACACACACACACACACACACACACACACACACACACACACACACACTGATAAGTTGTTGTACACCTGTGCAATCATTTAATTTAAGCTCAGCTCTAGGAACTGGTTCCAACTGGGCATAATTTGCTGTGGACCACCATAAAAACAAGGACATTTTTTGTTGTATATTCTCCCTGAAATCAATTTATGACTTTCATTTTTAATTAGTGGCCCATGAGCAACGTCTGTGTGTGCATTTACAAAACAGTTGTGAACAGCCAAGGTACAAACTACAGTAGTACAATGTACATGTGGTAAATTACTGGCGAGTAAGGAAAAGAAAAAGGTTGGCGCTGAATGTTTATTTGAATTATGAATATTAATATTAATAGATGGATTATTATTATTGTTATTATTATTATTGTTATTATTATTATTGTTATTATTATTATTGTTGTTGTTGTTATTGTTAATATTATGATTATTATTTTTTTTTCCCAGAGGATTGTGTTAATTTGTTAACACAAACTGTGAAGAAATATCACTGTTTGCTATAGTACACATAGCTTTTTCACTAAAGAAGAGCCTTCTCAGTGAGCTAGCATGCACAGAACCAAGGCTCAGAAATTGAGTGTTCATGCAAACATTTATTAATGTTAGTAGCTACACCTGTGTCAGTCTGGAACAAAAAAAAAGGCTCTGACAGATTCTAACAATGTTATTAAGAAAAGCATTTTGATTGGCTTCACTAAACTAGGAATGGTAGATTAAGATTATGGTATAAGGTTTAAAATGTTTGCCCTTTTCTTATCTTAGTTCACTATTTCATTAAATATGAGTGAACACCCTTCTTATATATAAATATATATGTATATATATATATATATATATATAAACTTGATTACAAAACAGTTGATATGAGTAGTGTCTACGCCTCTACGTGCTGTCATGTGGTCCTGCTGGCATAAGCGGAGTCATAACAGTGCTTCTCTTATATCAGCAGCTGTGTCTGCTGTACTTCCTCTGCTGCTCCAGTTTACTCACCATCATGAGGATGTGTGGTACGTGTGGAGCCACTCTGTGCTACGCTGTCCGGCTACACTCTGACCACAGTTCTGTGTTGGTGTTGCAGCAGCAGAAATGCTGAAGGGTAACTGGTTTGACATAACCTTTCCCCTGATTCGGTGGCTGTTGAAATGGAAGATTCACATGGACACTAACCTTAACCCTAACCATAGGCACCTACTGCCACACTACACTGACTGGACAACATGACAACTGAAACACATCACATGCTCATTCCTACTTCCTCTTTTCTCATATCATCTTGACCTTTGAATGAATAGCATAAAAAATATTCTTTTCCTTTCAGTACCATAATTTTTTGCAGTCCTTGAAACATATTTAGTCAATAGATGTGATGATTTTAACTATTTTAGAACATAAATCAAAGGCAAAAACAATATCATTAGGTGGGCCAGCAACCATGGATAACACAATGATATGGAACCCTGATCCTTTTTAAGTATTGACCAGTCAACCATTTTGCAGTAGTTACGTTTTCTGAAATGTTCTGATTATATTGTGAATAAACTGTAAACTTTGTGGATTCATTGTAAATTGTAAATAAATTAATGATGGCATCTAGCTAACTTAGGAAGACAAGTGAAAATGGGCAAAACAAATGTAAAATAATATATAAATACGCAATAAACATCAGTGAACAAAAGACATTCACAGAAATGTTCTACAGTTTGTACGAGGCTCAATGATTATTTCCCTGGTGACAAAACACATCAACCACCTGTCAGACTTCAGTTATAAAATGGATTTCTTCAATAACCTTAAATCCAACCCTGCATTGCCCTAAACTTGGTATTCTTAAGTTGTACCCAAAGGGTTGCACTTTGAACTGTAAAGAGAAGAAAATGACGGATTTATGTCTATTAAAAGCACAAAGCTTAATCTCTCCTTTCTGGAAGGCCGTAAAAGCCCCTGTGTTAAGTGCTGGTTCTCTCTGCAAGCTCTCTTTTTGCCTTTTAAAATACACAATGAAGAAGGTTTGTCACATTCTTGAAAAATTGTGAACTTGGAGAATCTTTAGAAACTTACATTTTGTGACTGTTTTTTCCTTTAGGAGAGGGGATGGGGGCAGGGGGAAGCCAGAGTATACATCTTAATGGCTTTCTAATGTTTCATCCAATGTATTGTTGTGATTTGTGAAATGTTAAAACTAAAACTCAATGAATACAAGCTGTAAAAAGAATAATTGCTTATTACATCCAGACTGTGGGATGCCAATATCACTGGAGATACTGCTGACACAACTAACTAAAACAGTTCAATCAAGTTTTCATATCCAACATTTTTTTTTCTAAATGCAATAAAAATAAATGCAATGTGTGCAGTGGTGGAATATGGTATGGTACTGTATTGGCACCAGTCTGACCTAATTATAACTTTACTGAAATGTCACCAAGTACATCAACTCAAGAAAAAAAAAAGTACAATTTTGAGATACCTGTACTTGACTTGAGCATTTCCATTTATTGCTACATCATACTTCCACTCCACCACATTTACCTGAAGTTAACTTAAGTTTTGTAGTTACTTTTCCAATGAAATAAGTTCATTTAAGTTTGAGCTACTTGGACTGACAGCATTATGCAGCCACATGAAACACTAATCAGTAAAATGCTGAATATCAGATTCTGCCAGGCTGATAATCAGTTGACCCACAGTATACAGTATATACTGTACCTACATGTAAATATACACAGTATTTACTTTTACTTTTTATACTTAAGTAGATTTTATGGCAGATACTTATATACTTTTACTGTGTTTCTTTTGGTGCCTTTTACTAAAGTAATATTTTGACATGATATCTTTACTTACTCAAGTATGACCTTTGGGTAATTCTTTCAAACTGTAACTCAAAGTACAGCAGTCAACATGAACTCACTTTTACTCACACACTCTAATGCATTGTATGTAAGAACCTTTGTGAAACTGTTGACTATTTATTAAGCCGACACACAACTGGGTCAAAGTTTATGGCTCAAAGCCTGCTTTTTTCAGTTTTCCCAGACTAGCCTCCATGCTTCATGAATATTCAGCTGTTGTCAGTGTGTGGGTGGAGAGAGGGGAACTATAAATGAACACAGTTTCCAGTAAAGGTGTGTCCTTGTCACAAACTGGAACTCAAGAGAAGGGCGACCGTGTGACTAGAACAAACAACAAACCACATCACAGTAAGTTCTTATTTTTTCTTTGAAAACAGCGGTGGCAAAATGTGTAGGCCTATCTTCTGTGTGTTCGACGCAGTAACGGAATATCAGATTACTTATATTGCTGCTGGTTCAGATACCCAGGAGTTGCATATAACCCACTGTATCTGACATGTTAAGCTTTGAGTTACCAAGCTGCAATGATGATGATATGATGATAACATATTCGGTGTAAATGTATTTTATAACAACGGAAATCCATTAAATAATCCATTGGTCAAACTGTTTCAACTGCAGTATCGCATTATGAAACAAATGATACATATCTGCACATCTACAAACAGCTAAAGCATCTGATGTTTGCTTGTTTCATATAATTCATTCCTCCAATTTTTAACATTTTTTTAAATTTAATTTTGGTTCATTTTGAACAGGTCTACATAGAACATTCAGACAAACGTTGCCTTTGAGCTGAGGCATATCCAGTGTAAAAATGGAAAACATGCAGGAGTTGATTCCCTTCGCCAAAGAGATGCTGAGTCAGAGACCCAGCCGCGGTTTGCTGAAGGTCTACCTGGTGGGTTCGGTGTTTGCGGTGCTGGGGACAGTCATCGGCCTGGTTGAGACTGTGTGTCATCCTTTCTCGTCCGGTGAGATGATGGACCCCGAGATGGTCCTCATGATGGCTCGGGAGCAGAGAACTGTTGAGGCTGAGATTCAGCGCAGTGTGGGGGGCCAGGAGGAGGCTGAGGAGGAGGGGGAGGAAGAGCTGGCTCATGAAAATGGGGCCATAACCCAAATCACGACCCCCTCCAAGACTCTCAGACTCAGCCAACGGAGCATGGCCAACAGGCTGCATGCTTCCTAACGGATCAACTTTTTTTTTCATTCTGCTCTTTGAACAATGACTTTGGTTGAATAAAGAAAACAGCAGACAAAAAAAACAAAAACTTTTTTCTACAGGGTTAATTGTGTTCATAATGTCCAATCAGAAGTTAGGATTTCAAAACTTGAGGTGTATGAAGTGAACCTGAAGGCAGCATAGCGTTCTGCCCGGCTGCGGTAAGCTGCTGTGTAGCGCCGCCTGTTGTCTGGTGGGTGTATCTGATCTACCACTCCACACAGACTTTTTTTGAAAGAGAGAAATGTTTGTTGAAAATATTATTCTATATGCAAATACTGTAAATATACTTTTTCATACCAATAAAGTTCATTTTATTTATCAAGTCAGGTTTCCCTCTGCTTTGTTTCCTCCAAACGTTTAAATCAATCTTAATTTACATTAAAAAAAACAAATTTAAATTTACATTTAAAAAAAACTAATTTAAATTTACATTTAAAAAAACTAATTTAAATTTACATTTAAAAAAACTAATTGCACCGATTCCCAACAAAATTATTTCAGGACACTTTGCAGTTGGAGAAGGTTAGAACAGACTGCCTCACTGCTGAAACATCAGTCTGACAAAGTCTACTGGTGTGGTAAGGAGATATGGTTTCAGTGGGCAAACAGAAGGATCAAATTGGGACGGCTTGACAACTGAGTCAGAGCATCTCCAAAATTGCTGGTCTTGCTGGGCATCTGAGGGAGGACAACCGATGAACTGGCGACAGAGGCATGGGCACCCAAGGTTAATTGATGCGTGTGAGGAGCGAAGGCGAGTTGAAAGAGTTGAAAAAGTTAATGCTGGTTCTGGATCAAATATGTCAGAACACCCTGCGCATCCTCACAGCTTGCTGTGCATGGGCCTGCGTAGCTGCAGACCAGTCACAGTGCCCATGCTGACCCCTGTCCATCACTGGAAGCGGCTACAATGGGCACATGAGCATCAGAACTGGACCACAGATCAATGGAAGAAGCTGGCCTGGTCTGATGCATACTGTTTTCTTTGATTATGTGGATGGCCGGGTGTGGGTGTCACTTACCTGGGGAGGAGATGCACTATGGGAAGAATAAAAGCTGGCCGAGGTGGTGTGACACTTATTATGTTCTGCTGGAAAACCTTGAGTCCCTCCATTCATGTGGACACATAGCATCGACCTAAACATTGTTGTAGAATAAGTATACCCTTTTATGGAAACAGTGTACCCTGATATCAGTGGCCTGTTCCCGCAGAATTGCATGGCAGCCTCCGCCATTAGTGTGTGAATGTGAAATAATTTGTAAGTCACCTTGGACAAAAGTGTCTGCTAAATGCACTATATATAATGTATGTGAATGTGCCAGATACTGCAGAAGACCTTCAGAGGTCTTGTTGAGTCCATGACTCGACGGGTCAGAGCTGCTTTGGCAGCGAAAGGGGGACCTACACAATATTAAACAGGCAGTTTTTATGTTATGGCTGATCAGTGTATATCACTGACTGCCAAACACTGGCAAATGTTTGACAGTGTTGAATGTGTTGTCATATGAGACTCACTGATATGAAAGATACATGAAAATTATCAGGGAAGTTAAATAGAGTTTGAGTGAGTTTGCATTAGTAAAGCAGTCTGTTTGCTTGTTTTCATTAAGTCATCATTAAGTACATTGTTTTGTGCAATATTTGTCTTAAACTAACATGTCATCATGTTTATTTGGGCTCACTCACATTCTGATGGATTTGTCTTCACAGAAAACATTTTACCTGGTGTAAAAGGTCAAGTTTACATTAATGATGGCTTTGTTACACTTACATTAAATTAACACAGGAAATTTCCAGCTGTGTTTGTGGGGGCGTACGACCATTTCCACGCAAACTTCGGCATTTATCAATTTGGACGTGAGCGGAAGCTACGATCAGATCTCACGTCAGGTCTGAGGTCGTGTACGCAAATTTTAATCTGTGGATTTACGGTGCAGCACAGCGAAATCTGGCTGAGTCTAAAAATAATAGTTAAACAAACCGCAGCTGTCATTAAGCATAATGTAACAGTCGGAGTTATTGAATGTAGCGCCTCCTTTTGTTAAGTGGATAATGTAACCTGTACCTAGAAGAAGAGTTGTTGTACTTCCGCTCCACCAGGCGGAGCAATGCCGCCAGCGAAGTGAAGACCACCCTTTTATTAGTGTGAATGCTGAAGGCATTCACACAATTGTTCTTCTGGAATTTCTTTTTATTATTCCTGCTTCCGTACGTTTTTCGGTACGCTTCTTCTCCTTCAAATCTTGAGCTATTGAAACCATTCAAATATCAAAATGTGCAGCTTTTTAAGGACATTACTATTATTACTTTTGGCTTTTCTAACTATTATACTTTTCGAAATATTAAGCTTTTTCTGCAAATTTTTTCCCATTCATCCTTATGGGGATTTTTTCAGATTTCATTCTGCTATAACTTCAGCATACGTTCAGCTATCAAACCATTCAAATATTAAAATGTTCAGCTTTTTCAGCTCTTTCAACCCTCTGCTTTTCACCTTTTCAACTTTTCAACTTTTTCAGCAATCCAGCCTTTTCCAAAAAACATTTAACATTGCCGCAGATGGGAAAAGCTTCAAATCCTCTTCAAAACTCATCGCCTTTCAACCTCTTTTTGCTCCTCATACATTGAGCGAGAGACACCATTCAAACTTTAAAGCAGTCAGCAGATCTTGAACTATTGGACCTGTATTCAGTTTTTAAAAATCTTGTACGGTCTTGAAATAATCGCAATTTTAGTTTGAGCGACTTTTAGCCCGTCTTCTGCGTTTATAATGGGTGTGTATTGCGTCGGCTAGAGTTAGTGACATCACCAACTGCCGCACCTCAGAGGGCAGAGCTGCGTCGAAAAAAATGTTCAAACTTGTTTTCAGCTTGAGTTTGATCCCTCACCTTTTACTTGACATAGACAATATATACATTGAAATGTAGGAAATCTTGTGGGCTTTCAGCTGATGGTCTTATTTCAGATGTGGGACTTACGGTTTTGGATCTAGAAGCCCGAGAGCGACAGCAACTCTCGCTGCTGTCCCATAAGCCGCAATGTTAATTTTGAGCCGAATTTTCTGGAAAATAGCAGACGATACTTGATTTGTCTATCGCTCTCCCGTCCTCATTTTGCACTCTCCAGAAATAAAAACGACATGACCGCGTTCAGCAACTCCTCCTGTCACTAACCATACAATTATTTTAACGATAACCCTCACAGTTTTTTCAGAAATCGCAGGAGTTTGGGAGGTGTTCTCCCATTCATTTCTTATGGGGGACATTTTCGTCTCTGTCCCTGGTCCTGATACAGCATGTCTGCAGCCATTTCAAGCTCTTTCTGCCTTTAACTTTTCACCTTTCAGCCTTTTTTCACCTTTTTAATCTCTTTCTGCCCACATACTCTGCAACTTTTCGGCCTTTTTCAGTCGTTTTTCACCTTTTTAAGCTCTTTCTGCCTTCAACTTTCCTCATCACCCGGAAATCGCAATTTCTCTCGTTAAATCATGCATATTGGTGTTGAAACTTGCCTGAAAAGCTGGAGTTTGAAAGTGGCTTATTTTTTTCGCTTTGGCTCTTTTTCCGAACAGGAATAGCACACAATAGTTCACGTTCCTAAAGCACGAGATTTTGACTCTGCTCCTGTGGTGACGTTACCACAGGAGGCTACTTGCATAAGCATCGGCTCACAGCCGTCCTCAGCCAGACTTTCTGAGTGAGCACGCCGAATCTGCTTATTTCTCTGTCATTTTCACTATAGGCTTACAGATAAAAACAGCTGCATACTCAACATGCAGCGAGGCATTACCAAATGAACACAGATTAATTCGTCCTGAACGGACAAAATAACAGCCAGTCTCGTGCCAGAACTGCCTGCAAAACATGAAAACGGGGAATGACGGAGCGGAGTGCATAGAAAAACAGTATTCCGCCCTCCTAAGCAGCGCGCTGATTCGCTAGCACACCGCCAATCAGAACGGCCATTCAGCTGGCACACAACCAATCAGAGAATCCAATAGCTCAGACGTCCGACAGCCCTCCTCCTCAGACTTCTCATGCTGAATCGGAGCAGACAACGTCCAAACAGCTCTGAAAGCTTCCAACGCAGCTGAACACACCGAACAGACATGTCCAAACGCTTCAGACGTCCAACGGTTGGGCCGGTGTGTTTCTGCCTTTAAGCTCTTTCTGCCTTTAACTTTTCACCTTTCAGCCTTTTTTCACCCTTAAGCTCTTTCAGCCCTCTTACTCCACAGCCTTTTGAGCCTTTTCACGTATTCATCTTTCTGCCTTTTCAACTCCTTCAAACTTTTAACCTCATGTTAAACAATTAAAATGGTCAACTTTTTAAACTCTTTCAGCCCCCGTCAGCTTCTCTGCCCTTTCATCTTTTTTAAAATGTTCATCTTTCTGCCTTTTCAGCTTCTTTATACATTCAGCTTCATGTTCACCTACACCTTCGGCTTTTTCAGCTTTTCAGAAGTACATTCAGCAGATTTCGCTTCAGACTTCAGCATTCACACTGTATTTTCGTAGGAAATGCACATTTTTCTAGTTTTATTTTATATTGTGATGTGTAGGTGTAGGATCCTCGGACTAAGTGTGTCATTGCAAGTATGCGTGTGATAACTAGTGCCGTAGCGGCCTGGCTTGGTATGGTCTGTAAGTTACAGTGGAATAAAAGTTTGTGCGGAAATCCCACATGTTGCCTGCCGTGTTGTCTGAGCTATCCGGAGCTAGCCGCCATTACAGCAGACCATAACCTTCCCCTTCACCGACCACGTTGCAACAAGCAGTCACATATTTAGAACAGATCAAAACCGATTATTTTTTACGTTTTTACTGATACCACTTTTTTGTAAAATAAAATATGTAAATAGCCTAACATGACAACTAATTAACGGAGTACCTAATAACCCCGCTGGCAAACCTGCTACAGAGCAGGAACGCAGATTGAACAGTGCGCACACACGCACACGGGTCACAGTGGAGCTGCTTCGAGGTGCTGAAGGGCAGGTGGCTCCGTCTCGGACCAGCAGGGGGAACTCTGCTGTATACCCCAGAGAAAGTGTGCCATATTATTTTGGCCTGTTCAGTTTTGCACAACATTGCATTAGTGAATGGAGCCTATGATGTGCCGGCGCTGCTGGGATGCCGATCTCCATCTCGGAAAAGTTTCTCTTCTTGCCAGAGTTTCTTCTCTCAATGTTTGACCTCAGTGGGCGAGGCCTCCGAACCAGGAATATTTAAGGGCGTAACATGTTAATGACGATCAAATTCAGCCGCCGCATTTATCAAGAGCCGGTCATTCGTACGCTGGAATTGGTCAGATACGAATGTTTCATAAATCGCACGTGTGTCCTGTCGTAAGACCAATTCTGCGCTCAGATCTGCACCTGTTTTCACGCAAGATTAATAAATGAGGGCCAGTGTGTGTTAACCTGAACACTCCCTAATACTCTCCAGTGTTGACCTGAGCCCCTGGTGTGTTTATGGCTGACTGCGGGTTTTATAGGGTCAGTAGGGTTCAGCTGAGTCACGAACAGATCCAGCAGCATGGCTCACAGAGATAGCACGGCAACAATAAGACAATGCCACCTGACACGTGAACACACATGAGTGTAAGGCCAGTATAACCCTGAGTCAACATGATACTCTCTGCTCTAAGAATAGTATGAGTGAAGGCCTACATGAGGGCTGAAATGGAAAACCCATACATCGCTGAACACAGCTGAGCTAAACTGAGTGTGAGCTCCTTTAAACAGCACAAACTGGGTTGTAATGTAGATGGTGAATAATTTGTATCTATACAACTATACAATTCTAAAACTAGAATTGATTCAAGGTCCCTTTAATCACTTTCATGTTTTTCCTTACTTTAGATGCTTTGGCGATAGGCCATGTAAATATTTTTTAAATCAAGAGGTATTCTGAACTCATCCATTTCACTTGTTGGCCATATTTGAGCAGATTGTAAAAATGAGATCTTCTGTCTCTATTGGATGCCTATAGAAGCCTCTAGAAGATTTGCTGAAGTTGTTTAACTCTCTGGAGTCTCTTGTCAGATTTTCTGTGACAATCCAAAGGATGTGAATTTATAGGCTACATGCTCTTGAGTGCCTTGTCTCAGACAGTTAAGGGTTTAAGTAGTTCTACTTTCTGCTTAATTTGATCAAAAATAATTTTCTGAAATTAATGCCTCTGCAGATAAATTAACAAGGGGTCAAAAGGTCAATTACAAGCAGCCAACTCAAAGGGACAAAAGGGTTGGGAAATAAATGTTTTTCTGTCTTTCATAGAAATCTCTCATAGATTTGACTTGAAAGGTTGCCAGTGGATACCAAAGGCAACACACACAGTGTGAAGCTGCTGACTCTTTGCCAAGACCTCCCCACTATCACCAAGCAGCCTGTGAGTCAGATAAAGAACAGGCTGCACCAAGCTGCAGACAAGTATGTGATGACATCCTGCTTTGAATTGTGAGCTTAGCCTAAAAGCCAGCATGTGTGACAGTCATCAGCTGTTTTTAGATGGTTAAAGTGTATGTTTCTAACAGTTTAACAGTGTTTGACATGCAAGTGGGAAAAAGAAGAATGTGGAAAACGTAGGTCTGAAGAAATGGCAGTATATTTCATTAAAACATTAAAGTATATACAAAACAACAACAACAGAATGACACTGACACTGCTGACTAGTCCAAAATCACAAAAAAGACTAACTTTGAACTTCTTAGAATTAGTGGGGCGGCTTAGCTGAAAAATCGTTTTGTGATAAAAGCATGAAATTTGGTACAGTTAAGGCCAAAGGCAGTCTGAAAAAAATTGGATATCGGGCCATCGTGAATTTTCAACATGGCGGCCGTGGTGGCCATTTTTAAAATGGCCGCCACTGACTACAGTATTTAGATCAATTCTTATTTGCATGGTATAAAATATGATGTTGATGATCCTGTTAATTACATTTATTTACCATACCTAGTTTAAGGAAGTTTATACATGAAGAATACATAAATCAATAAAAATTCAAGATGATTGCCACGATCAGCATGAACATTGTAATTGTAATAAAGTTTTTTATATTGTATATCAAATGGTCGATCTCCATAAATAATTATACATTTTATCGTGCAGAAATAAAATCTGCAATGTGTAATAAGCCCAGAATCTTCCTTTGTCCTCACAATTCAAGATGGCCACCATTTACGTGCAGATATCACACACAAATGTAAGTGGTGCTAGTTAAAATTAGCTAAAGAAAATTTAGTTTAATTTAATTCTTTTTCCTTAAACTTCACAAATACCTAAGTCTCAAAAATAGTGACATGTTGATGTCACCTTCAAGTCCTTCAATTCATTGGAAAGATCAGATATGACTTGAGAATTTCAACATGCCTTGAGTTCATATTTGTCATATGCTCGGCTCTAGGTAGGCTTACAACTAGATAAATAAAACTTATTTTAAAACTTGTTTTGTTATCACAATTAGCTCACAACTAGATAAAATAAACTTATCTAAGAAAAACCCTTATTTTTCCCCCATTGACACCCACATAAATAGTTAACATGCTAATGTGCTAATACCACGTTTCAAATGGTGGATTGCTGTCCTCAGCAAGCCACCCCTTGCTCATCTGTCCTCAATTTCTCCATGCACACATGAGGAAGCTGACCCCCCGATGCTGTGACATGTGGCCCATGCAGTACAAAATGGTCACCAGAAAGTTATAATCCAAACTGTTGATACCGATGTTGTGGTTCTAGCTGTGGCAGCAGCTCAAGCTCTAAAGGCAGGGGATGAGCTTTGGTTGGGATTTGGTACTGGAAAGAGTACAATACCTAGCAGCCCATGAAATCTCAGCTGCACTTGGGCCTGAGAAGCCACATGCACTTCCAGTGTTTTATGCTTTGACTGGCTGTGACACAGTATCAAGCTTTGCTGGGCATGGAAAAAAGACTGCATTGGCTGTGTGGGCTGTCTTTCCAGAGCTTACAAATGCCCTATTAGAATTGTCCCCTGCCCCACATGACATTCTACAGGAGGTAATGGCAACTATTGAAAGGTTCATAATCCTGTTCTATGATTGAACCAGCACATCCACAGACATAGACCAAGCTAGGAGGATGCGTTTTGCAAAGAGGCACAATGTGTAGTCAATCTCTCCAACAAAGGCTGCCCTAAAGGAGCATGTTAAGAGGGCAGTCTATCAAGGAGGCCATGTATGGGGTCAGATGCTGGAGTCAGCACCAGAGCGTCCTTCTCCTTGAAGATGGGGCTGGTCAAAGG
>CAEMYA010000286.1:8101-18914 GCA_903131615.1 Diplodus sargus | reverse complement strand
GTCGTGTGTTTAGTGTGTAGTGGAGTCGGTTTTTTGTTTAATGAGTCAAAACAGAAGAAGCTGAATGTGCAGCAGGCAGTGCAGCTCTTCATTCAGCTGGAAGGAGCTCAGGCAGAACTGAGCATTACCTGCATTTAAATGTATAGTTACACAGAACTTTGTAAATTTTTAAAATGTATGCACTTATTCAGCAAACAACAATTTATATATGCATTATAAGTAATAAAGTTTGTTAAACATATTTGTGGTTTTCACAGTAAAAAATAACTTTTTCTACTCAGATTTTATGTTTTTTTTGTGATTTTAGGTCTATTGTGTTAGTACAATATTTCAAAATGAAAAAATAACTGTACAGTCACACATGTGAGGTGGTGCTGAAAATAATCACACCAAGTAAATAGTTTTAAGGTGAAATATAATGGCAAAATCAAAAACAACCAGTATACCCTGGAATATCGGATTTCATAACAAACCTAAATATCCCTGACGTTCCACCTTCAAACAGCCTCATTTGGCCATCAGTGAAAATGCTTCATAACCTCCCACTTTTCTATAGGAACACATATTTCCTACGGGCACTGCACTAGTCATTTCAATTTACAGAACGAACAAAGACAAAAAACACTCCTGGAGCAAACAATCCAAGCAAACAGGGGGTTGAATACCACTTGGAACATAGACTATTCACTTCTTTTTTTCATTTTCCTTTTAGTTTTCTTTTGCTGTTTGGTTAGTTCCAGGCAACACAAACACTTGGTCAGGTGTTTGGTCCAATACCATGACAATATACTGTAAGATCATGCACTATGTGCATAGTTTAGGTGCAACAACCAGCTGCAGAAGTGACTGTTCATTATGAAAACAATGGCAGTTCCTCAAGAGGTTAGCTTAAATGCTGCTATGGCAAGTTTGATTTACCAAATGGTAGTATTCTCCTATTACATTACATGATTCATTTATTTGATTGGTTGAAGTCAGCCTGTGATTGATGGTGATAGACAGTATTTTTTTTTAAAAAAGCCTGGCCTTTTCCAAACAGTCTCCAAGAACCATTTCCCACTGTTCTGTGTAACAGAGGGCTGGGTGATAAAACAATAAAGATATCCATCGTGATAGACACGTGATGAATATCAATAGAAAATACGTTCGATAATTTCACTGAACTCAGTAGGAAAAAAAACAGGAAGAAAACCCCGATCCAGAACCGCAAGGCATTCTGGGGGATGTAGGCAGAGGAAGGGCTTTAGCCTCTCGACCTGTCCCGGCCCAGCTAAGCAAGGTTGGTGGCATGAACAAACTCACTCGCTCTTTGGTAACCTAGCAACAACTTGTTGAGTGACATGCACAGTAGCACTTTCATGTTTTGCCATCGTCAGCCAGCTGATGGAGGAGAGTTGAAATCTGTTTTTAGCTTCACAATAGAAATCCAGCTAAGCTAGTAGAGTTTTGATGCCCCAGACTATGTGCTGAGACCCTATTTGTACTGTTGCTAAAGTTTGGTGCTGTTCTGATCATTATTTGTGGCTTTTTGATGGCGGTTTCTTGTTGGAGGCATATACTGCAGTGTAATTATTGTCATCGTGCTGTCTTTTTCTGAGGTTGCTAAAACTCCGTAAATTAGCGGTCTGCTAACTTGATCTCTTGAGAGGGAGTCTAACACAGTTTCACGGTGTGTTAGACCATGGATAAACTTACACCGGAATATCCCTTTAAGTTGCACACAGTGAAAGCTCTACACCCCAAGTTATCTTGAAATTTAATATTATTGTCATTACTGCTATTTGTATAATTTCTACAAGTCACCATTTAAGTTGAGTGACTGAAATCCTAGTCCTCCTATTTAAAGGCTGCATCAGGCGACTCATCAAACATGGGTGAAGCTAGTTTTAGGTTGGATATTCGGCGGATATTTACTCGGGTCCAGCGACTTTCCTGAGGTTCGCCCAGTGTTAGCAGCAGGAGGACGGTTAGCTCACCTCCCAGAGCCTCGCGCTGAAAACTGATTTAGGGACCATCATTAAATTACTTAGCATAAATATATTAATACAAAATAATTGCATTTTTTTCAATATCTTCCATGTCATGTGGCCCAGTGACTCCAAACCAGCAGCAGATTGTATTAGTAAACTGGATGAATGAGACACAGCTCTTTTTATTGTACTTTTTGCTTCCTCTATTTTGTACAAATAACAGATAAATAACAGATTCTGTTTCCATAAAAAATATATAATAATAAAGAAAATAATGGTGAAAAAGTTCTCTAAAGGTTAACATATCAACTTCTACACTATTTTCTCTCATGTCTTCGATTCTGAAAATGATTTTTTCTCTTCAAAAATCTCACCAGTAGGCACAATTTAAAGGGTTATTTAAAAAAAAAAACTTATTTCAAATATGTAAAAAAAAAATCACGATATCGACTGATATGAAACACTTGTATCGTGACACATTTTTCAGCCCTATTGCCCAGCCCTAGTGTAACATACCACCTGACACCTCAGGTTACTTCTTCCATAGAAGGTCAGCACTGTAAGGTAAGTTCATGAAACATGAACTCAGACGGCACCACATCATTGGCCCAAGGCTGGATTCACACCAAATCCAGTTTTTCTGGTAAAAACGCAGGTCCCCCTGTTCATTCTGAATAAGGGTAGTGCATTTTGGCTGCGGCAGTGCGGACCGAAGGGGGTTCCGCAAAGAAATGCAGCTGGCCGCGGCTAAAAAGTTGAAACAGACTCTACTTTTGCAACGCCAATTTGGTCTGAGTACAGCCTAAGTGTTGCTGCTGGTGGTCACCACAACATAAGTAGAGGACAACATATTCTATGACTACAGTAACTTAACAACAGTCCAGCACTTTGATATATACGCATGCTATGCTATTTTACCCACAGGCAGAGATAAAATCAGTATCAAATTAATGGTTGGTCCAAATACAAAGTCAAAAGTTAACGAACTATGCCTTAAAGTATAGAACTGTTCAACTGCCTTGGCACAGGTCATTTAAGCCACTGACTCTACAATAAAATTGATGAATCTGGAGCCCATCAACTTTTTAAACCCTCTGAAAATCAAATGAATTCAGCTTGACCAACAATGAATGAATCAGTGTGTCTGTTCCTCCAGCCTGTGGTCCCTCATTGTGGGCAGACCATGGTGCATTGAAATGGATCTCAGCTAATAAACAGCTGGCAATTTGTACAGCAGCCGAATGTGATTCTCCTTCTCCCACTCTAAGTTGAACAGTCAGAGTAGAAGAATGGCTGTTTTGTTAGACCAGACTTGGCCAGGTTTTAAAAGCAATCAGAAGCTGACAGGCTGGCCCAGACAGTCTCTGTTTGCACCTCTGATGCTAGAATAGAGATGGATCACTCAAAAGGGCACTCTCTGCCGTGAGAATCCATCACCATTTATTGGTTAAGGAGTCTTTAGATGAAATTAATAACTCAATGGTCAGCTCCATTAGTTTTATGCCCAGTCATCAGGACACTTTGCAATACATAATGTAGTAGACATGAATTGATTCCTGCCAGCACAGAGTGCGTTTCTTCCAGCTGATAAAAACACATCTATTGTAACAACATAATATCTTATGTGAGAATTGTCACTCACCTGCTACTGACTCATTACTGGGAGCAGTGTCTGGCATGCCACAGTTCAGTGAAGGAATCGGCACTGTGTGTGGATTCACAAAAGTTGAGGGTGGGGTTGCTATTGGCGGTGGAGTCTCGGGAGGTAAAAGCTGACCTGCTGATGAAGGACAGATATTGATTAAATGGTTTGTTATGCCATTTTGTTGTACTGTAAAGACGCCCCCTTACATTTTTATAGCACTCGCAATTTCCCACATTTTCCTCTCAATACTCTGCTGCACATGCTGTAATAAAACCACGGAGTGCGTCTGTAAATATCAGTGTGTGTCAGCTCAACACCTAACTGACCTTTACAACCTGTTGTCAGGTTTTCCTCCAAGTCACTTCCATCCCCACAGTTGTCAATGCCCTTATCATCACACACCAGACTGAGTGGGATACACTTTCCGTTCCTGCAGGTGAAATAGGGCTCATTGCTGCACTCTGATTGGTTAAAACCTGAAGAGGCAGATAACAATTGAAACATCAGGACAACAGTGGAAGGATCTCAGTCAGCCATTGAAACTTAACAGTGTTAGAGTGGAAGAGTCAAAAAGACAATAGGGCTGTCCTCAGTTTGTTTAAGTAGGTGTTTTCTAGTTGATCAGACATGAAGTTATTAACACATTGGAAATCTCTGATGCTATAAAGACTAATTAACATAAGAGCTGTCTGCTGTTCGTCTGCTTGACAGTTACCAGAGCAGGCATGCAAATGATCCAAGCCAATGGGTATTTTCTAATCCACGGAAAACAGCTGCTCCAGTTTAATGGCTGCTGCATTCGTTTTCTGCCCAGTCTTCAGCCCACTTTCAATTAAAGTGGACGATTTCGTATTTTCTTGAAGCCAGAACCAACTATGGTGTTTAGTCACTGATAATGAATGAATACTGTTGGGATACGCAGATACAAGTTGTTGTTTTATTACAAGATAGTATTCATACAATGAGGTCCAAAAGTCTGAGACCACATTAGCAGTCCCATCCATCCATCCATCCATCCATCCATTGTCAACCGCTTATCTAAAATCGGGTCGCGGGGGCAGCAGCTTCAGTAGCGAGCCCAAGACTTCCCTTACCCCGGCCACATCGGCTAACTCTGACTGGGGAATCCCCAGGCGCTCCCAGGCCAGAGAAGAGATATAATCCCTCCACCTGGTCCTGGGTCTACCCCTAGGTCTCCTCCCAGTTGGACGTGCCAGGAACACCTCCCTGGGAAGGCGCCCTGGTGGCATCCACATCAGATGCCCGAACCACCTCAACTGGCTCCTTTCCACGCAAAGGAGCAGCGGCTCTACTCCGAGTCCCTCCCGGATGGCTGAGCTTCTTACCCTACCCATTAGCAGTCCCTTTTATTTAAAATAATCAGAAAGTCTGAGGACGAAGGAAATCAAACGAAGGGGTCAGAAGTCAAATGCTGTTCTGAGTAAAGACCTTTTTCAGAGTCAAATCATAAATAGATTGAAGGTTTCTAAGGGGGCAGGGAATTGAAATCTAAAAAAACCTTTGCAGAAACCGCATCAGTTGTATTCAAATCATGATCAGATCCAAAATGACCACACCATCAGAAGATCAACACATCAAGGTCAGTTCCCTGAGACACAGATAAGGAATGTCTTAACAGATACAGACGTTGCTAAATAATGCAATCAGCAGTTGTGTTAATAGCAGACTGTCTTGTAGCTTGTAGACGAGGAGCAGTTATTAAACACTTTTTAGGAAGAAAAAGTGAGTCCTTTTAACTGATTAATCCCAGAGACAGCTTAGTGTCAGTAACAGAAGGGTGTGTGTTGGAGAGGGACAGGAGAGAGAATGATACCTCATTGTTTCAACCCCACAGTGAAACATGTTGGTGGAACATTTAAGTCTGGGGCTGTTTTGCCTCCTCTGGAGTTGGGCACCTGCACAGGACTGACTCATCCCTGACCAAGGAGAAGTATCACTCCATTTTTAGAGACATGCTCCACACTCTGGTTTGATTTTTGTGGAGAAGGATTCCTACTGCAGCAGGATAAGCACACCTCAAAGCTGTCATGGACTGTCCTCCACAGTCACCTGACTACAGCTACACTGAACATTTATAGAGGTAATTGAATACTGACAGAGTCAAGAGCCCCATTCACACTGGCTTTTGGGTGCGGCTTTAGTACGGCAATTCCCCGCCTCCGCCTCAGTGGGAATCTCTCGGAGGCGGCGAGGGGTGAAATTTCGCTTCAGCCCTGATACGCTTCTGGAGGTATATACAGAGTGTTGTTCTATCACAGCTATAATAATGAAGTATAATACAATGCAACAATTTGTATGTATGCTTGGAGTTCTGTTTACATTCACTGTAAACATTGAAGGTTTAACATGTTTACTGATTGTTTCCAGTGTATTTTGTTCAAAGAGCTCATCAATGCAACACTGTATATTTTGTATATTTGCATTCCTGAGACTTCCTGTTTCCCCGGAGAGGTATTTCCTTGAATCCAAGCGCAGAATGTACGAGCTAGTCGGCTATCGGCTGTGATGCGGCACAACAAGTCAGCCTTCGTTGCTAGTACTAGTAGTTATTTGAAGTCGGCTTGGTGTGTCTGGGTACTTAACCTCCACCCTCAATCAGTGTGCAGGTAACCATAGCAACAACAGTCATGTTTCATTAACAGTTACCTTCAAATGGCAATACTTACCTTCCCATGTGTTCAACTGGCAACAAACACGCTTGGATGGATAATGATTGAACGTACCTTACGTATTAGCATTAACTCTAAGATGTTTGATGAATCAAGTAATAGACCTCTTCCAATAGAAGAGTCACTATGCTATTGTCTTTCATCCAGTTATGTACACTTATATCATCAAAGTGCCTGTAAGACAACAAGCATCTGTGGAATGTGTGGACATGGCCTTTTTTCTTACCCAGTCTGAAGGAGGTGAAGTCCCCCACAAAGTCGACCCTGGGCTGAGTCCCCCGGGTCACCAGCCTCAGAGTCAGGTAATTTCCTGTGGACAGTACAGGCCGCGGCAAGCTCTTCCCACAAAGAGGAGGCCCAAGGGGAGGTGAGCTCCTGTCCCGTCCATCATAGAACTGAACGTATGAGCCAGAATGACACGGGTCCCCCGAGCTCTCACCAGAGGTGGGCTCCAGTCTGGGGTTGAGAGGAGCAGAGCCCCGTGGGGACTCTGGGAAGACAGGGGCAGGGCTCAAAGGGGCCACTCGTAACAGACTGTAGACCAGGAAGAAGCGGAAGTGGAACTGGACCTTGTCTTTGGGGGAGCTGGCCTGCATGGTGAAGTGACAATCAGTCGCCATAGTCACAAAGTAGTACTTTTTGGATTCCTGGTGTGAGTTGACGATCATGCCGTCACCGTGGATTGTCTGGCCACAGAAGTCCACCACGTTGACTGATGTGGAAAAGACACAACACAGACTCCTCAGAGGCAAACTGATACATGGAGCATTTACATAATGAAACAAGTCTAAATGGTCAGCGGTTTGACATAAAAAAATATATATATTACAATGCTGATCACAAATGGGACCCTCTCATTGGTTGCAAAATATAGAACCGCATTTTCCACATAATCAGATATTTTAGTTGTGTCCAGTTGTTTAGGAGTATGCTGCAATAATGTATGTTTTTCTGTGAAGCTCCAGAAATTAGAGGTCGACTGATGGTGGACTTTTTAAGGGCCGATATAATAAAGATAGTTGGGAGAAGGAAAAAGAAATTAGCCAATTAAACAGTCGATATACTGAAAGCTGGACCGGTACAACATAGTCATCTATATTCATATTTGTATGTTTTTCTTTCTTTTGTTAAATATAACACTGAACGATCTCTGGTATTAACTTGATCAGAACTGTTGAACTGAACATTAGGGTCTCTCTGTCCCTCTCTTTTTCCCCCCTAGTCCCTCCCACCCTCTCCCTGTTAAGTTCCTGTGAAGCTCGGGCTTTGTAACGTTAGTAAAATAAAGTAACTTTAGTTTAGTTAAAGGACACACACTTTAGTTTGAGATGAAAAGCTAGCAGTGGCTGTCTGTTTGATGTCAAGACACAAGATCTGTGTAATTTAGTGGATTACATCATTGGAATCTGTTCCCTTGACATGGACGATGTGCTGTTCTGTTGCACGTCCTGTTACATTGTTGAATGCCACTCTTACTAACCATTGATGTTTGTGCATATACCTGGGGTAAGGAGGATCCTCAAGTGTGCGATTTCATTTCATAAATGGATGGACAGTTACGTGGCTGGTTTATTTGGAAGAGGGAACGCCACATTAGTAAGAACAGTATTCAGTAACATAATGTTAACACAATGGTTTCTTTTCCTGCCTGCCTGGCAGCCTTCACAACCCAGTACCCATCATAGACAAGGTGATGGGGTTGTGTTATATATTTGAGACTATGTAAACTGAAAACAGGTCAGATGAGAGAGGTCTGGCTATCCGAGACTAGATGACTTGAACGCCATACTTCACAGCCTCAGGTAAAATCAGCTGTTCCAGAGTTTGACGTTGCAAAGAGGAATACACTAATATTTGTTCTTACATGGT
Organism: Diplodus sargus; assembly: GCA_903131615.1. Classification (NCBI taxonomy): domain Eukaryota; kingdom Metazoa; phylum Chordata; class Actinopteri; order Spariformes; family Sparidae; genus Diplodus; species Diplodus sargus. The sequence continues at coordinate 10,740 of CAEMYA010000286.1, read as the reverse complement.
GACAGTGTATGCTCTGCATCATTTGATACATCTATGGCTTGGTGCCTTGCTTAAGGAGATCTCGGCAGGAAATGATGCTAGCATCCATTGCTTTATGTGGTGATGGTTTCGGTGATTACTGAACACTTAAAAGACTCCTCCGTACATCATTGTAGAACAGGGAGTCACAGGACTCAGGAACATGATGGAATACAGCTGAATATAATATAATAATATTTTAACACAAAGTATGTAACAGTTATTGGATTCACTGTTAGAATGAACCTAATTGCTGATGGTATATTATCCACATGACTCACAGATGAGGTTATGTTTGGAAGTTCTATTACCTCTGCCAGGGAGATTACGTTTTCACCTCTGTGTGTCTGCCTGTCTGTATGTCTGTCATGGGGTTCTACTTCAAACTCTTTAAAACAAACAGTTTCATAGCTGAAAAAATATAGGAACAGTCCATTTATTAAACCAGCTTCCCAAAGTGCTAACAGTGGAAATATTTACAAAAAGTGAAAAATGTAAACAAACAAACAAACCAAGATGATCAGAGTAGCACTGAAAATCAAGTCCCTCATTGACTCAATAACTTCCATATAGACAAAGACAGAAAGGAAAAGGAAAAAAGCAGGAACAATACAATTTGCAGTCTGCTAGCTCAACAGCTGTTAACTTCTCTGTGACCAATCCGAGAGTGATTTCACCAGGCCAAGATGGCCCCCTTTAAACTAATAGTGCCTCCCCTGGGCATATTTATTAACATGAAAATACACTATTAACCATATTATCTGTCAGAGAAAGCAATTACAGCCCATCTATCATTTGTGTATTAAACACATAAGTTTCCCACCACTGAGTAAATATTTCCCCCATAACCGAACCAAGTTAATTGGCAACAAAATCACGCGCGCAAACATGAGACATGGCATTACTTACTGAGCAACATACGTTTTACATGTCAGAATAACCAGCTTGTACAGCTGTCAGGGACAAACTGTCCTGCTTTGTTTGAGTGCATTCTTCCTCAACATCCCCGCTGTCTTCACTTTAGATCTTGTTAGGTTTGTTGGTATTGTGTGTCGCTCTTCTGTTTCTTATTCTTATTCTAAATTAACGGGTACATTCACTGTTTTTCCATGTCTGTCTTAAACTAATGTCACTGAAACAGGTTTTGCTTTCAGTAATCATTCTTCCTGTTTGTGCTGGCCATTCAAAGAGCCCATACCAATTTGCTTCCAATCAAAGAGACGGGGAGACAAAATCTAGTCTCCTCTTTCATGTAAAACTGTACTCCAAAATTGATCTGAAGCTAATGCGAGGCTTTAGCAGTCTGAGTGAGACACATCAAGTAGATTTATTTCAAAGTTAAAGGTACATTATGTCACTTATTTAGAAAAAAATGGATCATTTAGAAATACAATACTTAAAACAGGTTAGAATTAAGAATCTAAAGTCCAGTTGCCCTTGACTTTGCACTTTTAGATACACAATGACCCGGCTGACTGAAAATCTTAACAGACCTCTGAATGTGTGGTTAAAGAGGGCAACAACATTCAAAATTCTTGTGATGCTACGTGGGACAAATACAGCGAACTTGTAGATGTACAAACTCATGTCCATGACACCTGTTAAACCTGGTGTTGATCAGCATTTTGATCATTAGAAGCAGCTCACCACTCATCTGCAGGCAGGAACAGGACAGATGGGTGGGCAGATCTGGCTCCAGCAGCCTCCACCCAGCCAGCCAGCACCCCCTGCCTCTGGGCCGCAGGCCAAATAATGAGAAAATTTACGATCACCCCTGGGGTTTATTAGTTCTGTTTCCATGGGAGACAACTAGATCCTCCTACACTGACATCCAGGAATGTCCCAAAGCCCCGGAGCCCCTGTTGGTGGGAAACAGCTCATCCCTTCTGCACCGCATTAGTAAATACAAAGCCTTAGGGGACACAGTCCAAAACATGGGTGACCAGAGGACACAAAGTAACCAGTTAAGACTTTTGCAGGCTGGAAAATTCAGCTCTTTTTGAGCACAATCATTGTAAACAGGGTCTATTTCAGAGAGGGCAGGGGTCCTGGATGACACGCTGTAGTGACAAATGTCTCTGAGACAGCATTGTGTGGAAAAGGGCAGCAGCTTCACTGTGAATCCATGTGTTATCCTAACACTGGTGACTCAACACAGGCTTCACTATATCACTTTACATCTACAGTCAGTCAGTCTAGGTGCATGCAAACAAGGTAAATAAACAATACAGTGAATAAACATGAATAAGGTGGTCTAATGAGGCAAAAGCCGAGGTGGGCCATACTGAAGACCTCTCGTATCACACCATACTCAAATTCACAAAAACAACATCTATACAGTATACAGTGAAGAAAATAAGTATTCGAACACCCTGCTATTTTGCAAGTTCTCCCACTTAGAAATCATGGAGGGGTCTGAAATTTTCATGGTAGGTGCATGTCCACTGTGTGAGAAATAATCTAAAAAGAAAAATCCAGAAATCACAATCTAAGATTTTTTTAACAATTTATTCGTGTGATACAGCTGAAAATAAGTATTTGAACACCAACGTTAATATTTGGTAGAGTAGCCTTTGTTTGCAATTACAGAGGTCAAACGTTTCCTGTAGTTCTTCACCAGG
>CAEMYA010000285.1:488535-524821 GCA_903131615.1 Diplodus sargus | reverse complement strand
AAAAAAATCAGGCCGTTTGGTTGAAGTATCAAAAGGAATGTTTAATTGATTCATAATCAGTTCACAAAACACTGGAGGGTAAAAAAAGATTTTGCAGATTTGTCTAGTTTTTATGATTATGTATGATCACCAGCATACATCAAGCATAGGTAGTAATTAATGACATTTATGTAACATTGCAGACAGACAATCGTGGCAGTATTTACTTGCCTCTGTGTGTTTTTAAATGTGTATTTAATCATATATATATCTGCATAATACACATCTACGTAGCTCCTAATGTCAGTGTCTCACGCACTGACAGAAAAAGATTATTGAGGGATGTCTTCTGTCACAATGTCTGTCCATCTATATCTCGGCGATGGTGGGCAGCATGCAGGCTCGTGTACGCGCCTCCCTCCATGCTGACCTGCAGTCAGAGATCCACTGGGAGATGAGGGATTGCTTGACGGCTGGATTCTGTCTCTCCCCCTCTGCTCCTCTGCCTGCCGGCCTGCCTCTCCTGCTGTGTTTTGGGGAGATGTTTGGAATGGAGGCGCTGGTGCCGGAGTGTAGCTCAGGGCAGCTGCTCTTGCGTTGGCGTGAGAGGTCGGGACTTGAAGCCCTGGGGATGCTGTGAGCTCTGGTGCGAGCCTGGCCCTCCCGTATGCCCCCATGCTGCTTTCTAAACCTCCCCTCGCCAAATGTCCCCCTCACACCTCCCGGGAGGTTGTCCTGGTGTCCGTACAGATACTCCAGGGGGTCAGAGTTGCCAAACGTGAGCTCACCGTCCAGTTCTTTCCCCCTTCCCAGCTGCATATCGATGACATGCCCCTCCTCCGTGAGGTCGAACCCCAAGGTGCCCGACGGAGTCCCGCTGAGCCGCGACAGCCGCAGCCTCTGGTGCACAGCGTCCAGCTGCCGCATGTGGCTGTTGTAGGGGGACACATCCCTGGTGGGGAAGGTGGGGTGGGCGAGGTGGCAGATGGAGAGGAGGTAGTCCTCGGAGGAGACAGCCTGGTCAAAGTGGAGTGTGTTGGCCTCATTTAAATCCCTCACAGTCTCCTCTGTGCCCTCTCTGATTGTGGGCAGCAGGAGTCTTCTCTTGGACAGCAGTCTGGACCGCGGCCGCATGGCTGAGAGGAGGACAAGAAGAAAAGAGGTGGTGTTAAGAGCCAAAATGTCTGGGAACATACAGACAGGGTAGACTAAACGCCCCAGGGAGGCCCTTTTTTTTCTATTTGTTTCAGCTTCGGCTTTACAGTAAAGGTTTTTCTTGCAAAAGCAGGTCAGAACGCAGTCACTAGATATAGTAGTAACAGTGGCTGATGGTATTAGGGCTGGAATTGGAAGGATGATGTCACTTGACCAGGCGTGATACAAAACAAAACCAAGCTGTGTGAAGCTGTTTGTTTGCAGCCCTTTATGCAATTACCTCATCTGACCAATGTGTTTTTCCCATGACATAATGTTGCTGTCAATCTGGACATAGATTACATGATATATAACTGAAGCATTTCAAAACACAACAGTCTATTTTTGCCCCCTGACTGTATGAATCCAGTTTAATTCACACACTTTCCTCCTCCTGCTGACTCTCCTCTGCCCCTTTTCAGGCAACCATCCCCTGCTTACTTTGGAGTGGCAGTGCAAACAGCCCAAAATACAAACAACCCCAGCAAGGAGTAGCAAGAGTCAACATAAATAGACGACTATTTCAAATGCCACCTCAGTCATGCAGAGCCACAGAATGTGTCAGCTTATGTTTACTTATATAACCGCATATTGTTATAACCCTGAGTGGAGCCCGCGATGTATTTTCGTCTCAACCTCCGTGCCAAAAATAGTGCAAGGCAAACCAAAATGCCAGCCTCTCCCAGTTTCTTCCAAGGTGTAACCATTGCTAAATTTAGACCACACCTTTGGTATACAGTGGCTAAAAATGGTTCCACGGCAGCAGCTCTGGGCTCTCACACAGATCAGGCAGCCTGTGTATTTTCTCCTCATGCATTTTCAATAGTTATGCAAGCTTTTATTCTGCACAATTTGCATTCACACTTACCTTCGTCTCTGTCGAGTCCAGCTGGTCTTTCCTTCTTGTCTCTGCTCTCGCGGTCTCAAAGATCACTCTGCAGCCTGTTCGCAGCAAAATGTGTTTTTAAAATTGTGATGCTGTGTCTCCTGCCAGTGATGCTGCTTCTCCTTGAGCTGCGCTCCAACTGTCTCTGACCAGAGGCAACGGTAGAATGCAGATTTATCCTCTCCTCACATCCCTCCTCCCTCCCTCCCCCTCTCCTTCCCTCCCTCTCTCTCCCTAGCTTACTTTTGGTTTGCCCTCCTTCCGTGGTTCTAAAAATAGACTCACCATCCATTTCCTTCAAACCCAGCACTGTCACTGGCCAACTGTATTGATGGGGAAGAGAAAAACAGAGGCAGAGAAAGAGGGAAGAGAAGGAGAAAGAGAGAAAGAAGAAACAAAACAAAAAAGGCTGGAAAAAAAGATGGGCTATTTTTGCCTCATTTTTTTTCAAGACGTGCTGTTTCTAAAAATGGCTGACTGTTAGTGAACACAGCCAGTCATTTTGGGAGATGTACTAAAATAAATTATGCCTTGTGATCGGAAATCTACATATCGCAGCTGGAGCTACTGTAGACATATCTGACCTCGCATGTGTGAAGCATATAATGTGCATCGAATGTGATGCACATGTGAGAGCTTTGCACATGCTGCTGCTGTGTGTGTGGGCGTGTGTGTGTGTGTGTGTGTGCATGTGTGTGTGCACACAACCCATAGCTGCATAGCTCAGATCTTGAGACCACTGACCTCAGGAAACTTCAGCCATCTCCCTCTCTGCCATTAACTATACCTTTAAAATCTAACACTGTTCTTTATGTAAATGGTAACTTTATAATGTCCATCATTGATAAATGGTTAATTTATGGTTTCATAGTATTATTATTATAGTTTCTGATTTATTTAATAGTTATTTCACTGTAATCAGAGACTTAAATGCTTTACTAAACACTGATGTTTATGATAATTTGTTAATAAGGACTGTGCTGTTCATCTATAAACATTTATTGGGATGGTAATTATGAAGTTTCAGCTGATGTTTATGAGCTTTTACAACTGCTTAAAAAATTTATTAATGATGCTTTATTAACAGTGAAGTTACCAGTAACTAAAATGTATTTAACTATTAATTGACCATTTATCAATGATGTTTATTAAAGGTGCATGTAAGAATATGTCAGGATTTTAGTTGAAAACATAAACTAAAAAAATGTAATAAAGAAACCTTTTTTTTTTTAAATTAGCCAGAATGTAAACAAATAACAGTTTTCACATTACGTGTACGTGTTGACGGAATCACTGTAACGTCGCGCTGACAACAGAAAAAACTGGTTAGTTGACATGATTTGTGTAGATACGATGTGAAATTGGCAAACTTGTTTAGTTTTGTCATTTTCAGCCATAACTGTAACATGTAAACATACATATATAATCAGATTGGTCCGACATACTTGACGTTTCTGCTGTGTTTTTTTCATCTGCTTTATTGCTATGCTAGCATCTTTGCTATCAACACACAACAGGGACATCTCAGCCTATCAGCTGGTTTTGGGTACATACAAGCTGACATTTTTCTTTAACAGGTAAAGTAGCTCTCACTTTCACTTCAACTTAATGTTAGTGAAGGTGTTGTTATAAATTAGATATGAAAGCGTCAAACATGCATTTAAGATAATTTACATGTCGGCCAACACCCTGAACACAATGAATAAAGACAATTAAGCTGTGTGTTAGCTAATGCGTGATGCAGGGGTTTTCTACCCAGAAGTTAATGTAAACAAACATTGTGATTAGGTCCACTGTCGTAAGTATGCTAACCAGTCATCCTGGACCATGCCAGTCCACAGCCCCTGTGCCAGCTGTAAACTCTGAGCTCCCGGTCCAGACCGCCAGCTGCTTGGCTAACTGAGCCACTTAGCTAATGGCAGCTGCCCATTGTTGGTTTTGAGTGCGAATTTTAAAGGCAGCTAATTCATACATTTAAAAAATGTCCCAAAATTGTGTCCCAGAAATTTCTGGTATGTGTGACCCCCAGCAAAGACTACGCTGACGGAATTTCTGTGTAAGGAAGCATTTAAAAGCCATAAATACAAATAAAACAAACACATATTAATACATATTAAGCTCATATTAAACTGGACAATTTGAAGGAGAACCTAGTTCTGAGAATTTGGGGTTGACATAAAGAGCTTTGTGGTAAAATCGAAAGCTAATTGTGTCTTTCTTAAGACCAAAAATTTGACGGTTAAAATGGGCCAGCAGGTGATTTGATGGCGACAAAGCATTTTTTAAATGTTGTCCCACTCGGATTTTGATTTCAAACTAAACTGACTTCCTTTCCTTCATCTAAAGCTTGTTTCTCTGACACTCAATGCGCATGTTGTTTTGAGGGCATGTGACATTTGAGTGAATTGAGGCTTCTGACCACTGTGGTAATTAAATCATGGGACTGTGAAGAAAAAGCATAATATTTGAAATGATTAATTTCACAGAGGTTAATTTAATAATATGATCCCTGAAGAACACGTGCAGAAAAATATTTAATCTTTTTGAAGTGTGAAACTTTTTCAGATAAATATTAGTTTAGTGGAGAGGACAGTTATTTCTTACGTGTCCCCTGAGGCAATTTTGTAGTACGTTGACACTTGTTAAAACACATTGTACTTCAAATACAGTATATAGATATCTTTGGTGATAGTAGTTTTTTCCAAAAGTAAAAGGACAACTAGAAGTGTAGGTGTGTATTTCAATAAATTCATGATCTGACACACTCATTATCAGTGTTTTACACGGTGAATATCTTTATGTAAGATCGTAGGACTTGAACATCCCACATCAGACCCTTCAGTCTAACAGCTGCCCCTGTGTCTGGGGAAAAGCAGCTTTCAGTCTTATGGAGTGTTTGCATGTGTGTGAGAGAGAGAGAGTGTGTGTGTGTGTGTGTGTGTGCGCGTGTGCGTGTGCGTGTGTGTGTGTGTTTGTGGCTGTCGGGGGCAGCATGAACTCGGATGAGTCAGATGAGTCACATCTTCTTTGCATCCAGCCTATAAAAAGAGGCCCGGCTTTTTCCAGCTCTCTAATGGAGTAGTCACAAGGAACTAAATTTGCCTCAAAGTCATACACTGACGCCCCCCCACACACACATGCACACAATGTCACGTGCTGTTGTGCAGTTTTACTCTTAACTGACTCTTGGCCACCACACTGACTGCATTCATCAATCTGCATTCTACTAATGACAAACACCAGGCACAACATGAGACCCTCGGGCTGCAGCGGTGAAGAAAAACTACAGGATGTAAATTTATGTAGGAAGCTCAGTCTGTGTTCACATGTTCTCATATCTGCACATCGGCATATTAAGACTGGGCTTAGCTGATGGCTTTGGGCTGAGCACGAGCCCAGAGCCAACACTGATGTGTGTGTATGTGGTTTGTGTGCTGTAAAAAGAAAATTAGCCGCTATGAAGTCCTGTTCCTGGATGACAGCTTTGAAATTGATGAGGATGTTTGCTCATGGCAACTATTGATGTTTTACTGCAACAACAAGATTTGAAAGAATAGCAAGGAAACTTGCATGGTTTTTGGCTCTTTTGAAAGGTTACAGTTAGAAGCTCTGTGACTCTCTCATTGATCTATAGGAGTTTGAACACACTGTATTATACATTTATTTTTCTTGTCTGGACTTTTTTTACATGTAAAAATCAGCCTACAGATGACCTATAGTTGATTTTTGGCTGGAAAACAATTGGTGCACGTCATATAGTCATATAGTCATATAGTCATGTAGTCATGTAGTCTTACTTGTCTTACTAGTCTTACAAATGTAATCACAACAATATCAATGAGAATGAACACTTCACACATATTCTTCTGAGGAAATATCCAGGCGCCATTTGGTAAACCTCGAAACATCCCTGCCTGAGAGTAACAGCAGCATTAAGCAGTTACAGTTCTTTATTTCTTTATCTAAACTAGTTTTCTGCATGTTTAAGGTAGTCAGATGCAAGCTTATGTGGATAAAACAGCCTATTCAGAGAGCAAATTGCATTAAATGTGATGAATTTGCATAATTTCCAACTTTATGGCTGGAGATGATACATTCACGGATATGAAATCTCATTGGCTACATGATGCATCAATCAATAAGTGGCTTAGGAGAGAAAGGAAAGAAGGGAGAGTGGGATCTCCTGTCTTCCCAGTCACTCGTTGGCTGTTTCAGGCCACAGAATCCACCGTAGCAGTTCTTTGCTTTTTCATTGTCATTTAAGTATGGGACAGAGTGTTTTGGACTGACTGTTTTACTGAACTGGATCTGCTGGACTTTTGGGAATAAAAGAAGACAGTTTATGTTTGAGGTTGATTCACTACTGAAACACAGACTCTTCATCGGTTGCCAAGACTTCGACCACACTTGATTTTGTTCGCTCGGTTGTTGGTTGTACCCCTGCTGATGTGGTTTCATCTTGAAACGGTTTCCATGAACCAAACAACAAGAATAAGTGTTCTAACCTAACCTGCATGACAGGTGACAATACACTGGACTTGAGGCATTGCCCCATACAATTACTTGGCTGTGGTTGCATTGTTATGCCAGTGAGCGGATTGGTTGATTTGGGAAAAAAAACAAAAATATAAACCTCCCCCTCATTCTCTTCTTATCTTCTCTTTTTACAAACAATAAAGCATCATTATTTAATTATTTGTACTGTAAAATGCTGTTTTGTTTGTAGTTAGCATCTAAATTGCGCCTGACAAATTATTATGGACCTGGGATTTGTATTTACGATAGTCGTGTTCCACTCAGAAACTGTGAGGGTGTCGAAATGACAATTTCTATAAAGTGTTGCTTTAATTAGAAAATCCTTCTCCCCTTTTTAGCCCCAAATTCACAAAAAGAAAGAAGACAAAGAAACACTCAACAGATAAGGCTTTCTGCACTGACTTTACTCACAAACAGACCTTTTTCACAACAGGCATTTTGACTTCTGTGAGCAGGAAGAGCACAAATGTTACTTATAGCATCAACAGTGGCTCTGTTATGTTCGTGTTCTGTTCAATGTACTTGTTCGGTCGTAGCAATTAGCCATGACAGCGTGACACCGGCCATGACCCTGAAGCTGAAGAAGCATCACCAAATGTAACCATCATGAACTGTATTATTCATACCTGTGCTTTTTTTATCCCGTGACATGTCAAAATGTCCTCTGTGAATGAGCCTGCTGCTCTGTATCAGCTCTGTTATAAACATTTAATGCAATCAGATGTTCCACAATGAGAGGGCCAGCAGTAGGGTAAGAATGAAAAAAAAAAAAACCTGACTGTCCAGCTTATGCAATGGAGGGCCATGGTGTTGTTTGGCAGTCAGAAAGGAATCAGAGGAGCTCTGATTAAGATTTATGGAAAGGGTTTAATGAATCATGAGTAAATCAGGTTATTCCATGATGTAATCAAGGATTCCTTTCATGTTGTCAACGAATACCATTCTAAGTAAGCTGGACAGTCATGTTTTTTCATTTTTTAGAAAATGTGTTCTTTTATCCTGACTTGAAACTGAATGTAGTGAGATTTTGAGCAGCTTATCTCAGTGATCGGAGTGTTATTTCCACAATACTATGTATCTAGAGACAAATTGCATAAATATAGATAATTTCAGAGGATTTTTCTCATACAATAAGGCAAAAGGAGGGTTCATGTTGTCATCCACCTATGGGCTCAAAAATAATGAGACTGATATAGGAGGATGCTTAATGTTTTATGGCTGATAAAAGCTTCAGTGTGTAGCTATAGAGCGAGGTGTGCACTTGAGTTGAAGGATGGATAAATAGAAAGCTCATGATTGTTGAGCCTGGTTATTGATTTTTTATCACTCAGCTTCCATCTGCCAGAGGGATTCTGAGAAATGCTTATATGGTCTTCCTCAGAAAGGCAGAGAGGAGAGTTCTTCCGAAATATTTTTCGGGAAATAAATTGAATCAAAGTGGATGGAGATGTTATAATATAATTGAATAATTGCAATTCATCCAGATTCACGTCGGTTTAAGACGATGCAATCCATTGCGACAAAAAATTATCGCCTGGAAAAGCAACAGTTATTGTCATTATCCCTTTTTTTAATCGACCACGTCGGTGAAGTTAATAAGGGTAATTCATCCAAAACGAGTCAGGAGAAACTAATAATCTTTGTCTTACTAAGAAGACAGCAGTTACATCACATAAGGAGAAATAAACAAGACCAACATGGTTTCATAATAGCATTTATCTCACAAGGTCAGAGAAAGACAAAAAAAGGAAACACATTGATGAGGCTGACGTTATATGGCATCGGTGGAAAACTAAGTGTTTTAATTATGATTGTTCAGAATGATATCGCACTTTCAAACATCTCTCCTCCCTCTACCTCGGCTCTTTGTTTGTCTCTGGGTTGGGGGATGGTTACTGACAGTTAGCATCACACTGTATTGTATCCCATGCGGTTCAAATATGCTGCACTGCGTTCCCGACAGGAAGTTATAAGTAATCTAATATTCTGATGGCAGTCACGCTGTTAGGAGGTATTGACAGACACAGTGGAAAGTTAAGTGGCTGTTAGAAGAGTGGTGTGGAGAGTTCACAAGTCGGCCAGTTGTGGCCCACTTTGGAAAACCGCTGAAAGTTGTTCATTTTAATCATGTTAAATGTAACAGTGTCACAACTTATTTCTGTTTATTTGGCTGCAACAATGGGCTGTCCTGGGGCTTAGTTCATGCTTAAGGGTCAGTCCACAAAAAAATATTTTCCCTGTTACACCAAGGATATCTATCCATGCACTTCTTTCTTTATTTATACATGCCTTTTCCATGATCTCCCAGCCCAATACAACACAGATTCATTGAATCATTTAATCTAAATGCTTTTTCTGAAACAATATCCAGACCTCCTCCTCCTTTTGAATCCCATGGGTGAGAATGACTCTGCTTCACTCACAAATTTTGTAAAGTCATGCTGACCCAAGCTGGAGCTGATCCGCTGGGAATAAAGAGAGTGGGAATCTTTTATCTTTAGCAATTTATGATGTTAATTTTGGAAATAACCAGCCCAAAGACATTCATGTGCTAAACCTGATCTTACAAACCTGTCAAGTTAAAGAAAAGCATTAAGAAGGGTGGTTTGATGCTGACATGAGCACAATCATGAATACAGTGATGATGAATACAAGTTCTATGTCTCCCCCTATTTGTCAGATATTGCATAACTGCTCAAATGGGAGCTAAACATAGACCGAGGGAGAAGCTTGTGAGCACGCTATTGATAATTAGATGATGGACTGACTCGGATTGAGTCGTGCTGTAAAGTCTTATATCACGGTGTTAACCTAAAACTGATGAAGTGAGGCTTACACTAGCGGTGACACACATTTCTAGTTATGAGGATTGACTGAGTGACATAACCACTGCTGGCTGCAGTAAAAAGATAAAGAAGGGTAGCATAATTCTGGAAGACAAACCACACAACAAATAGTTTGCAAAATACCACAGGCACTTAAACTTTAATAAATATTAAACATTAAGTTCTTTTTCATATGTACAGATATCGTACAAAAAGATCCATAGGTACTTTTGCAGCTGCTGCAAGTTAGAGATGTACCAATAATAAAACTTTTAGAAAATAACAATAAAAACAACACTGGCCCTCAAAGCTTCTCTTTGGATACAGTTAATACAATCAGGCTTGTTTATCTTATGATTGTATTTTCGTGTTTTTTTTTTGTACATAAATAAATGCATGAGGGACAAAAAAAGCACCATATTTGACTGACCGTTAAAAAAGAAAAACAAAAAAGCAATAAAATACTTTTTTTCTCTTGGGTTTTTTGTTTTCCACTTAGCTTAATGAGATATCAAAATATATCACCACAATTCAGGAAGCACCAAGTGTTTGGCAATGCCCCTCACCAGTCTTCAATACTGTACCTTAACTTCCTGAGAGATGAGAGACTTCATGCAGTCAGACACACGTCTGCTCCGGTAAAAAGGCAACAAAATCCAAGCAGTGTTAACTTTTACAATTCAATTAAACCAAAAGTAAACATTATGATTGTATAGCATTGCCATATTGCCTCCCAGGCCCACATGCTCCCCTTTGCAGTGTGTGTATGGTATTCATAATGCTGGCCACTTAACAAGAAGATATTTTCATCTTGTCATACAGTAGCTCCGATTAGCTGAGAAATATTATTTTCATTTTGTGCAGAAATGGAATGCAGTCCTGGGCTGTAATACAATATGGAAATGTAGTTTTGGATTCTGGGTGGTAGATTTTCTTGCTCCATAAGTGCCAGTGGAGATTTTTACAAACTAAATTACACCTTATCTCCATCATCACTGAATCCCCAAACAAGACTGTGGGTGGTTTGTGGCCTAAAAGCTTGGCTTTGTAAAGTGCTGGTCAAACTGGATACACACTTTTCATCCCTTCTGTTTCTCCTTATTGTGTTTACACAGGCAAGGCGATTTGCTTCAAATCTGCACCAGTCTGTACTCTAAAGGGCTTTATTCAAAGCAACTGTTCAAACATTTGGCCATAATATTCTCTCTCTGCAACAATCCTGATTGTCATGATAGTGATATGACAGAAAGATTTGCGGGTTTTTGTGGTGGAAAGGCCTGATATCATGGCAGTTCAGAGGGTTTACCTAGGGCTTACAAATGTCTGTAAATAAAATGTTCATCTCTATAAGAGAAATGAGAACACTTGATCCATCATGCTGAGTGGCCTCTCTTCATCCTGAGGAGAAAGTTCCGCTTCTCCTCCAGAAGCTCCTGAATGCGTTTGTTCCTGGTTCTCTCTCGGAGGTTGACCCGGCGCTTTGGGATCAAATTGTTCTGGGAGATGTCGCTGTCCACGCCGATGATCCTGTTATATATGACGTCGATGGAGTTATTGTCACTGCTCTCATCTGGCCTTCGCTGCGGTCTTACAGTTGAGATGGTAGTGGTTGCAATGGCTGGTTTTTCTGTTGTCAGAGTGATGGTGGCGGGAGGTGAGATGGTGACAGGTTCTGCGGCTGTAGTAGGAACAGGGATGCTGACGGGGATGTACTCAGACAGGTCCAGCCAGGGCGAGGAAGCGAAGTCTGTCATATCCTCACTGTTGATGGTTGGGATCACAATGCTGTGGCCGTCGTCTAGCACCATGGTCTCACTGATCACCCCTACATTGCTGTAGGACACTGTGATGTCATCACCACTGATAATGGTCCCGCTGGTTACTGTGACATCGCCACTGTTGGTCATTGTGACATCGCCACTGTTGGTCATTGTGACATCGCCACTGTTAGTCATTGTGACATCACCACTGTTAGTCATTGTGACATCACTGTTTGGTGCAGTTCCACTGTGAATGTTGACATCCTCGACATGAATGGTTCCGGTAGATGTTACGACATCGTCGAAAGTGTTGGGTGTTGTGGCTAAAGCATCATGATACCACAGTGGAGTTTCATCAGTAGTTGTTGTGTTGTTACTGATGTATGTGATGTTGACTCTGGACTCAGGGAAAGGTGTGTCTGCAGCTGTCGCATATACACTAGTGCTTGACGGAATTGTGGAAAATAAGTAGTCACTCAGTTGTTTAGGACTAGTATGAGGAGTGGCAGCTGTGGTGAAATATGAAGATGTTTGATGTGTTTTCTTTTTTGGATAAGTCTTTATCACTTTGAACCTATTTTGATTAACCTTGGCCTGAGTGGTGGCATTTTTGGGCCCTGGTTTTGGGTTATTTTTGGGATTTGTCTTTGCTTGGGTTTGCTTTGTAACTTTCGTCTTTGGCTGAAAGTTTTTTTTGGCATTGGCCTTTGGTGGAGCCTCCTTTTTGGGTGTAAGTTTGGGTTTTTTCTCAGGAGTAGTCTTTACTAGGGGAGTCTTTTTAACAGTGGTCTTTATAAAGGGAGTCTTTTTGGGAGTAATGTTTATGGGAGTAATCTTTTTGGGAGTAGTTTTTGGCAGAGTAGTCTTTTTGGGAGTTGTGTTTGTCAGAGTAGTCTTTTTGGGACTAGTCTTTGCTGGAGTAGTCTTTTTTGGAGCTGTGTTTATGGGAGTAGTCTTTTTGGGAGCTGTGTTTATGGGAGTAGTCTTTTTGGGTATAGTTTTCGCTGGAGTAGTCTTTTTGGGAGCTGTATTTGTAGGAGTAGTCTTTTTTGGTGTAGTTTTTGCTGGAGTAGTCTTTTTTGGTATAGTTTTGGTTGGAGTAGTCTTTTTGGGACTAGTCTTTGCCAGAGTAGTCTTTTTGGGAGCTGTGTTTACGAGGGTAGTCTTTTTGGGAGTAGCAATTATTTTCTTTTTGGGATTGATCTTTGGCGGAAAATCTTTTCTTGTTGAATTTTTTGGTGCAGTATTCTTTTTTGGACTGATCCCACTCAGTTGTATAGGACTTGTATGGGGATTGGCAGTTGTGTTATAATATGAAGATGTTGTTTGAATTGTTTTCTTTTTTGGATACGTCTTTATCACTTTGAACCTATTTTGATTAACCTTGACCTGAGAGGTGGCATTTTTGGGCCCTGGTTTTGGGTTGTTTTGGGGATTTGTCTTTGTTTGGATTTGCTTTGTAGCTTTTGTCTTTGGCTGTAGCACCTTTTTGGGCTTCTTCTTTGGTGGAATAGTCTTTTTGGGCTTGGGTTTCAGTGGCTTGTCTGCTTTTGTACTGCTTTCTGTTAGACTCATCATAGTTGGACTGGCCGTTGCAGGAAGGTGTGTGGTAGTTATCATACCGGATGTTGTTGGACTATTTGTAGTGCTCTGTAACTGTGGAACTGGGCTGTCATCTATGTCTGGGGCAGGCAGTGGCAGTGGATGAGCAGTAACACTGGGAAAGGTTGTAGTAACTGGGGTGGTTAGCATGGAAAATGAAGTGGAGAGGACAGGGGCACTAGTGGATGCTTGAGTGGGGATACTTTGTGTAGTAGTTGGTGGGGAAGGGGTGGAATGAGGAGGATCAGCAGTGGTGAAGGTAGGAGGATGAGTGGTGGTCAAGGGATCAATGGTAGACGCTGGAATGGTGGTGACAACATCTTGGGTGGGTTGATTGGTGGTGAAGTCAGAGCTGAGGGTGCTGGGTGGAGAGTCTGATACACTGGGCCGGGTGGATGTGATGAGGGTTGATCTGGAGGTGGAGTTGGGTCGAAGCTCTGTTATGTTGACATTGCTGCAGGACTTGCAGCACATGCGCTGGTAGTCCGGTAGAGCGCAGTAGCGCTTCAATACCTCCATACGACAGAACGTGGAGCGATCTCCATGACATCTCTGGCCTGTGAAGGAGAGGACAGAGAGCTGAGACTGGGTGGAGCTAGGAGTAGAGACTATGAAGTGATATGTATCTGATTACTGGTGTGTGAAATAATGCAACTGTTACATTAGCATTAGTCTTTGTGTTGAAACAAACAGGCATCTGTGTGTGTTTGAGTGTGTGTGTGTTAGTATCACACCGTGCGGTTTACAGTGGAAAAAGCCAGACCACTAGCAGAGGATGCAGGAAGAAAGAGGAGAAAAACCCAAACATCAAGAGCAGTCATGAGATTAGTCCAGAGCAACTGAAATGGAAAAAGAAGGGTCCCCAGTCTTGTGTTGTAATTATAAAACGGTGTTTTTAAACTAACTTTGACTTGCTCGTGCGCATGCAGCTTTGTGTTACCTACATCTTAAGTGTAATTTTGATGGTACACTGACTTGTAATAGTTAGAATGGTGCCTCTCTCATTCAAACTATCCGCCTTGACGCCTGTTCAAGCACTACGTACCTAAGGAAAGAAGGTTCAATCTTCTATAGGTAGTGCAGAAAGCACCCACTATCGCGATAAAACTGGATTTTATTATATTGAGAAAATCTGAAGTCGTCCTGCTATTTGGCCTCCATTGTCTTTGAGTTGTTTCCTGATGGACAGATTTATTTGCTGCTAAAGTAATCGCTACATAACTACAGTTATCTTAAGTTGCCATTAGCTAGTAAGTCCAATTAGCCATGCAGCTAGATGATTCTGGACTGTAAAGCTAAGAGCACCAAGGGACTGTTGCTGTTTTCGCCGGTAACACGGGAGCTTTGGACCACTGGGAAGAGGTCATTTTAAAATCATATGCAGGAAATGTTTGCGGAGAGTGCCACTGGAAAGGGCACCAGAAACGAGACCAGGCGAGTGGGAAACAGAACTATGCTTAGCAGCCTAAGCCAAAAAAAATCTAAGAAGAGATAAAGAGGGAATGAACGAGAAAGAGGCTGGACAAGAGTCAATGTTGGCTGCAAGACAGACCAATGTAGGCTTCTTGCTATCTAATGACGAGTAGTATGAGCTGGCTTACTATGTCTTCTGTTGTCGTACGTGCTTGATGTTTAGCTCTTTGCAAAGTGATGCAAAGTGATGCTTTTGATAAGTAATGTAATTAGAATTAATGCACATGAACAACTGTCCATAATACATTAATTGCAATCCAAAGCTATAGGAGTACCAATACACAAAGAGTATAATTTTTTTGCATAATGTTATCAATTTAATAAATTAATAATAACATAATTTTGAATCCTCGACCACTCGACTCGTACCCTTTTTGTACCATGCCAGTAAAAAGTAAACATGTTCTCTTGGCAATTTTTGACAATTTGACACTCTCTCTGACAAAGAATCTAACCAGTCAACATTCCTGGTGAGAAAAAGATGACACTTTTTAAAACATTTTTATTGATACAACTTTGCTGTTGAGAATGACAGTAACTGAAACAATGAGATGTACGCCCCCCCTGCTCAATATATAGATATATTCTTTTCTTAAGAAAAATAATTCAACTGTATCGAAAGTTACAAGTTCACAGTCACTTTGGTAAAACACTTCATTACTTGGAAATCAACCAGTCAATCTGTTAATCGATTGAAAAAAACAAAAAAACATGAAGTACATAAATTATATGGGCTGTTTAAATAAAATACATAATTTCCATGATGATGTAAAAACTGGAATGGCACATTAAGTGTCATATGAAACATTTACAAAACATTAATAAAATTTCCCTGATAAATCAAAGTGCATATAGACGCAGTGCACATAGTCCATCTGAATGTTTCTTCAACGTTAGCCAAACGTTAGCCAGCCCCACGCAGCAGGCCAGTGAAGCCACAAAACAGTTACCCATAGTATAGAATATTATAGAAGAAGATAACAGTCATGAACATTATTAAATACAGTCAACACCAATGTTATATACAGTCGCACTGCTAGGTCTGGCTTGGTCTCATACAGTCCAACTCCAGCAGAAGGAAACCTTGGATAGCTCGCTACATAGTCACAACAGAAATATGTGATCACAATACAATGACAAGTCTGAAGTGTTTTTTTTTTCTAGATGCCATATGTGTCGATACCCTAGGCCCTTTGTAAACCCTTCCCAGTAGTCGGACATTGGTCCGACATCACCTTGGTAGGTTTGATGGTCGGCGGGTGTGAGTTTGTTAAGTTGGTTTGAAGCTGCCTCTATTCCGAGTGAAACTTTGAATGAGTAAAGCCATCTCTTTCACAGATAAATGCCATTACATTCAATCCAAGATAAGGCATTGTTCATGTGGTTAATGTTCATCAAAAGAAAATGAGATCATCGGACGCTCTCAACTCAAAGTTTATGAGGTATTTCTGTATCTGATCGCGATGTGTAAAAGCCCGAATGATGAAGCTCTTTTACACGCAAACGCATGCAAAGACACACACACACACACACACACACACACACACACACACACACACACACACACACGCAAGCACGCATACACACACACACACACACACACACACGCACACACATACACAATCACACAAAACCCTCTTTCACAGACAAGTATATCTCATTCAGTCACACATCCATTTACTCACTCATCTAAGCTTACAAACAAGACACACATGTATCCATACAGAGACACACACACACACACACACGCGCGCACACACACGCACACACACACACGCACTAACACACTCGCACACATGTACACACATGCATGCAGGTGATGAATGCAAATGTGCATGACAAAACGTGATCCTATCCATAAAGAAAACAAGAAGCGACAGTAAACCACTGATCCATCTGAGAGAATGGAGAGGCAACTAACTGACCAAGTCCTGCATAATATAGGTCTAACCCCTTCCCCCTGAAACACTTTACCTTTATTAAATAATCATCTGTATTTATGTAAAATCAATAAAAAAATACACATAACAGTCAAGGATCTAAGCGATCAATAGCAGTCCAAAGGTTTTAGGCAAATAAGCTACAGCTTATTCATGGTAAAACATTATTAATATTATTGTTACTCATATAGATTTAGATTTATAGGTATATATAAATACAAATATATTTATAGATGTATTTGTTTAAAGTCTGCAAGCACAAATAAGCTGCATTTATTGAACTTTAGTATAACAGTCAAAGAGAGGATGGCTGATGATGAGGTGAAATGGGAAGCAACCTCAAGCGGTCAGACTACCCTGTTTTTTTTTTTTTTGTTCTTTTTTAAATTAGCCTTTACTTAAAGATTCATCACCTCACACTTCCCTCCCCAAAAAGTCAAAAGGTTTACTGAAGTCACTTCCTGTCCCTGTGCTGAGTTCCTGTCAATCTGAGAATGGAACGTAGAATGAGACGCCTTTCTCATCCCCGAATGGAACCAGGATGTCAGATGAGCACTTTAGCAAAGATGTCCTCATTGTGACAAGATCACATTCACAATAAAGCTTTCATATTTTTTTATAACTTTTTTTTTCTATATAGATATTTATATACCCTTTCTGTTTATTTTCACACCTGTTTCTCCCCACAATGACAGTGCGCTACAAAAAGAAAAAAGCGCAGCTGCATCTCAGGAGTGGTAACCCATGACAACACGCAGCTAGCTCGCGCAAAACATGGCCGCCAAATGCAGAGGGGGCCCCTCACACGTGAACGGCTCTTCGGCACGTCTCAGGAGACGCCAAGGAAAACCTGTTCGCCTTGCCACTTCGAAATCCTTTTCACATCACATTTTTTGTTGATCTTTTGAGTTTTCGACTGGCCAGCGGTTACAACACAATGCTCCACAAAGGAGAGAGAGAGATAGAGAGAGAGAGACAGAGCAAGAGAGAACCAACTAGCACACACAGGAGCCAGAGACCTCCCCCCCAGTCAGAGCCGTCTCAGACACAGAGAGAGAGAGGCAACGTCCCCCCCCAAAAGAGAAGCGAAAGCTTTGCCGCTCGCTCACGGGCGTGGGCACAGGCACGGGGCTTGGGGGAGAGGCGGGTCAGGGGGCCAGCCGGGGCCGGCCCTGAAGAGACAGGAGGACAGAAATGGGCAGGGCCCAGCAGAGGACAGACATGCAGCTGCGGCTGCCGCCGTGGAGACCAGGCTGGGAACTATAGAGGGAGGTTTTACGTGAGGAGATCTTCGGGAAGTTGGGGTTGGGGCGAGACAGCCACTGGATCAGGATGTTGCCGTTCTTGTTGAGGTCTGATGAGCCCTCTGCAGAGAAAAGAGGAGACAAGAAGGGAACACTTTTGAACACCGTTTCCTGCTTTATTTTCTATTTGATGTCAAGGCATGTTAGGCTTCACTTATTCAGACATAAAGACCCTTTTTACGGCAGACATTTTGAATTGTCAAAGCAGGGGGAGAAACATAACAAACCACGTTGGGGTGGCTATGGCAAATTCTAAATCATTGGTGTCCGCCCTTTAAATTTGGCATTAAATACAATACATTAAGAGGCTTCTTTCCTTGTAAGACGTTTTAGTTTGTCGCGGCATCGCATCTGTGTCCGAAGTCCGTCATACCTCCCAACAACTGTTTGAACTCGCTGTTTAAACTGATTTTACCATTTTGACCAGTTGCATTGAATATAACATACAGTACTGACGTTAAGCATGTCAACTTTTACAAATACAGTAAACAATACCTAATAAATTATACTTCTTTGACGCCTGAGGAGAAAGTCCCCAGGAGAAACTGTATAAACTTTGTGAAACACTGTCCATGACACATTTTTGAGTATTTTGACTTGCTTTTTTAATGAGCAAATGTTATAAATGTATTTCTTTGTGAAAAACAAAAGAAAAAAAACAAAAAAAAACGTATTGGTTTGTCCCAGTGATGTAGGTGTACATTTGCATAAAGAGTGGGGAAGTGAGATCCATCGCAGAGTTCACCCGAGATGCATGCTGGAATGCATTTAATGCCAGGTGTGGACTGACGGGCTTAAAGCTGTCCGCTTGTGATTGGATCATCCAGAGCAAATACTTAAACCAAATGCGAACAGCCTCAAAAGCACAGGTGGGTCCAATAAACTTTAACAAGGTCCATACTATTAAGTAACCCAGTATGACGTGGCTTACTGGGCTTACTGTGAGTGAGTATGCACAATGCCAGAGTCCTGTAACTAGCTCAGCTAAATTGAATGAAGCCATCAAAATGTCGGCAGGGAAAAGTGCGTCTATTCTGCTCGTTACAAGTAAATGTTAAAACAATGCGGAAGTTCCTTAACACTCACTGGGACACGGATCCATGCGACAGACTCTGATGGTGTCGGGCTTGCTGTCCAGACACAGGCCGATGGTGTTGTCTCTGGTGTGGCACAAAGCCTGTCTCTGCTGGGTCCCATTTCCACATGTCACTGAGCACTGGGGATACAGTGTTATATAACAAATAACTTGGTTAATAAGCGCACATTTAAAACAACTGAAAGGCCAGTACATGTACATCATGACTGTTTTTGTGATCATTATCCCAGGTTTACTGTAGGTAGTAACAGTGAAGATCACTTGACCTGTTTTACAGCTTATGAAACCTGCCAAGAATACAGTTCTGAGAAAGTCCGGTGATGTTTAAAACATCGAACGTCTCACCAAAATACCAGCTGTTGGGCTACAGTACAAACTTTTCAGTTCAAGTATGTTCCTGCAAAAATCGGCCAAACAGCATGTTCCTTTCTGCTGTTTGCGGTTTTTTTTTATTCCCGTTCGGCCTGCGTACCTGTGACCACGGCCCGACTTTCCACTGGGTGGGACAGGCGTGCCGGTTACAGGGTCTGCGTGTCTCGGGCCGGTCGTCGTGGCAGTGTTTGTTGTGGATGGCGCGCGTGGTGTTATCGTCTGACGGCTGGACACAGCTGACCGAGCGGATTTGCATCCCCGTCTTTCCACATGGCTTGCTGCAGTTCTGCCACTCCCCTGTCACCCAGCTGGAGGAACACAGAGGGAGAGAGAGAAACAGGAGTTCTGAGGGCATTCAAAATGTCAAACTGCTGAAGTAAACAATGACAGAGGAAGAGCAGTAAGGGACAACTGTGTGTAGAAAAAGCTGTGGGTTTTGTTAGATTTGATAAGTTTTGTTTTTACAGCTGGTCCCATAAATATAATGCATACATAGGCGGAGGGCAGGGTTTCTGGTTGCAGTCTCTGGTGTCTCCTCTTGGTTTCATGTTGGATTTGTTACAAAAGCTCTTGTGGACCATCTTACTGTCAACTTTTCTTCTGCAGCCGTATCGCAGATACTGCTTCCCTACAGCGAGAGGGGATGGAGAATTTAACAAATGTAGAAACAGAAAGACAGGCATGCAGTAAGGGGGGGGGGGCGTATTTTCCTCGTTCTTGCTGTACCTCCACCACAGGGCTTGGAGCAGTAGGACCATCTCTTTGGAGCCCACTCATAGGCACTGTCCTCTATCAGCATGTTGTTCTGAATGGCCAAATCACTGTCCATGTTCATCATGTACTTATAAGACAACTCCACATCCTCGTCTCCGTGCAGTTTCATCTACAAACAGAAAGATACGCATAAAATAAGCGAGAAAAGTTGGTAAAGGCAACATTATTTCAGACAAAAAGCAATTGTTTGAGTGTGATTTAGTGTGTTTTCAGACATTTTTTTTCTTTTTGCAATTCAGGAACTAAATTGATACATTGGTTGCATTAGTTTGTCCTAATAACTGCAATGTTCAAGAGTGCTCCAACAGATCTGAAAAAATGCTTCATTATGGAGCCCAGGAACATCCAGACTGCAACTAGAGAACAACATCCGGATGAATCTTACTGGAACATGTGCCTCAAAAGATCACCGTTGGATATAGGCTCTGACCCGTGCATCTGACCAAATACTTGAACGACAATCGCATCGATGCAGCACAATCGAGAGTTGACAGGCTACGCCGATCGTTGATGTTCTGGGCTCGACTGGACTGTGAAGCTGGGAAGTTACGCGGCAAATGTCGCACTCTTGCTTTGAATTCTGGACAAACATTAGGATAAGGCAAGGGGCGCCCAAAACTGAAACTTTATGGCGGACCACAGGCCAAAAAACACCTATTGTATGGTGTTGCGAGGATGAAAAATGCTACTATAAGAAACCCCCGAGAAGCATGTAAAAAAAATGCTGGTGATCTGTTGTTTACTTCTGATCTTCTCCTGCGTTTATGACTAAAGAAGAGGTGAAGTCAATGTCGTCTTATATCAGCTGCTTAAGATAATCTGGGCTGCAGAAAATGCTTGTAAATGACCAAATTCTATACCATCTTCAGTTATTTCATTCATGTACCATGATCAAGATTCCATGTCTGAGAGGACCAGTGGTCTGAAGTGTCTCTTTGTCGTTGTCATTCGCATATTCCCACTCCACGCCTTTCTCTATGACCGAGCGGGACTCTGGGTAGTCATTTTCCCCGTTTAAGAACAACAACCCCGATGCCACGTTCTTCACAGCTGTAGATGGGTGAGAAACAATGCATTTATTACATTCTCTTTAAACACATGTATACAAGACAGTATATAGACAAAAAACAAACATGTCACATACCTATAATGTGCGAGGTGGCTTCCTGCTCTTGGATCAGTAGGTGTCTCGCTCCTCTGGGGATTTCAAGAACTTTGAGTAAACCTGAAAATGAGGCGCACACATCTGGTTCAGGACTCCGGCATCATTAAAAGCTCACTTTACAGTCTTTCTGACTAAGAGCCTCAGCGAATCCGGCAAAGAGCTCTTACTCATTTCAACCACGTACCCCTGCTCACCAGTTAAAGCCCTCGCAGCCGTGACGATTTCCATCCAGAGATCTGATTCTGGGAATCTTTTGGTGCCAACGTGTCGCAGAGAGTTAGATAATAAATATAAGCTCGAGTGAGGTTTGACGCAACTTCTTGGCAGTGCTCGACTCTCATGGAAACATGTAAAAAGAGATCTCACTGAGGTTTGGATGTTGTTGCACATTTTCCTCTAGAGGGCGATGTTTAGCTGAGCATAAAATTGCAGAGGAGGAATGTGTGCAGACTTTGAGGAGAGGGCACTGGCCAACTATCATGCCAACATGATAAACGGCTCCTACGCCGATGTACCCAAGTCGAATCTATCCTTGATGAAGATGAGGCTCATTGTGACTGCGTGTGCTCACACCTTGTTTCTTGGCCGTGCGTGTGATGGTGCCTTTGAAGGTTTTGCAGCTGGAGTTGTCTCCCCCACACACCCCACACTTGTCCTCCTGCTTTGAGGAGCCGACCGTGCCGTCGCAGCCCACTTTCTGTTCATGAGGACATGGAAAGTTTAACAACGCGTAGATCTTCAAACAGATGCAGCTGGCTTGCCCTCACACGAGGATAACGTCACTCACCTCGCATTCGCCCCGCACACACACGCTGTGGGGGTCTTTGTACGAGCACCGCGTGCCGTCCAGCACCATTCTCTGCATGTTGACCACATCTCGTGTGTCTTTAGACTGGCAGTGCAGCTTGCAGCGTTCCTTAGCTGGGAGACACGAACGCACACACGCACACACACACACACACACACACACACACACACACACACAAAATAAATGACCCAATTCTTCAAACACTTGTGTCAGAATGGCACACATGCGATCCATTTCGGTGATTTCATCTTTACATCCAACATGTGATTATCTGTTATTTTCTGAATGAGCCCTCCATGAGTCAGCGTGACGCTCTCTCTCATTGTGTCTCCGCGTGTGAGTCATACTACAAGTACATGAGCCTCCAGAGACAAAACCTGGCAGTTCATCCCAGTGAGAATGAACACTCCTACTTCATCACGTTTGTTTTTTTTCAGATGGACTTGGTGCTTTGACACTATTAAGCAGGTGGCAGACGTGCTGCTGCAAAATTATAATATTAGAGAAAATGCACTTTTCTCAGGTTGAACCAAGAGCACACAGAAGCAACATATGAAATTCCCTTCTCTGTGATCTGAACGTGTGTGTGAAATACGATATGATATTCGAGGGGGCCCGTGCAATTATACTTGTGAGCCACAGTGTAGGTAGATTTATAACACGTCTATAGATTTATATTCACTTCAATAACAGAGCGTGTTTACATTAGCCATTGAGTGCAAGTGGTACACATTATCACACTATCAAAAATCCTATATGTTTGTGTTTCCCAAACTTTTCACACCATGGAAATCAGAAATAATAGGCCCTCCAGGTAACACCACTATTGCCGACGTTCAAAATACGGTAGCGTAGGCCGATTCAGCGGCGCTGTCATCAACTTCACTTTCAACGGTGCTGGTTGAAATATTCTCCTCCTGCCTCACAGTCCTCTTCCCGATAGTTACTGTTTGGAGGCATGTTTGTAGCTCGTAACTAATCAAGGAAGACATATGCAGACCAACTGCATGAATGTGAAACAAAAATATTACAAGAAAGACTAAACTTTACATAAATTATGTTCCAGTCTAAATCAAAATTCTGCAGTATTTAGATTTTTATACTGTGTGACTTAACATTGAATGGTTCACTGTATGTGTGCTTGACTTAAGTGCAAGGAGGATCTTAAAATATGCGGGTGAGTATCAGTTGTGTGAAGAAGCAGCAGTAGCAGTTATTGTCTAACCTGTATTTTTGTTTTCTACACAGCAACATACACTGATGTGTATTGGCTTTGACTTCATGCACTGCTTTACAAGTCATTTTCAATGGAAGCCGGCTGGATGAAGCTACAAACTGAGACACTCGTTATCGCGTGACTGGGTGTGACACACGGCACTACCGAGTTTGACTTTATCCTCAACTTTTTAATGGGGAATAATATGAGGAGACATCTGAAAAACATGAGACAATCTGGAACTTCTGATAAAACACAGTAGACCAAAGGGTTGGATGTATCCCTCCGAACAGCTGCATAAACAGCCACGCACAGGGCAGCCATACGTTTCAAGTTTCCTGGCTCAAGAGTAATTTACAGTAGATCTGTCGACGTGGGAAAAGACCCAAACAGAGACAAAAAGCAGCAGCGTGTCAAATGGCTCTAAACAAATACTACAATTTCACACTCGGAGCAGAAAGCACTCCTTTTTTCTCTCCTCGCACTATCTGGAACTCAAGGAGATGACAGGCCATGAATGGAATTCAATTTCACCTCCCTGTTCATTTTTTATCTCTCGCGCGCACGCGCGTGGACATACGTCTGCGCTCGCGCACGAACGCACGCTCACGGTAAAGTAATTTGAGCCTGAGAAAGCCTTGCTGAAAAATAT
Organism: Diplodus sargus; assembly: GCA_903131615.1. Classification (NCBI taxonomy): domain Eukaryota; kingdom Metazoa; phylum Chordata; class Actinopteri; order Spariformes; family Sparidae; genus Diplodus; species Diplodus sargus. The sequence continues at coordinate 501,239 of CAEMYA010000285.1, read as the reverse complement.
GGCATTTAGAAAGGATAAGAACGGAGAAAAACAATTTAGCAAGGCCCCTCTAAGCGGAGTGCGTGTAGCGTGACCTCCGATTAGATATGAAGACAGCTCAGCACTTTTTTCCCGAGGGGCTGCCCTTTAGTTGGAAGATAATTTAATACGGCTGTGACACCTCCACTTAGAGGCAGGGTGGGGCTGACACGTATCTTAAAACTTCTCAATAATGTGAAGAGGTTCTGGATATTAAGTGAAGAACTCGAGTACGGCTTGTTCATATGTGCCAACTGTAACGTGGACAAAGAAAAGATGGAGGTGGAGGGGTTTAGTGAGGTATCAGTGACCTCAGCGATTGGGTGGAGAGGGAGAAGACAGCAAGTTGGAAGAAGATTGTTTTTAAGGAGACTTCAAAGAGATGGTGTGTTTTTTATGAGAGGGCGTAGTCGTAGCTCAAAGCTGCACACAGCAGGACGGCCAGATGATAATGACCATAACAGAACACAACCTATATATAAAACCCGACCGCAAACAAGAATGATGTGTTTGCGTCCTCTTTCTGGGTTTCGTTCGTATTTACAACTTCCACAGTGTATCATCACTTCATTTTCTCATTCTCAGGCTCCCTTGTTTTTGACAGCCTCTTTCTGTTCCCATCTCTCCAGCAAACTACGTCACCCCTCCTCCATCTGCGGGGTGTATACTCACGGTCCGTGTGTTCATAAGGCAGCCAGTGGTGCTTGTTGCTGTAGATTTCGAAGCGAGGGTCCAAAGCGTGGCATTGCTCCTCCCGCGGGTCACTGTAGATGTCCTCGCACTCGTTGGCGTTGCACATCCGGAACTGATATGACGCCCCCAAGCAGTCGCGGCCTCCGTTGGCTGGCCTGAGAGGGGTTGCAAGGCAGAGGACATATGCATCATTGAAAATGTTTATTTGGCTTTACCTTGAAAATGTGTAGGCTTTTAATTGAAAAACTGGAATTGACACCTTTAACCCGTGTACAAAGGCAGGTAAGCATTGGCAATCCCTCGCCAACTCAAAACATCTGTATTTGACAGTCAACTACAAGTCATGGTTTGCTTTTTGGTTTGTTGATTTCCTGTTCTATCTTGTAGTTATATCCTCTTGTGTCTCATTGTCACTCTCTGCTCCCTGCTCACATGCGCTCCCAGTGTTCCGGTTCCCTCATGTTTTCCCATGCTCCTCCCCAGTCTGATTACCCCAACACATTTTGGCAACAAACGGCATGAAAACGAAAATACGAAAGACATACAGAAACTGAGGACGAGCTAGAAAACCACGGGGGAACAAAAAAAGCAACAAATGAAAGAACAATTGAACAACAAAGTGAGGGAACAATGTAGGTTTAAAAACAAACTAAACTAACGAGGGAGCGAGGTGGAGAGACACCGGGAACAGGGCAGTGCTAACAAGGCTGATGTCAGACAGAACACCGGGAACACAGGTGAGCAGGAAGTAAAAACAAGACAAAAGAGGATATAACTAAAAAAGGAAATCAACAAACCATAAAAACCCAAACCATGATGCTATATTTCTCTGGAATTGCATAGTGCATCATTGGTGTGCTTTTAAATATAAAGAGCTCATATAAACTTTAGAGTCTCAGCTCTATTTTGGCATAATTAACATACTGAAAACTTGCAATTTCACTTGTTTTTTTGTAACACACCTACACACAGTTTCATACCTCGGATTGTCACAGTCGCGTGTGCGAAACTGTACTCCTCCTCCACAGGTGCGAGAGCACTGGCCGAACTCACTCCACGAACCCCAGTTTCCATCTTGCTTTATGATGTCAGGGGTCAACCAGATGCAGTGACCTTTGAAGCAATGCTGCAACAGACCAGGAATGCATATAAAAGTCAGGCATTGCTAATGTGGATACAGTCAAATTATGTTTCTTTCAACTGAATGGAAGTCAGAGAACAACAGTCTTTCAATACCTTCCCATCCCCACACATGGTGCCATCAATGGGCGGTCCTTTCTTGGTCTTGCAGAAGAAGGGATTGTCTGGGTGGCTACACCACAGCTGCTTACATGGGTCGAAAGTGCGATACTGCAGGGCACAGAGAGAGACTCCTTACAATTAAAAGCCCTACCACGCAGTGCACACACTGGGTAACAGACTGACCTTCAATGACACAAGTCAACCATCAAAAGACAGCTCGAGTGAGACTAAACACTGAAGATTGGAAATGAAAAATAGAGATGAGAATACAACAATAACCACAAAAGTATCGTACCCCACAATAACAACACCAACCCTGGACTGTGTCACTGCACTGTACACTACGCTCCACTGAGAAACACACAGCCATTCATGCAAACTAAACCAAAGGATGAGAGAGAGAGACAAGACTCTCAGAATGAGACAGCCCGTGGTTTAATTGGAGCACAAGGGAGGTCAGAGGTCAGAGGGCGAAAGGTTATAAAGGCCAAAAGGTGAGGTCTCATCGACCTCTAAAATGCCCCTCGACACAGGTCAAGGACCAAATTCTCTAATATGAACCATTGATGAGGATACCACCAGACCGACCTGCAGTCCAGTGTCTGAGGGGCCGTGCCCTCCTCCCTCCTTTCCACAGACTTCCCTACCCACCATTACCCCAGGGGACCTTTGCAGGTCAGAGGGCAAGTCACAATCAGTGGCTAGACTGTGGTAGGTAATCACCAATGACATCAGACTGGAGGATCCTAAAAGCTGAAGTGAAACATGGAAAAACAGCCTCTGTTCTGGCTCAGCCATTTCTCCTTGGATGGGAAAGACATCTTTCCAACGTTTTCCACTCGTTTATAGTCGTGAGTGTGCCAAAATAATGAGGCTCTTCCTGCCAGCGCTGCCGTGATTTAACACAGATTTGCAGGAAAGGAGTCGGGATATGGTGCGGTTCAGCTGTTGAACTGCACCATAACCACCGGACCAGTAGAATCACAATCACATTAGTTTTTTAGGGATTTTTACAGCCACTTTCTCTTGAAATGAGCGTTTTAGAATCCTGCAGACTAACGTCCAAAACATGACGATGGGTAGAACAGAGAAACAGTACAAAAGAAAAGTAAGGAGCAACATTACAAACGATTACAACTTCAGAGGACAAATAGAAAAAGAAAATCTGAGAAAAACAAATGACGGGCCACATGTCTTCCGGGAGGTGGGGTCACCTTACCTGTGTTCCTGACTGGCCCGCCTTTTGTAGCTGAGGGGAATGGGTTTGACAAGAGAATAGAGGGTAATCTAGCAATGTGTGCAAAGCCCCTGAACAAGCCCTTTGTCAATCAAGCAACAGCTTCCCAACAGCGTGCCACAGTGGCTTCACAGTTATAAAGTGGGTGAGAGTGACAGGGAGGAGGTGACTGGCAAGATGCTGAAGCTGGGTGAAGACTGTCTACTGTGTGATGCTTTGTGTTTACAGAAATAGTGTTTGCGACACGTTCATGTACAGACACTGTGGTATCGAGCTACGTGTTGTGTTATTATAAGTACCGTAATCAACGTTAATAACAGAAAAAAGGAAAAAGCTATGAAAACAATTACCTGCTTTTAAGCAAGATGCCAATCCCACCAGTGGCCGGGAGAGCAAAGCAGAGGACATCAGAAGAATGTGAATAGGTGTGTATGTGTGACTCTTTTATTACAATGAAGCTCAGATACAGATGTCAGTGCTGCGTTCAGTTCTCTAAGAAAACCTTTAGAGGTCCGGAGGCCCCCATACAAGTGTTCCACAGTCAAAGTCAGCAAATTCTGAATTAAATCTACAGACTGAACTCAAACCGAATCGTCTCAGAAGATGAAGCGATGCTTAGCTCGACTGGTGGCAACCGCTGTAGAAGCTGCCTTCACTGTGTTAGCGCAGTCAGTTAGGTCGTGTTAGTAAAACTCTAGCTATGTTAGTGAAGTGACCATCAGACCACGCGGATCTCTTACCGCGGTGCACATCGTGTAGCCCACGCCGAAGTCAAAGCGACACTGTTCATTCATGGAGTAGTGCAAACCGGGAAGCTGAGGCAGCGACGGCCAGTTGTGTTCGAAGGGGTCGTCGCGGAGACAGTCGTAGGAACTGCGAGGGGAGTCAAAACCATTTTGCCACATTTTTAGTTCCTTCATTTTTTTCCTTCAATTTATTCATGTGATTTGGGCAGAATTACAATTAGGGCTGCAACAAACCTTTATTTTCAGTGTTCTTTGGTATTCATTTGGCCTATGAAATATCACCTAACCCTAACCATGACACAACAATGGGAACGTGCAAATTAAGGTGATTTTGCAAACCAACCCTTGAATTTTTTTTGCACTTTGCTTCAGAGCCAAATCCATTAATAAACTCATAGTTTTAGATCTAACACACTTAAAGAAAATACATGTGAAGCTCTGATGTACTCAAGTGGATCAATTTTCCTTCAGAAGCAAACCTGCCTAAAAAGTCATTACACGAGATTTAATCGAATGTCTCCTTAATAACTAGTAACTAAGCCAGTCAAATCTGAGTCCTAGTCTGTGTGTGTCTGTGTGTGTGTGTGTGTGTGTGTCTCACTTAAGGTAGCGTCCCAGCTCTGCCATGCTACATCTGGACCAGTGAAAGCGGTGGAAGGCAGCTTGCACCAGTGGCGCCATGATGCTGCCCATGTGCACCTCATCGCCGCAGCGGTTCCCCTGACCATCGTGCTCCATCCCCAGGCTGCAGAGAGAGAGAGAGAGAGAGAGAGAGACACACACACACACACATACACACACACACACACACAGAGAGATGTGAGTGAGGGGAAGTGAAGAGAAAAGAGATGAACCAGTGGCGACAGATTGGGAACATGTGGGAGGAGACGCAGAACAAAGGGACAGGGGTAAAGCGGCAATTCTTTCATGAGATATTGGCTGAGGTGACCAACGGACCAAAACTGTAAGAAATCGATGAAGTCTAACAAGCTGCTTTGTTGTCTGTTGCTGTAGCATGAGAGCAGGCTTGAAGACATCATTATGGCGAAATGCACTTACACGTGTCCGGTCTCGTGCGCCACCACAAATGCAGAGGAGAAACCATCCTCGTGGTTCAAGGTGCAGCTCCTCACGGGATGGCACATGCCCGTCACTGGGGCGTAACCTGAGCAAACAGGAAGAGAAGCACAGGTGTCACGACCGATTGATCTGTCGTTTTGAGAGGTTCAGGGCGTGCAGAGACCTCTTTAGGTTGTTACCTCCAACATAAATCACACGCATATCCACACACTGTATGAGTCGAGGAGAAGAAAAGAATCATGTATCAACCCGTCCCATTTCAAAATAAATGCCATAGATTCAATAGTCAGCCATTTTTTTTAACGACTCCTGCTATAAAATCCATATCCATACCAACTCAAATATATACATCCTCAACCATCCAATAACAAAAATATTTATCCCAGTCATTATTGTCATTTCATATGGCCACATTTTTTTTTTTTTATAGCTAACAGTTTCGACACGTTACAGACACACCTATTGAAGTTAGCATGCTAACCAGCTAACCCCGAGCCACTTTGTATAGTCCGATAGTAAACAACACCAGCACTCCCTCGATGCCCCAAGCTTCCCGTCGGGGCAGAGTCGGCTAATAGCAGGTCCAGTTGCACAGCTAGCTGAGCTAACTAGCCAATGGCAGGTACATTTCACGGCAGTTAGCCGTTACTTTGGTGATATGCTTTTTGTTTGGAGTATGAATTCGACAGGTGGCCAATTCTCACACGATGCAAGTTGAAAAAATTGAAAAGTATTTGAGCACATTTTGAAGTCCGTCTCAAGATACTGAAATGCAAATCTGCGTAAAGTATTTGCATTAACTCAATCTAAGAATTACCTGTCCAAAGATATGCATTGTATATTCTTACACACTTGACACACGGTACTTTTTTACACGTGTCTAATCCTAACCCTAAACTGTCGCCCTCCGCCCCTACATACGCCAATCTCCAACTCCCTGTGTGCTTGTCTGTCCTGTACTGCCTTTAATTGTGGGACTGTGGCTGGCCCTGCTCTGCCTATTGATTTTCTGCTGCTGAAGGCTCAGCCCAAGGGCAGCTGAAGGGCTTCTGGATAGCTAGGCCACTGCCTTTAGAGGCCTCTCCCCTGGGCCCGCCTGTTAGACTGCACTCTGCTGCACAGAAAACCACCAACCACCAAACCCACGGTGCACTATGCAGCTGTACGAGGCAGAGGAAGGAGGAGAGGGAGAGTTTTCTGTCTCCACTCATGAGTTTGGATGCATTTACAATATGGTAAACAGAAAAAAGGGATCATTCAGTATATGTTCACGTCTCTTGGTTACCCTGCATTCCCGTGGGGCCGAACTCCTGCCGCGTGAGGAAGATGGCGTGGTCGTGATACTCGGCGTCCCCCGTGTCCTGCTTCTGCTGCAGGAAGGCCCACCGACACACGTTCTCCAGACTCTGGGACGGGTTCCCCAGTTCAATCAGACTCATGGACTGGAGAGAGACAGAGACATAAACGCACACAGGGAAAGAGAGAGGAGACGGTGTAAAGATGATCTGAAGGGGCAGGAAACTAATGATGTCCTGGTACAACAACACCCTATAAAACCCTGTAGGGGGCAGTGTCACAATGTTATATGTTGTCAGCACATCCTGCAAATTGCTGAGGTGTACAACACGCGCGCACACACAAACACACAGTCCAAGGGATCCACTAATGCTTCGGACAATCTTGATGGCTTTAATAATGAACGTGAAACTGAGCCGTGTACTAATAGCCAAAAACAAGTCCAATTACAGAGTATCTACTCCTGATGAAATGCATTACACCGACAGTCCCACAGACACCCTGATGCCAGCGACTCCTATCACTCACCTTCACCTCTCATTCTCTTCCTCATTAAGATCTCCCCTCCCCTTCCTCTTCCCTCCTGCACCAGTCATCCCATCTCTCTCTTCCTTTTTTTAATCCCTCGCTTTCTACATTTCCTCTCCGTGTTCACACGTGCACAATGCACAGCTGAAACAGAGTGCGTGTGTTGTGTGAGTGTGCTGCAGAGAAGACATATGGCCTGCCTCTGCACAAACACCCCTCAGACAGAGCGCGCCGCGCATGTCGGTGTGTGTGTGTGTGTGAGAGCTTTATCGTGTTCATCAGGTTCTTCCGTGTGTGTGTGTGTGTCTTACAGTGTGTTTTTATGATCTTTAAAGATGTATTTGTAATGTGTGTACATGTGTTGGAGTGTGTGTGTGTGTGTGTGTGTGTGAAGTGTGGGTGTGTGGGTGCGCCTGCATCCAGGGTCACATAGCCAATCTGCAGGCTGTCTGGGTGCAGCTCTGTTGCCACGGTAATTGGGGATGATGGACAGCCGGAGCTTTGGCCGAAGCTGCATAGGGGCTGGTCCAGAATGACCAATGTAGGAGTGCGTGTGTGTGTGTGTGTGTGTGTGTGTGGGAGTGTGTGTATCCAGGCCTCCATTGGGAGAGTAGACATGTAGGGAGGAGAGGAAGCGATAAGGCTACAGCAGCTTGAGTGTATCACAGAGCACCTATCCAGCAATAAAATCATTTGCTGGGTAATCCCTGCCCTCTCTTTTCTCTCTTTATCTCTCCTTTCCCTCTCTTCCATCCTTCCTCTCCTCTTCCCTTCAGCACAGACAGGCAGATAGAGTTACAGGCTACAGAAAAGGATGCTACCTCCCCCCAATCACCATCGTCCGGTCTCTCTGTTTGTGAATGAGGGAGGGCTATCATTGATTGTTTATCTTTGCCTGGACTTCCCATGATTCTGTGCTGCAGCCTACTGGGAGGAAGGCTGATTGCATAACGGCCAGAGTTTCTGTGTGCTTTGGTGCTGAACTGTGAAGGCGTGCGACTTGGAAACACTCCCCTGGGATGCCGCATGCTTTTAGTTCCTCTTTTGCTCAGTCCACTGGAATAACAGGCTGCGGGCATCAGTGTGTGCTGATGTGTGTGTGTGTGCGTGTATGCCTCTGTGTGTTTGTTTATGACTCTGTGTGTGTGTGTGTGTGTGTGTGTGTATGTGTGTGTATGTGCATGCGTGCGTGCGACTCGGCTGTTCACACAGTAGGTACTTAAAGGGATCGTCTCAGTCGACTTTTCAGGGAGAACTCGTGTCTTGTCGGGTCTTACCTTGCTGTAGCCAAGCATGATAATCCGTACCAGCACCACATTAATCTTTGCTCCCAAAGACTGGTCATGGTAGATCTCATTCACCTGGAGTCACACAGAGAGACACAAGAGGGCATGTCAAGTCTCAGTAGAAGCAATGCAACACGAATATTGAATATTAAAAGCCTTATTAATGGTTGATAAAGCTTTTAATAATGCTTTATACATCAGTTATGAGGCAGTAATGAGAACAACTTTTACTTGCCCGGTTGTGATGGTGGCAATTAATTCTCATTCAGTGCTTTCTTGCTGTCTAATCAGCCACTAGGTATGCTGTTGACAAGTTAATAAGTCATAACTAAAACGTTTATTAATATGTAAATAAAAAGTTAAAAGAACCCTTGACATTTAGCGACAGGCCCTTATTTTCCTTCTCCTGAGAGTTAGATACGTAGATTTGTACAGTTCTCAGCACAGTACAGTAAATATGAAGCAATAACTGGGAGATGCTCAGGTTGGGTTAAGCTTAAAGGTCAGATGAAGATCAAGACTAAAAACATGAGGAACGCGCTCACTTGGCCCTGTCCAAAGGTACCAAACCCACATCTCCGGCTCTCTAACCGACTAACATGTTCTACCTTGTTTGTCTAAGGCGGCAATCACACAGAGACTTGCCGCTACTTAAAAAAACGTCTTGACAGGTGTGTTGTGCAATACAGCCTGTGGAGAGGGGCGACCAGGTGATCAAATGAAATCAGCAGGATATTGGTTAATTTTTCAAAAGGGGGGTGGACCCTGTTTGATTAATTTTACACACAGACATGGCTCTTACTTGATGTTGACTGACATAGATTTTTAACTGTCCACAAAGCTCAGTCAGATAAAGGACCACGACATATTCAACTAAACCACACCCTCTGCCCTGAACTCCTTCTGCTGCTGGGGATGGAGGCGGGGGTCGGCAGGTTAACCCTCATTGCCCCTCAAATCACCTACTGAATGTAACAAAGTGACACAACATGCAAAACAGGGCCACGCGGCAGCCAGAAAAACTATGTTTTTTGCTGAAGGTTTCCTTGGTGTGACAAGCCTATAGCTGTAAGACTGGGTGGGTGCAGTAATTACCTGTAGTCACTATGCTAAACTAATCTAACCAGCTGATGGCTCTAGCTTCATTTTTAACAGACGGACATATCCACTGAAGTTAGCATGCTAACCAGCTAGCCCTCGTCCTGTAAACTTCTTTCTCCCGGTGGTCCAAAGCTCTTCTGCCATCAACACTCCCCTGGCTAACCGAGCTAACACGCTTCTAAAGCCATCTTATATGACTTAAGAACCACAAATAAACTCATTCTTTAGATAATATAGATACATGATAATATAAAACAATATACCTTATTAGAAAGTTGTCAATAGAACAGTAGAGACAACCCCGAAAAAGAGAGAGAGAGAGAGAGAGAGAGAGAGAGAGAGAGGGGAGGTGAGGAGAGTGCGAGGGACTCAGTTTCCCATGAGCACAAATGGAGAGAGGATGAAGGAAGAAAGGAAAAAAGAAAGAAAGAGAAAGAAAGAAAGAGAAAGGAAGGAAAAAGCCTAATGCAAGGAAACAAGGTAATGTGTGACAAGGGAGATGCAAAGCATTATGCTGGTTGAAACACACACACACACACACACACACACACACAGATAGAAAGATAGATAGAGAGAGAGAGAGAAAAGGGTAAATTGGCGCAGGAGTTGAGGCCTGCTGTCCTCAGTGGCTGTGTGCGGTGCCTAATGAGGCAAAGGGATGTAAAAACAGACAGCCATAATGAGATGGCTGATGGACACGCTGTGGAGAAAGACACACACATAATGTAACCCCCCCCCCACACACACACACATACACAGGTACAGAGATGAGGAACAGGATTGCAGTCACACCCCAGCAAGGGAAAGGTAGCGTTGAGGAATGCTACATAAAGCGACAGACAGGCAGAGGGAAAGGACCAGAGAGGGTGAGTGAGAGAAGAGGAAGAGCTTGAACGGGAATGGAAACGGTGCATTCTTAGAAAACGAATGCAGCTTAGAGCTGCGGCTAAGAGAGGAGACGTTTGGAGTAACTTAATGCTCCGTTCCATACGTGGTGTAAAGTCGGAAATTCCAGCATCCCATTAGGAAAAATCCACTGCGGTGATCGTTCGAGTCAGGATCCTAATTGGTTAACCACAAACCATTTGGAATAAACGTTTTGGATTACATCAACGAAAAGGCACAACAGCAGAGTCGTGTTGGATTTTCAGCGTTGGCTCTTGTGTGTGTTATCTGTCTAGTAAATGAGCAAATAAATATTCTTAGCTAACTTGCTTGTGTAGCCAAATATCACTAAAATGACATAAGCAGTTCCAGTGGAAATAATGGGGACTGTAATTAGCCTGCAAGGATACAGGGACTTTTTGATCTTCAACTGTGAATGGAACAGAAGAAGAACAAATACCACTTGAATCATAATGCATTGTAAGGCAATGCAACCATCAGTGTTGTAGTCAAGACCACCTAAACTGAGAGCAAGTCGTGACCAAGTCCAGAGTATATCGAGGCCAAGGCAAAACCAAGGCAGGGCGAGACCCACACTGCAAGACACACAAAGAATGTGGAACCTGCAAACCAAAGGCACTCCTGAAATTGATCAGAAAGATCAACATTCGCAGGAAAAACCTCCACGTATGAGAAATGAAAATTCACCTCTTTTATTGCCATAGATATTAGAGCCTGACCGATATGTTGGTCGGTCAATATTGTCAGCTGAGATTAAAACTTTTTTGTTTTATGGAACGCGATTAAATAAGTTTACCATTGTGCACTGAAGCATTTCAGACAAGAAATATCAAAAAGTATCTAAGTCTTCTACTATGTAGAAGAAAAAAAATTTTTTTTCAAATATTTTAGTAACATTTTACTGTTGTAGTTTACCACAGTGGTGATCCATGATAGTGCATCATATTTTAGAAATCGGTTGCATGTTTTGAATGTGAAATCCTAAGAAATAAATATCAAAATACTCAAGTAAAAGACAAGTGAGCTTATAAATGTAATAATTTACCTTCCACAACTGAATATAATACTTAGAGGATACAAGGTTCAGGGGCGTCTAAGACTGAATGTTATTCTCTAGTAATATACTTTGTTCCTGAAGTGAAGGATGGAGGAGCGACAGGGACGAGCTTCAGAGTGAGGGACACGCTCGGCAACCTTCAGTTTTGGATGCTCCTTTTAAAAAAGACTCAGAGCTGCTAAGCAACCACCAAAGGAAACACAGAGTTCTGTTGTCTTCCCAGTTTAACCCTGTCTGAGACTATGTGTGTGTGTGTGTGTGTGTGTGTGTGTATTTGTCTCTGCAGTTTCCAACTTGCTCGTCTGTCTGGCTACCTACTGGTATTTCTGTCCCTGTCTCTTATTCTGTTACATTTGTCTCACTCCTTCATTATCTTGGCAGTAGACGTGAGGAGGTGACACACAGAGACACTGCTTTTGTGTGTGTGTGTGTGTGTGTGTCGACATGTTTAACTCATGTTGTGGGGACATACAGTAAATCTGTTTCCAAAGTGACATTGTGGGGGCTTGCCTTACTTTTGGGGACATAAACACATGTATAGTGTAAGTAATTAGGGGTAAAGACTTAAAGGTAATATCGTTAAAAGTTTTCTGTTGTCAATTTTTGTTTCTTTATAAAATCTATACATCTACAAAGTTCGTAGAAAGGTCTCTTTTCCTGAAAAACATAATTATGATTGTGAATTAATTACCTCATATATTTTGTCCGGTGCAAAAGTTTGTTTATCTGTGAAAGAATTAAGGTTTATTAAGTGGTATAACAGCGCTGATATCAGATGGTATTTATGTTTCATCAGCAATCAAGAATTGTGGTAGCTGCCAGTTTGTGGGGGGAAAAATGTCAAAATAAAAGTCCTACAGCGTGTGTCCAGTTAGCTAGGTAGTGTTAGCAATGTTAATGTTTGTTAGCACCTTATGTAGCACCCACGGTAATGGTAAGGTCAGTGATAAAACAAGGTAATTATGTGCTATTCTTCATCCATCTGACCTGTTTTTATCCAGTGGTTTGGTGTTTCCCACTGATATGTGTGCCACCCACCAACCTTGACCTGATTATTTGACTGAGGAGAAGACTTCATCGCAACATGTATTTTATAGCGCATCAATGATGGAATATGAGTTGTGATTGAACGTTTGCGTGGGCCTCAGAAGATTTTATGTTTTCAGATTGGGCCATGTCATGCTGAAGTTGGTGGAAAGGCTGGACTGGGTTCGTGCATGTGATGGTTCTGGCGAGCGCGAGTCTGCAGAAAATGAATGTAAGTCAAAGTAACGTCCTCTAAAGTGGCGTAAACACGACCGTGTGCGTGTAGCTATGTTTGTTTGTCTGACATGGACACTCGGGTGGGTCAGTTCACACTTGGCCTGGCCCGGTCCGTTTCCTTGACAACTGTAAGGCCAATTAGGGGCGGTTGACTTCCAGGTGACCCCAACAACACAAGTTCCACTCTAATGAGACACACACACACACACACACACACACACACACACACACACACACACACATGAACAGAG